>VZTO01007789.1:65995-116750 GCA_013400615.1 Syrrhaptes paradoxus
TTGTTTGAATACCCTGTGTCCTTCTTCCCACCCAACCCTTCACAACAAATAGGCCAGTTTTAGCAGGTACTCAGGTTTTACATTTGCACTATCTACTTCTGAGCAATTTCAGACAAGGGAAACTCTACCCAAGCTCTGCTGTTTGTGCAGCCTGCTGTTCTCCAGTACAAAGGTTGAAATGCCAGAAGTTGTGCAAAGCTTCCCTCTGCTCCATGCTTAAGGTGGAGGGATGACTGCACAGTGGTCTACGGAGCACAAGGAGACGGAGGTGGCTACTGTGATTTACATCCTCTGTAAATTCAGAGCTATTACCAGGAGTCATATAAGCTACTATATATTTCTCATTCAAATGAAGGCTGTAGTATTTACCAACCGAAAACTGAGCTTAATATCCTTCACCAGTAAATCTAGTTCTGAAACGGCACAGTTAGGCAAAACGGTATTTTGGATTTGTCTCTTCTGCGGACCAGCTCTGCTCCTGGAAGGGTCTTTCTCAGGCAATACTGCTACTGACAGCAAGGTGTGCCAGCAGTAAGAGAAACTCTCTTGCTATGGATTTAGATCTGAAATTATCTGGACTGTTTCTAAATTGTACAATATTGCTTCTCTACTCCTGAAATACACTAAAAAAATTAAAGGGAAGATTAATAAATTAAAAATACTGATGACAATTTCATAGGTTCCACTGTCAAAGACTACTGCTTTTGTCCATCAAAAATCCAACCATTAATCTTGAAACCCTTGCTATCAGAATAATCTTACTTCCCGATTCCTGTCAAGTTTCTCACTGACCAGGATTTTGTTAACAAATGCGGGCATGCACATGCACAAAGTAAATTTGTTTTGCAAAGGCAAGAATTTAATTTTACTTTTGCACTTAAGAGAGAGAGTTGCTCTCTCAGAAGAAAGATACAGAGCATTTTCCTCCAAATTATAGCTATTTTTTTTTACTTCACAATGAAATTTCAAGGAATTAGTTTATCTGCAGATTAGTTTATGAATCACATTAATTAATGACTGTATTATTGAAAAAATAAAGCCAGCTCTTCAACATTTGCACCAGTCTTTTCTCTGTTCCAAATGATACTCAAAAAGGAATAAAGCATACTTTTATCAGTAACTTTGCTGCCACTGTGGGAACATAAATGACAGCTTGAAATCTCAGAACACTGATTGCAATTGCTCACCAGCAGCAAAAATAAAAAATTCCCAATTTGCCAGTGATGTTTAAATATGTCATGTTTGTATATTAGCCTGATTAGTCAATAATTTAAAAGTTACCCATAATGCTACTGCCTTGACTGCACTCTACTGTTGAAAAAAACAAAGAGGATAACACAAGGGGAACCAGAACACGTCACCTGGCTCATTCACTCCCCATCTTAACCGTGGTGAGGTCTCACTAACAGTAAGTTAGATATAAATGGAAGAAAATATTCTTAGGTACCACAGTGAATTGAACTAACATGCAAAAACTGCCACTGAAAAACCACAACACAAGTAAGTTGTCCACAGGAACTGGGATTTAAAAATATATCACCTGACAGATATTTCTTTGGGATCAGATGTCTATAGCAAGCTTTTGAATTTTAAGCAATTAATTCTTCCCAGATAAAGCACCTGGGACAAAAAAGTTATATTTGAGCATAATACATATCAGTTAGGTAAATTACAGTTTTAAACACTTATGAGATTTTGTATTTACTCTAAAATCAACAAATACTTTTTAAAGCTGCACTTATGAGAAATCTAAACTTGCTACTAAGTAATATACAGTTTATTTAGCCAAAATAATTGCTTAAACTCCTCTTGTAACAAAATCAAGAAGAAAATAATCCTAGAGGAGGAGAGGGTGTAAAGTGTGTTTGAAGAACAGGTTATTTGATCAGTGACCATAAATACTAATATCTCAGCTTCAATCACATGTAATAGCACAAGATTACTGCAGAGTGAAATCACGATTCCAACACTGTGATTTAGACTACACACACCCACAGAGGAGTGGGACCTTTCCGCTTTTGCCTGCAACACCCAGACCCAAGAGCAATTAAAGAGAGACATGGCAAAGTCTCCACTTAACACTCCAGATAATTACTGCAGCTCTTTCCCTTCTTAAGCAAAAGTAAGGGGTAGGATCGATATGGCAACTCATAGGCATGTCTCTTGAGAAAAAAGTCCTGCAACAGAAACTATGCTTACTTATTAGCCTTCATTCATGGTTATATCAAAAACCAAAACCTAATTTTTAAGATTAATTACAGGTTAATTAATCAGCAATTTAAAATGTGTACTTAGTACTGTGGATAAATCTTACCCTGAAAATGATATAGTTCAAAATCCTAATAAAAGATGAAATCTGGGATATAAAAATGAACAATAAAATCACATATTTTACACTACAAAACCAATAAAAGCTAACTGCTCTGTTACATTCTAGTCAATATAGCAATGTAATCAAATATATAATTTCAGCAAGAAGGATCAAGAAAGCCTGAATGAATTATTTCATGAAGTACTGCAGCAAGAAACACTTGAGGAAGACAGTGGATAAATAGAAATATAATTAACTAACGAAAACAATAACAAAGAATTGTTAAGAATTAAATGCCAGGGCATATCCTACAGATCTGTGAGGGCAGATGCAGTATTTACCAAACAGCAGGACATCCTCATGCGCTCTGTGTGCCTCGGCATACGAGACCCAGCGTGTATGGACTGAGCAGTGAGCGGGACTGAGTGGGGTTGGAAAGACTCCAGCCCATCTCCTACCCTGCATCAACACAAACACCTCTTGCAATCGGAGTATTCCAGAGAAGGTATTTTTTTCCCCCCATCTAATGACTAAATAATATTCTGGAGGTTTTAGCAAATCGTTTCCCACAAGCCAGCCTTTGCTTTGCAGCACAGAGGCCCTCAGACCGCTCGTTTCCCTGCTGCACGCCGGCTCCACCAGAGGCAAACCCACTCCCACGCAGGGACCACACAGGTGTACCCGTGCCATACTGTTCCCCGATTCTTTAGGGATGGTTCCTCTGGGCTGGCCCCTCAGCACTGCTGCTCGGAGGTTCACACGCTCTGGCTTTAACAGCCTGGATTCAGCCTTTGCTAGTGCAGTGCAGTGGGATCCCAAATGGAGCTGATTTGTACCAAGGGCAGGAGAGCTCACACACAGGTGCCTGCTGTCAGATGTGCCCAGAACTCTATCCGCAAATGACACTAACCATCACCAACGCATTTTCATGCTCAACGTAGAGATCCAGCGCTGGTTCGTATGGAAACACTCTGCTACTCTGTGGTTTTTGTAACTAGAGGTACAGTGATTTCAATAACGTTGTTTTGGTTTTATACCTTGACTCAGATCTGAAATATAATTTCTGGTTCGTGCTGACTTGTTCTTAACAAAATACAATCAGATGCTACCTTTTGTCCTGTGCCTTATCTCGCAAGCTGCAGACACGCAGTGACCCTGCAGCACCACTGGTAACACGACAGTGCACGCCTGCGGGGGTTTAGGGCAGTATCACCACAGATGAATCCTGATCCTAACCTGCTGGACCCCTTCATATCCTGTATCTGGAGTTCAATCAAAAAGCCTGGGGAGTACAAGCTGAATTTGAATTCTAGGAAGTTTCCAGGCTCCTAACTTTCTTTGCCCTTTCCCACAGGCACAAGGAGAATCCATTAGCACGTGTAATCATTCACGGAGCTGCAGTCTCAAATTACCTCTTTTCTCCCTTTCCCTTAGTTTTATATCAAATTTGTATGGGCAAAGTTCATAATAAATTAATTTTATTTACTCAATGAATGATAATGATTTAAGCAATGCAGTCTTCTCACAGTTACACAATCTAAAATAAATATATGGCTCCAGTTGTGTATTGCTGGGTGCTAAAGTTTAATTACATTATTAATTAAGTAATAATTCCACAAAAACATTTGTTAAAATCAGCTAACAACATATCAACCATTACCCAAGGTAATGACCAATTTTAGGGTGAAGGTGATATAAAGTATAACAAATAGTTTATAGTTGTGATATTTAATTAAAACAAAAATGAAATAAAGTGTTTGAAAAACCTTCTGTCACTAAGCTGCCACCCGGAGCTGTAGGCTGCAAGTCCCTTATGGACACCATATAGCCATGATGTTGTGGGCACCCGGCTGTACTGAAAGCTAAAAACATGAGAATAAAGGGGTACAAGGGATGTAAAAACGCAGCCAGAGCATGCTGCTGCTGAATACGCACCATTTCATAGTCATAATTTAAACTGATCAGAAGGGGGGGGAAATGAAGAACAATAAAAATGGAAAATGTTAGATTAATGACACAGTCATTAAAATAAAAAAGGTGGAGTTATATGAGGAATGGATCTTATTTGAGTTATTGGAATTAAACAAGTTATTTTAACAATCATTTTAAAAATCACATATTACTAAGCTCAAGAAAGGAAGACAAAAAAATAGAAGTCTTCATGGGGAATATTTCAAATTGCCAGTGGCTTTAAAAAAATGATTTAAGATTTTCTCTTGTATCTTCTCTTTCAATTTCAGAATTTTAGTTGCCATATATTATAATGGTATTTTAGCTATAAAAGTAGTTTTCCACTCACTGTTCTCTTGCCTTTCAAGGAGACAAACAGTTTTTCTTTCCTCTAAATGAGCACAATAAAATGGGTAAGCTGTCTGGGGAAAAGGAACCCAGACAAAGCGGTGGTATAAAGCGCAACAGAAAAATGTGGTACAGGGAAGAGGTGATCTAAAGCACGTTCACTGTATGCCACACAATTTATTCTACTGGTCATGTTAGAATAAGAGTTTCTTACTGCTGAATTATCATTAGGTTTTGTTTAAAAACAAACCCATTGTTACTTCTGTGCCTGATGCTGCACCTTAAAGAAAGTAGGTGAGTAAAATTTGCATGCAAACTGTACCAAGAAAGTAATAATTCTGTAATAAATATTAGTTAAACGGGGATTCTTAAAATCGGGGGCTGGATCCTGCTACTATTCCCTACAAACTTGCTTGTATAAGGTCTATGCATGTCTATATGTGTTTCAGTGGACTAATTTTCAGCACTTCAGCAAGTATTCTTCCATCTTCTTGAAAACCTTCCAGAAATATCAATGGAACTATCCGTTATGAAAAAGCTGATATCAAGAGTCAGCTAAATGAAAAATAGAATAAAAATGCAAACTACAGATGCATTTAGAAGAACCAAAGCTTCACAAGATTTTCCTCTCCCTAGTTGATGTAGACAAACCAACAGATTGTCTTTCTGTCAGACAAACCCTGATGGAGATAAATGGAAAGGCTGGAGTGCACGCCTAATTTTTACACACAAGCTGCAACCAGCCCATGGATTTATGCTTCAAGGCAACCAGATTTTTCCGTGTGTACACGGAGTGTTTCCTGCTGTTGCACTCAGTCCATCTTGTTTAAATGCCTTTAAAACCAAACACGGGCTCTGCCCCCTCCTCCACTCCTACTAATTATATACTTTTTTGTTTGAAGAAGCAAGCCCTTTATTGCTCATAATTTCAGCTATCACTTGCCTGGGCACCTTCTGCAGATCAATAGCACATAGTTAAGTGGATGAAAGGCTAAATGTGATTGTCATTTGCAATGCAAGGTTGTGCGTTTTTCCCCTCCTTGAGCTTTAAAGCGCCGTGCTTGGGTTTCATTTTAGAAGACTAAATTCCCATTGCAGGTATACAGTAGCTGCGCATTCAAAGCCTTTTGTCTTAAATTAAATATCTGTCATTTTTTAAGGCCAGAACACTAGCATAGGTTATAATAAAAGCTAGCATCCAACCTACAGTTTTACAGATTCCATTGCTGGTGGCCATACATCTTTGATAGCAAAACTGCATTGGTTGTAGCACCATAAAATCAATAAATATTAACCTTTTCTGACACTTTGTGCACGGATGCTTTATCAGTCGCTGTCAGGTGATGGAACAGTCCGTGATGTACTGTATTTTTCAGCTTAGAATCCATACAAAACTAAGAAACCAATGCAGATTACAAGCATTTAAATATAAACATTGTAAAGGAAATTTTGGTTCTATATGATAAAAACTAAACAAAATCACGATACTGCAGAATCATAAATTTATCAAATACTTTCAGCAATGTGTGAAATATATTAAATACAGTATTTCTGTAGCAAAATAACTATGCTTGAATGACACAGATGAAATAAAATCAGTTCTCTTCTCCAGGCTGAACAACCCCAACTCTCTCAGCCTGTCCTCATAGGGGAGGTGCTCCAGCCCTCTGATTAATTTTGTGGCTCTCCTCTGGACTCTCTCCAACAGGTCCAGGTCTTTTTTTTGTTGGGGGCCCCACATCTGAACACAGNTTTATGTGAAATTCATGTGAAATTTTTAATTGAAATATGACTTAGTCAGAAAACGTGGCTTTTCACCAGAATATCTTAAAAGATTAGGACACAAGTTCTAATAATTTTTCAAATACGGAATCTAGTAGTAAATCCTTGAACTACGCTGGTAAGTGCTAATATGGGTCTATTTATATTCAGAAATTATTGAAAAAGGGGAACTATAATTTTTCTCCATTCATTCTATATGGCCAAAGTATATTAGAAATCATCTTATCTGAAATTTTAAGATCTATTTTCATGTTTCTTTCTAACGATGCAGGTGAAGCATGGGTATATAAGAAAAAATTATCTTCTGGAAATAAGAGATAGCACCTGAAATACTTGTGTAAACTAGTAAAACCTAACAAAAAATACAAATATGAATGTTCTACCAATATTTAGACATGTACGCCCAGTGAAGTCAGTAGCAGGTACACAATATTATTTGGAGAAACAATTCTGAGAAATGTAATGTAATGCTATGTGATGTTAATGAAAGCTAAATTCAAACACACTGAAAGCTTTATCAATAGAACATTAATTTTTAAACTGAAGTCCAATTTTACATTTGCCATGTCTTTCTGTAAAATCTGTAATTCTACATTAACCAAGAAAGAAACCTACTTCTGCCAATCAGCATTAGGAGCAATCAGATTGCAAATTCTGCAATGATTTTCATTTAAAAATATTGGCAAAAATAACTTTAATTAGCTCAGTTTACCTATTAATAACATGACAGGATCTACATTTATTTTGAAAATCCTAGTTAGGCAAAGAAAGGAAAAAGAAAAGGCTATGAGTTTAAGCAAAGACAAAGCCTATAAGCTGATAAAACAAAGAAAAATTGTAAAAAATTTTAACATGTTGCAAAAAACAAGTGTGTTAAAAAACTTCTAGAGTCCTGTTCTTAAGGACTCTTTTCCCTTGCAAATGGCCAGCTTGTGTTGAAATCCAGACACCATCTAACTCCCTCCTGGAAACAGCTGCAAACACATTTTCTTTTATCTCATCCAAAATTTTCTGATGGGGACATGAGATGAAAGCATTATTTCTGCATATTTCACAGCAGACTCACCACAGAAAGCAGGCACTGACATTACGAAGTGGAGAATCTTTAGGTCATGAGCCACTTGTGCACTGGCACAGACACCTACTGAAACCCACTTTGTGCTCAAGCCTGATACCTTATACGAAAGTATCTCAGAATCACAGAATGTTAGCCAAAATCAATATTGTTTTCCATTTTTGGTGAGAAGATGGCAACAAAGTTAAAGTAGTTTCAGAATGAGGAGTCCTTTTCTCTCCACCAAATCAGTTCTCTCTGCCATCCCAAAAGCCTCAGGAACCTTATACTGGTTATACGAACTTATAACCATGGCTAGATCCCATCCTGACCAAATCTTTCTGCAATTGGTGCCTCTCTTCCATTCTTCTCTTACTTTTTTTGTTGTTGTTGTGCATCAGCCATCAGATATGGAAATAGCTTTATTTAACAAAAATATTCAATTTTGGATAATTTTATAAATCTAGGCTTCTATAATGTTGTAAAACTGTTATCTCAAGACATTCCTAGAAATATATTTGATCAGTTGGTCACTTCCAAACCTCCAAGGTTTGCAGGAAACAGCATATGCGATGAAGAACCTCATACAAGTACAACAGAGAAGAGAGGATTGCATTCCCTGCTGTCTTAGCCCTCCTGATCTATAATACAAGAAAGGCTGTACTGAACTACAGATATCTGACTTTTCATGATTTTCATACACTGACAAATCTCTGACTTCTTCTTTCAAGGTTTTTGCTTGAGTGGGTGGAGGTAAGGACAAGCAGCTCAGCAAATTTTACTGACAATTTCGTCAGTGGCTGAATTTGCTCAGAGGAAGGTGGGTTACAAAAGAAAGGGTCAACAACAAATAATATAATATAATACTGAACGCTAGTGGAACACTAAGAATTTGTAGATAAATCCTTAGCAGAAGAGGCTAAACGGAGTCGACTTGAAGCAGTTTTATCCCACAGGCACTTTATGGTGGTGCCAGGTACTAACATACAAGGACTCCACAGATTTCACAATGGATCCTCCTTTTTTATTACTTACTCATATGTTCTAAAAACTATTGAAACTATTTTTCTAAGTGTACAATTAATTGTTTAATAACTCCTAACATCCAATTCTTCAAACCCAATTCTGAATTTCAGATATACATGCGGAATCCAAAATCAATGTTAAATTGAAAATGTTTCCCTGAAAACTTCCAATGTCTCTTCAGGTAACTAGATAATTAGGGTTTTCTCTTTTTTTTTTTTATAAAAAGATGCTTTCATTTTATGTTTCCTTCAGATACTATCAGTTCAAAGTAGATAAATTCATTTAAATCCCCTATAAGCTGTGTTCTGAGAACAGTTATCTGCTATTGCTTCCTAGACTTTGAGTAAGAAGTATCATTTTGGTAAGGTCTAAAAGAGGTTGGGACAATGACCACTAACGGGAAACTCTTCCAGCAACAATAACCTACGTGTCTGAATGTTATTTAAGAAGGGATTATGACAAACAGCAACTGGTCTCCTTCAAATATCTGAGAAGTCCTCTTAACTATACTGCAGAAACCTTTCCAGCAGCTTTGCCTCTGGATGTCGGACATTCCTGTGCTTCTCAAATCCAAGTCACTGGAAGGGCACCCGTTTGAACCAGCAGTGCCTTTAATCCAGTCATGTGGAGGTCGAACCAGTAATTTGTATTATCTGAAGCCCAAAGTTTTCATTAATGCTTAAGTTCTTATGCAATTTATATGAAAATTGCACTCACTTTAAGGTCCCTTTTTACTATCAGAGAATATTACATGAAAATCATACTGCAATGACTGAGAGAATGAAAACATCTGTATCAAATCTGCAGTGGTTTCTGTAGTACAAACCATTTCTTTGACATTAGATACTGATGAGCATGTACTCATTCCAATAAATGCAAGACCTGAATAAAATATCTTAAATTCAGAAGATGTAGTTTCTATCTTCCCATTTAGAAAAAGGGGTTCCCCACTAACTGGCCCACTGGGAGTTAAGAGGTGTGATAATTGCCTCCATGGTTTTTTTGACATGATATGAGAATTACAGACAGTCAGCACGCAATGTATTTATTATGAGATATAGGTTCACGTTACGCTCTTATATGTTCACCAAGAAAGTGAAGCAATCTTTCCTCTGTGAGACTTCTACCTATCTCAATTTCCTTTAGTGCAAACAGTCACATACAAGCTCCTCTTTGAACTGATAATTTTTTAGAGGTCATTCAGCCCATAATTTCAGGTCCTAGTCACTATTCTGATGGTCCTTCTCAGGAAATTGGACCCAGTGGGAACGTTTTTTTCCTTCTGCTTAGTCTATGGGTCAGCATTTTCCTTCCCTTGTACTTCTTAATTCCCTTAAGTGGCAATTATTTAAGGCACAGTTAGAGAAGGTGCAATCTACATTCATCCAATAAAATCTAAATATTAAAAAGGACAGAAAAATCCAGCACAGTTACTAAGGATATATGGGAGAGCATTTAGCATTTGAAAGGTACCAAAGATCTGGTAAATGAAAAGATGGGAAAAATTACGAAGAACTATTGGAAGTAAAATAGAAACTCAAAGTACAAAAGAACGGGTGTATCAAACAGCCAAGACACCTACTCACAAAAGGTCAAGATCCAAGATGCCATGCCAAGAAATTAATGGAAAGTCCGTTCAACATACATTGGATCAATGAAAGCAAACAAAAAGAAAACCCAAAAGAAATTTTAAAAATCAGTATGGAATGCCAATGATTTGTGATTCATTGGAGCAATTATTGCTGAGGTCTCTTCTCACTCATGATCTGAAGCAGTAAAGCACTGAGCACACAGCTAACGCTTGATTCAATCCTTCCATGCCCAATGTTATCCATATTTGTTCCAAGACTTCTTGGATTCTGGAATTAGCTGCCATTATTTGTGCCATTTTGTGTAGTAACTACATTTTGTGTAACAAGCAAATTATTCTTTTGGGTAATTTTAAAAAAAATCAAAAATTCAGACAATGACCTGCAAGCAAATCAAAGCAGATTTACAAATGTTAATTATTTAAGTTATTTGGCAAGAGTACACTCTTTCGTTCAGGTTGTGGAGATGTTGATAGCATCTCACAGTAAGAAAAAAANTTTAGTATTTATATTTTCCTATAAAAGTAACATAATTTATATTATATATTAGCAATATATAAATATTTAAAATATGCATACAATGAAACATATCACAAATTATATGAGATATAATTTTTTATGCTTTATTTTTTATATATATTAAAAAGCCACACCACTTTTAAGTCAACATTTTAATATTCTTCTTCAAGTTGCTTCTTATACTTTACATTTAATTTAAAAAAAAATTCAGAGCTTTGTATTTCTTAGGACTCCAGCATAACTTCCCTAGATGATACACTAAGAGTTCTACTCTTAAAGAGCTTCTTCTAACAGGAAAGTAATTTAAATGCTCAGAGTACAGGACAATCTCCACATAAAAATATCCTGAATTACTGACATGCACTCTACACCTTTTTTTTAATTCCTTCTGTAGGGCTCATTTCTTCTTTTTTGTTTGTTTGAAAAGTTTTCTTTATGACCCTGATAACCTGCTTTTTCGTGATTTTCTCAGAATGTTAATAAGTTGATATTTGAATACTAATATTTCCTTTTATTATATTTACCCCATACTATTACGCCTGTATATTTTCTAGCAGAATTAAGTATTTTTGTCTTTCTAGATGGTTTAAAGGCTTNAAAAAAAATCAAAAATTCAGACAATGACCTGCAAGCAAATCAAAGCAGATTTACAAATGTTAATTATTTAAGTTATTTGGCAAGAGTACACTCTTTCGTTTCGGTTGTGGAGATGTTGATAGCATCTCACAGTAAGAAAAAAAATTTAAAGTGTCCTTTAAATAATGTACAGCCACAGTGAAAGAAGACAAGAAGTGGTGGCACTATGTAGGTAAAATACACTCTGCTACGTGTTTATACTGAAATAGAGTGCCTCAGGTCCTGGAAGGACTGTTAGTTCAAATCTCCAAGTAATGACATAATTTGTTCATAATTGTGGTACTACCATTGTGATGTTTATTATTTNAGAGTACAGGACAATCTCCACATAAAAATATCCTGAATTACTGACATGCACTCTACACCTTTTTTTTAATTCCTTCTGTAGGGCTCATTTCTTCTTTTTTGTTTGTTTGAAAAGTTTTCTTTATGACCCTGATAACCTGCTTTTTCGTGATTTTCTCAGAATGTTAATAAGTTGATAT
This sequence comes from Syrrhaptes paradoxus, assembly GCA_013400615.1. Classification (NCBI taxonomy): domain Eukaryota; kingdom Metazoa; phylum Chordata; class Aves; order Pterocliformes; family Pteroclidae; genus Syrrhaptes; species Syrrhaptes paradoxus. Next base: position 77,696 of record VZTO01007789.1, read on the forward strand.
TTGAATACTAATATTTCCTTTTATTATATTTACCCCATACTATTACGCCTGTATATTTTCTAGCAGAATTAAGTATTTTTGTCTTTCTAGATGGTTTAAAGGCTTTCTTCTACTTCTGTACTTTAATATTTCAGCCTTGCTTTAAAAGTTTTATGTTAGGATATCCTATTTTTAGCACCAAATAGGATATTTCATCTATTAGTGTAATGAAATAACAGCTTGGAATAAGATTACCTTCTTTTCAACAGTGAACCTGACATCCCTGCAGAGGCAGCACTTTGTGAACAGCAGCACGGATCCAGCACGTGACTACCAACGCAACGCAAAGAATCTGCAGAGCAGATCCCCATCTGAGGGTGTTTGGAGGACAGATACAAGGTGGGCATTAGGGCTCAACAAAAAGTTCAAAACTGACGAGAGTTTCTGTACCGGCCAGTGTGGCACAGCCCCTTCCAGGTCAGCCAGCAGGACAGACATTATGCTCCTATTGATCAGAGGTATTAAGAGGTGTTCCAGACTTTGGTCTAGAAAATATTTTCCTTTTCCTTCAAAACTATATTCTGAACATCTTTTCTTCAGTAAAATTTCCTGGCCTTCACTCTTATCTGAGGACACCACCCACTTATAGAATCTAACTACTATTAATAGGGGGAGGTTTTGCATGTTAGATGACCTAATATTTGCATCAAAATATTTCAACACTTTCTTTCATGTCCCTCGGCAGAAATACATGCCGACTGTTCAGGAAAAGCAACTAAGGGACTGTGAAAGGAATCCCTAAGCTCTTCAACAGCAGCAGCAAAGCTACATACTAGAAAAGAAGAAAAAATACTTTAATGTCCTTGATTTTTTCTTTCTATTTTACTTGCTACCTGGAAAGAACCAACTCTATGGTCATGACCACCCAGATAAAGATACTGGCTATGGAAGCTCTGCTAGACATACAAAGCCTTCTAAAGGAGGACAGTTATAAAAATAACCAAACGACTTAGGTTTTAGGTTTTTTTAAAATATAGATTAATTTTTCCTGAAACACAATAATATGTAATCTACATAGGTTATAAGGAACCTAGCTTTCTCCTTTACAAACAGAAAATAATTTATACTAGGTTTTTATTTCAAGCACACACTAAAATGATTATTCTTCACAAAAGAGGGAAAGGGAGTGTCTGCCAATCAACATGACATGCTATTGAAAGACTGGCACTAATAGCTATGACAAGAGCAAACCTGTTTGAAGCAGAGCTGCTGCTGCTTTTTTTTTTTTAAGTATACCAGCCATCAAAAATAATGTTTTATCTGACTAGAAACCCAAGTAATATTCTGCTACTGTGAAAGCTTCTACCCGATTTTCCCATATCAGGCAATCACAGATTTTTAATATTGTTTCAAATTACAGCATTTAAAATATTTTATTTCAACAATGATAAAGACCAAGAACACAACTATTCCAAGAAAAAAGTTAAATATGCTTGCAAACGAATCCGTGCATCTATACTTTAGAGGCTTTTCTTAAGGTATGAATTACAAGTCTGCATAGGTACCCAACTGACTTGTATTTTCATTATTTTGTTGATACATATCATTCACTGATTTTATATTTTTGTAGTTTGATGAAATATAAATAAATAGGGTTTTGTTATTTCATTTTTCCTATTTTTTTCAACCTTATACTTTCTTCTAAAGAGTCAAAAGATGCAAAAGAAAGGACAAGAAAAAAAGAGAAAATTAAAAGTAGAAGAGCACTAGGATACTAGTATAATTGCTATATTATCAGGGTATGTGTGTCCAATTCAAATTCTGAATAAGTCTGCAGTTTCCACTTGGTAATACAGTTACACCTTGATAAAATCACATAATAGATCACACCATAACTTTTAGCAATCAATTTTTTCTCTTAATAATTTGACAAATGTAGCTGTCAAGTGGGATAAAGATCACAATTTTATTTGGGATTAACTATTTGAACTTTGAGAATTCCATTCATGAATATTGCAACTGTTACAACTGATAGGATCACAATTTTGTCCCTTGCTGATGATGTAATCATGTTGCAGGTTGCTAGCACAGCCTTGTTTCTCAAAAGCTAAAGAAACTGAAAGAGAAATGTGTGGAGAGCACAACCTTTCCAAAAGCGCACTTAAAGAAGTTCACAAAAATATTGTTCAAACATGCAAAAAAGAGAGCTTGTGGTAAACTTTTCTCATTTTCCCTGCTCTCTGGAAATAACCAAAACATCCCCTAACTCTGTTCCCTTAATCTGAAAATAAGGGCAGGATGTAGGCCTGGCTTAGTGAACAGATGGTTAATTGAACTGTCTTTTTATTGATTTCAGATTTCAGAAGCCAATTACACTGTAAGGGAACTGCCAACGAAAAGAGCAGAATTTCATAAGGATTCTTCAGACCCCTTAAATAAATAAATAAATGTCCCAATGTATTTTATTAAGAATTGAATGACATAACAGAAAAACTTATGTTAGGGAAACATATCTCTACTCAGGCATATGTACTTCAGCCTCAAAGAGAGTAAAAATTTAGCGCTGATGACAGGAACGCCATCTCTATGAGAAAGAACACTTTGGAGGACTTAGGTGTCTCCTCAGCTATCCCTCTGCTATCACAACACTTACACATTTTAGATTCACAAACACAACCCTTACCAACAGGCTGTAGATTAACCCTTTTTTAAGATGTAAGAGCAGAAAGGACTGTTAGACAACAGTCTGACTTCAGGTATGTCAAATCCCCTTACATTACACCTAATTAGCTTTGCAGTGAATCTAGCAACCTTGGGGCCTCCAAAAACCCATCTTCTAAGAAAGACATTGGGTCTTCTCAAGGCTCAAGGAATGGAATAGGGACAATTTCTTCTGCTAGTTGCTCCCAGAGCTCAATCGACCTCATATTTAAGTGTGTGCACCTTGTTTCTCATTTCAGCTTGTCTGACTGTGCTTTCAGTAACTAATTTTTCTTAGGCTTTTCCCAGCTAGATAAAGAGTAGCTCATGTCTGATATTTTCTCCCTGTGAAGCAACTCATACGCTATAATCAAGTACCTATCTATCATTTTGGTCATGAATTATGTAACTCTTCATGAGTACTAAGCCTTCAATCACGATGTAGGCAGCCAACTGCCAAAACACAATCGTCACGATCTTTGTTCTGTGGATGCCCAGCCCCAGAGGCACCTATAATTTTCACGGAGGCACAGGCACACAAAGCTCTGCTCTTCCTAGCATTCCCTAAAACATGTCTGCGCAGTGAGAGGAAGCAGCTCACATTTTTAGTTCTGTCAGGATCCGTAAGAGTAAGCAATCCTCCACTCCCACTCGCAGGGCCCCCGATGCCAGACTCAGAGCACGCTGGATAACTTCAGTGCTTCGTAAGCATAATATCACCTCCAAAGAAAAAACAGACTCACCCAAGAGTATAATGAATTGATCTGCCTTCCTTGATTTCTTTAAAAGAAAAGATGTCCAAGAAAGACCTCTTATGAGTGCTAATTCTAAATTAAGTAAAACGTCTCCAAATTTTCTGTTAATGTCTTAAGAAGTTCCCTAATCACATAGCTGACCGTTGTGAAGTCATTTTCAACCAAAAGCTTTGTGACTTGAACAATGTAGGCATTGCATCTGTTTTGCACAAGGGGAAGCTCGGACAGAGAAGCAAGCAGTTGCTCAGTACAAAACTGGGTTCTTCTGATTTCCTCGAGTAGTGTTCATTCTTGGAGATCATATTCACTCTTAGCAGTGCAGCACAGAAATAATGACACAGAAAAAAGCAGTATTGTTCCATAACTTTCAACATGATAATGGAAACAACAATGAGCAAACTGCTCCTCTCCTCTCTGAAGAAATTTTTGCCTCATGGCCAGTTTAGTATCCACGGAAGACTACGACGCACACAGTGAGGTACCACAGTCTCTGCAGCTATTGGAATAAAGGAGATGTCACAGATACTGTGCTCTTTGGATATAAATAATGCAGCATGACTGTACCATAATGTTTATGAGACAAGAGCTTCTAAATGTTCAGTTCAAACTGAAATTATCACTACCGAGTGGTGCTGCTCAAAAGCAGACAAAGCACTGAGAAAAAAAACCTGGACCACTGATCCCTTTCTAGTTCTCCTTACAGGTATGGGCCTGTCCCCTGTCCCATTTGTCAAAGTATTCAGACTCAGCTCAGCTCAGTACTGAGATGTGGAATCAGTTGGAAGAAAAAAAAATATCCAAGACTCTTGGAAATGTAACGTATACAGGAATCAATCCAGAGATCTCTTCAGCTTACTTTGAGACTTGCAATACAGACAAGTCCACAGTGAGCAACTCAGAAGAATTTTCTTTACCAAATGATCTAATTTTTTTAAAAAAACACTCAAATGATAGTTATCAGCATGATATGGCAATTCACACTCTCACTGTATTAATTTTCCATTTGTAATGACAAATTATCAGATCTCCACATTGGTATCAAGAATAATATGAAAAACTTGCTTGGAACCAGATTTCTGTGACTAAAACATTAACTGCAAGATTCCCAAGTTTGCTAGTAAACCCATTTCTGTTCTAGAAGAGCTATAACATTTACCAGTGTCTTAAACATGGGGTTTTTTTAAGAAAATAAATGAATATTGTGAATAATCAACAACCACTAGATTTTTGGCTTTTTTTTTTAGAAACAAAATTTCAATTTCAACACAGACCTTGAGAAAATAGGTCAGAGAATATCAAGAAACAGGCATAAAGCTCTTGCAGAACAACACAAAATGACATTTCAAACACAGATTTGTATAAAAATTAGAGGTTAAATGCATACATTGATATTTGAAGTGTAATCTAGCATATTCAATCCACAATTTTATGTGAAGGTTTGTGTTAATTAAATGCCTGTAGTTCAAATGCAGTACATTTTAAAAGTTAAAAGCAAAAATATTTTATAGACTGTTATTGCTTTAAAATATATAATGGTACTTCATCAGGTTTATAAGGAATATAGCTGTGGAGTTAAATATCTCCCTCTATGACAGGGCCTATGGCAAAAAGGGGAAAGAAAGTCTAAAGACCTGGTTTTGTGGCATTTCCTATATTAATTCCTGGCATTACAGAGGATTTCAAAGATGCAGTGCTATGATCTATCAACTGCAGCATCATCCTTACTCATGCAGAAGCTAACTTGTTCTGTCTTCCACCTTCCACAGCCTCTCCCTTAGGAATGCAGCTTCTCCAAGCTCCTTACTGCCATTGCCCCATGAAGCTGTACAGTAGTTGCCAAAGCAAACTAAAGAGCAGTTAGTGTTAAGCATGATGTTATAAAGAGCACTAACTTTGAATTAGAAATCCAACTGACAATCTTAATTTCACAGATGAGAAACAGACTTGATTTTTACTCCCAGGCTCATCCTAAAAGGGCCCCACAGCTCCATTCTTGGTGGTTTGCTTGGAAGTGGCTGGAGTTGGCATCTGCCTCTTTGCCAGTGACGAGACTTATGTGCTGAAAGCAGCAAAGGGGCTGGCTTGCCCATTACAAAGCAATATTAGAACACAAAAGACAGACGGATATGTTAAAGTTAAAAAATTGATCTTGTATGACACGTTCACACTCCTATCATCCTAAACTGTTCTATGCTGTGTTGTGGATTCTCTGTGAGTGCAGCCAATGACCAAGAAGTAATCAGCAACTGTGAAGCAGACACAGGACAAATCTTATTTTGATAAGGGATGTTAGCCAGGGCACAGGAGTTATTCCCTCATTCCTCTAAAAATCTTCTCCAAAACCTTTAACTCTCAGATGTCCAGCTGTCAGAAACGGATTGAGAAGAAGAAATGAAAACCCCTTTAATTTAACTCTGATGTGAATGCACAATTAGCACCTCGGTCCCGCTTTAACAGTGCTTCATCCTGAAAGGGAAATACAGTAGCGCTCCTGTAGCGAGGGGATAATGCAAACAATATTTCAACACTTTTGCCATATACCAATTCTAGCCTAGCCTGGCAACAATTAGGTGACAATCAGTTCTTGCTAGTATCAGTATGTTTGTACAGTACCCTGCTTAGTGCAAACAGATTTCCACAGAATAAGAATTAATGTATAGAAAATAGATATCATTAGTACACAACACATTGATGACAGTTTTCCTGAAGTTTTAACCACAGCACACTGCAATGAGCAATTTTTTTACTTAGATATAGTCTTGAACAAGTAATATGAAAACACACAGATTTTGTAATTTTGGAAAAATGTTAGTGATTCTACCAGTGTTATATCTATCTGTGCTATGTCTGTGTGTCTGTCTACTGAAATCAGTTTAATTTTTAATATTATTATAAGTGGGATTATTGTAGTAAAAATCCAACAGTGTCTGGATTTAAGCTCTGAGTTGAATATTCATTCACTTTAGTGAGAACTATGGTGAAATGTGATCAGTTTTCTGACCTATTTTGAAATTGGTATTCTGCCAACTGGCATTTTGTTTGCACATCCAGATATTATCCACCATATGCTGACATGACATGATGATTGGTTCCAAAATGAAGTGGAATACTTGGCAAATGGAAATATATGGTACAAATAATACACTGCCTCTAGTCAGGAAAGCAAGCAGTCATTTTGAGAAGACTGAGAGTTTTTAAAATAACTTCGGTGTACACACTGTGCAGAGTTGAATGAAAGCTCTCTAGGTCATGGTTTTTCACAGGTACAAGGGTCTCAAAAATTATGAGATCAGTTCCTTACTGAAGAAGATTCAAATCTGACACAGCAGTACTAACAGCAGAACTTCAATGGAAGGTTAATTTGTATTTTAGGGAGAATTTGGCCCACATAGCTTCTTCCTCTTCTGGATTCCCCCAACTCCATCTTCTCGTCATCTGTTCTTTTTCCCCACTGCTCTGACTTGTCTTCCTGCCCAGTGATGTCTAAGTTATCTGCCTCTTCCGAGTTACGAGCACATTTCATCCAAGCTCCAGACTCATTTTGCGTTATTTCTCCTAACCTCTTGCCAATTAACTCCTATTTTTCTCCTAACTTGATGCTCCCACTGAACTTCTGCCTTCTATTCTGAACTGTAGAATCTTAAAAAAAAAACAAAAAACAAAAAACTTGTTCCTGAACAGGAAACACTCCAACTTTTTCCTTTTAATTCCTGTTTCCAAAGCAATGTTTTTGTTTTGCATTTCTCCTGTGACTTCCATGTGTGCGTTCTCTAACCTAAAGCCTCAAAACACACATGTAAGTTATTTACTGATGTCTGCTGTTGGATCTTTTAATGTTGAACCCTGTCTGCTTTCTTGTAATGAGATCTAAGAAGTTTTAAAGCAGTACATTAATTTGCCACTGTATTTCCTAAGGAATTTTATTTTTCTGTTCTTGGGGGAATAGGGTTGTCAAAGGGACTTAATACAAATGTTAAAAAAATATTTTTCTATAAAAGTTCGACTAGATTTCATAATGAGGCATCCAAACAGCACACACTTCTGATGTTTAAGTATTGAACTGCAAGCTTTGCTTGTGAAACATGAATGGATTTCAGTGCTTCATGCATAACCTTCACCCCTGGTGAAAACTTGAAGAGGACTAAGCCCATTTTAAAATCGTGTTCTTCAGAATAAATGATAATAACATAACAGCTGGCTTTCTTATTGCAATCATTTAAACATGCTGATATAGAAAAGAGAAAAATTTGTAAGCAAAGGGAAGAATGACCTTACCAGCATGCAAGTATGCCAGATCAGGATTTTCAATGTCTGGGTGTAGTTCTTTCAAGTGGTTACGAAACTCCACAGGGATATTTGTTCCATAGTCACATTTAGGGCAGTTATACATTTTTACTCCTTCATGCTTTCCTGTATGCAAGATGTGTTTACGGATATTTTCAGCACAGTTAGACCTAAAAAGTGATGAAAAAAAGAAATAAATTAAATAGCAATTTATTCCCTACTAGTTGTTCAAATGAAACCTACTGTTGTAACAGAAACTGAGTAGTCATTACTCATTTTTCCACTATCTGCCCAATTTTTGCATCCTCTTAGGTTTTGTATAAATGTTGTCCTTTGCATGTAGGCTACCAAAGCTGTTTCAGGTTAACTGGGCAATACATCTGAACCAGAAGCACTAAAAATGATTGATTTTTACATTTGCAAAAGTCTTATAATTTCTGTTTTTGTTTGTTTTTTGTTTTTTTTTTATGGTAGTCAGTGATGGACAGAAATTAACCAAAATCCTGTAACTTGGAAAAACTGAAATTATGCCTATGACATTCCCAAGAGAGCTCACACGAACCTTTCCTACACAGTTCCTAGATTCTGTAGGAGTTGCTGTGAATGATTTTTGTAATGAAGTCCCATCAGCTCTCATCTCATCTTATGAATAGTTCCTAGAAAAGAGACTTGAGTTGTTTAAATTTATGCCTTTTGGAAAATACACACAGATTCTGATTCATATCTTCAACACAGCTTTTGTGGAAGGAGGGGAGTTTTCATGCATAAAGACAGAATACATGTACAATTAGTTTTGTGCATTTGAAATGAATGTCTCTAATGACATTTTGGAAAAAAAAGCAAATAGAAAAAGATCTCGCATTTCTTTTATCCACAAAGAAAACCAAGATATGACAATAACTTAACTTTCGGTCTTTAAAATTTTGCAGTCTCATTCCAAAATTATTTTGCATTAGAATTTCCTACTTCTTCAAAGTCTGTGACAAATTCCATATAAAATACACTGCTTCTTCATTTACTTCAGTCAGAAATAACCATTACATTGATTACAAAATCAACATAATGGCCTCCATACAGATTCTTTTAGACTTTCTTAGTACTGTACACTATCAATATTGATAAACTAAGAACAGTAATTCAGCTTAACTGTTAAAAGTACAAACACTCAAGTGAACTATATAAGTACATAATACCTCACAAATATTCAAATAAGACAACAGCAGTATTTTGAGCAAGAGACTGTTTACCTGTCACTGTCAGAAATACCACAGTAACAGGTACCTAGCAAAAGGACCCCCAAAATAAACTGGAAGTAGCAGCTTGGAGTGCTTGTCCCCCCTTGGAGACAGTCATGGTAAAGCTGATATCTGCCTTACGGAGCTGCCAAAGCTCACCCTCTGTCATGTCCATCTGCTATATACCACTATAATGATCAGACTCCTGAGAATGTCAGAGAAGACACTTATGTTCACTGAAAAATATGGGAAATATTGGTCCTCAGCATCTTTCAGGATTCAGCCCTAAAAAAATTACAATGCTCATAAATGGTGTTAAAATGAAACATGTACTTTATTAAAAAAAAAAAAGGGTAGTGTACACTGCAATGAAAGCAGGAGACAATCTGGTAACCTTCTATCATAGATTACACTTTAAAGGGCAGTGGATTAACGCAGAGCATACAAATCTGAAATAAAATACCCGTGTCCTTTTAGCTCAGCTCTCATACTATACTAAAGAAAGATAGAAAACTTTTTACTTTGAAATATACTCAGGGAAATATAGAAAGGATCTGTGGAAACCTATGTAAGAGCTGTGAAGAAAACCCAGCCTGTTCAAGTCATAAAGGCCAGCTCTGTCTCCTTTGATTTGTGGATTTGCTCCAACAGAGCAATCCCCAAGTCTCATTTATTCAGTTATCAGTAAAAATCTGGGACTGAATATACCAACGTATTGATACATTCATCATGGGAAATAACATTTTTTAAAAAGATTTTTTTCCACGTAACAAGGCCAGAAAGTCTTAATCAGAAATGAAGAACATGAGATCACGAGGCATTAAAACAGCCTCTCCTATTAGGTTGCAATGCAGCAATTGTAATCATAATGTAAACCTTGAAGGTAACCACTGGCAAATCCAAGCACTTCTGGAGCCAAGAAATACCTTTAAATATGACATGACAAAAATGTACTGCATATAAAATGTTTTTTTAATTATTCAGTGTGCTCTGTCTGTTTTATTAGCAGTCTTCTGAGTACTGTACGTTATTATATGTCTGACACCAAAAAACCCCAACAAAACTCTGTGTGTGTGTGTACTTACATCACTTCATCCCATATGACTGAACACAGAGGTCTGTGACTGTAAACAGCACCGTGCTGTCATTAAAGCCATGCCATGACAAGCATCTAACTAAAATATATAGTGTTGCAGCAGTGATGATAGTTAAGCATTTGACAGGCTTTGTGTTATAAAATTCACTTCCGAGAGTTTATAAACTTCGAGACAAAGATTCCCTTTGTTCTGAAATTTGGCAACACAGAGCCCAGCCCAAAATAAATTGTTTGAGTAAAGTCTTTCTGTTTTTTGAGTTCCACTCTGAATTACAGTCACAAACAAATAAAGGCAGCTTTTAAGAGGCTAGCCTGGGTTCCAGGAAGGCTAAACCAGAGGTTTCTACGTTAAATGACTATTATCATTCCTTAATGTAAGCATGCTTCTGTCCTTGTGATTAATTTACCATTTTCAAAATCAAATGTATACATTTCTGGCAATTTTTCCAAGCTCTGCAATAACAGGAAGGGAACTCATTAGAGAGACTTAATTAGTCTAAAGCTATAGTCTATGGGTTTGTATTCAATGCCGATGCAGAGAAGCACAACAGAAATTTTGTTTTTACATGATAAGAGAGTCTTCAGAGAGTCTTCTTATCAGACATGAAGAAAGGTTTGAGACTCAATGTAAACCCAACAGCAATTCTATTAACGGGAAGCTGAAGGCCTGAATAGAGTTTTCAGTGTCCTGTTAGTGCTACACACAGCGACAGGGGAGACAGGACACGCTCCTAAGGCACGTTGCAGATGAACAGGAAACGTTAGGAGCTGAAAGCTCAGCCCCCACTTCCCACGCAACAAGCCTGTATGGCTTCACCAAAGCCTGCTATATGGGGAAGGGCGTAGGCCTGCTTCCACTGCACACAGCTGGGAGAGCTCCCGCACTTCTGTAAAGGACAGTGCTGTGATGTAAGGGAGATGGATGGCAAGTGTCTCCTGAGAAATGCAGCTGCTACTTAGGACAATAGGAAACCCTCTTTTGGCCAAAGATAAAAAAGGGCTTTTACCTCTAATGTTCATCACATAGGGATGCGTCCACGTTGCTGTTCCAAGCTGCACATTTCACGTTGCCATTAGAAGTCCATTCCTACCAACCTGTTACCCTTCTTTTGCTGTTCTCAATAAATTAAAGGTTGCTGCATATTCAAATATCATAAACTGGAAATGACCTGTCAATTGTGAAGTTGTGCTTTAGTCACAGAATCACAGAAGGTTTGAGGTTGGAAGGGACCTCTGGAGGTCTAACCCCCATGCTCAAGCAGTGCCACCTAGAGCCAGGACCATGTCCAGACAGCTTTTGAAGATCTCCAAGGAGATAGGCTACAAAACCTCCCAGGGCAACCTGTGCCAGTGCTTGGTCACCCTCACAGGGGAAAAGTGTTTCCTGACATTCAGGACGAACCTGTGTTACAGTTTGCACCCATCGTCTCTTGTCCTGCTACTGGGCATCACTGAAAAGAGCCTAGCCCTGCCTTCTTCACAACCTCTCTTCAGGTATTCGTGCTCATTGGTAAGATCCCCCCTGAGCCTTTTCTCCAGGGTGAACAGTCCCGGCTCTCTCAGCCTCTCCTGATTTGAGGGAGATGCTCCAGTGCCTTCATCATCTTAGTCCCCCTCTGCTGAACTATGTCTGTGTCTCTCCAGTACCAGGGAGACCAAAACTGGACCCAGTGCTCCAGGGGGTGGCCTCACCAGTGCTGAGCAGAGGGGAACAATTGCCTCCCTTGCCCTGCTGGCAGCAATCCTAATGCAGCCCAGGATACAATTAGCTTTCTTTGTCGCAAGGATGTGTTGGTGGCCCACGTTCAACTTGGTGTCCACCAGGAACCCAGGTCCTGTTCTGTAAAGTTTCTTTCCAGCTGGTCAGCCCCCAGCATGTATGTGGCCGGGGGTTCTTCCTCCCCAGGTACAGGACTTTGCACTTCCCCTTGCTGAACTTCGTGAGGTTCCTGTCAGCCCATTTCTCCAGCCTGCTGAGGTCCCTCTGGATGGCAGCATGACCCCCTGGTGTATCAGCCACTCCTCTCAGTCTTGTGTCATCTGCAGACTTGCTGAGGGTAAACTCTGCCCGATCATCCAGACTGGGCCACAGCCCTCCATGCCCTTGTCTGCTTCTTACCAGCATTGATCCACTTTGCTGGGAGACTGGAGTAAAGCGGAAGGTTAGGAGAAGCATAAGATACCCAGACGTTTTGTCAGCGTGAGAAGCTGTTGCCTTTGCTCACTTTGTCTTCCGTCTCCCATTGCCTGTCTCCTACCCTCATAAATACCAGTTCTGTCACCAAAAAACAGGCCATTGTGCTACAAGGGAGAAACAGAGTGAAAGTGACAGTGGGAAAATACACGTTCCCAGGCATTTCCTTCCTAAGCCAGAAAATACTCTTGTTCCTCCAGCCCCTAAAAGCAGTATGGCTCTGCCCCTACACAGATGTTTTCTCAGCTTCATTGGCAAGCTAGTGTGCCGCTGACCAGATTCCTCAGCAAAACTAGGTCTACCCCACTGAAAACAGCAGCACTGTTGGGGTTCTGGGATGACAGAGCACAGATACACACCTCGCAAGAGACAAAGGTGGGAGTTCAAAGTCAGCAGGAGGGAAACACAGGAGGAACGATGAGCCTTGGAGCAAGTTTGTGCCAGAATGGTCCCCACAGTAAGTGCTGGCTATGGCCATTATTCCTCCATCCACTCTTCCATCTCTCCCATCTTTCAGGGCTCAGCTGGCGAGCAGTACAAGCTGTAGGAGGGCAAGGATTAGGGTATCCCTTCCCCATGCCCTGGGGTCCAGCCCTGGCCACACAGGTGGGTGAAGGGGGTCGCACTCTGCCCTCCTCCCAGCCAGCAGCACTGGTGCAAACAGCCCACACAAACAGCTAGCTGCAGAGCTGTGCCTGCCCAATACCTATTTGCTGTCCTCATGTTTTATGTGGCATTTTGGATAAAAATCATGAAGAGAAACTCATAAAACATTCTTCTGTTAATTCAAAATTTGCCTGTGCAGAATAGGAATGATTCTGTATTTTCTAAGGGTTTTGTACATGAGAATACATTAGCATTGCACTCAACAGCTAAATTAAATATAGCAGGAAGCAACCTATTTTTATTAAGATGTTTTACTAATAGGGAACTGAAATTAGAACACTCTTCCATTATGCAGTGCCTGACATTTTCAGAAAGATGCTTACTGCAAGACATGGAAATGGAAGGTTTTGAGGCGCAAATGAGGCAAAATGTTAATTATCTAGCCCACTAAGTTTTAAAAATTTTAGCACCTTGTAGGGATTTCATTTGCACAAAATAAGCCTTTTTCGAAAGATTTTCTCCAGGACTTTAGGGACAAACATCTTCACTCTGCAGAGAAATGCATAAAACCTAAAGGACTTACAGCAGCTCCATGAATGTCTGTGATGAGTTTGCCCTTGGCTGGGGGCCAACTCTCACACACCCACTCACCCAATCCCCTCCCCCCCTGCCACGGATAGGGGAGAGAATTAAAGGGGTAAAGGGAGAAAAGGACTAATGGGTTGAGAGGCTGAGATAAGAACAATTTAATAACTAAACTACAATAATATTGAAAATACAAATATACAAATGAGTGACACACAGTGATACTGCCCCTCCCCACCTGATAACCAAGGCTCAGCCTGTTCCCGGCTAACGATCCCGGAGCAGGGAGAANCCTGGGCTAGTAACAGGGGCTGTGCTCTCTCCCACCTTCTCCAGTCTGCAGACGGCCAGTGAAGCTGAAAGACCTTGGCAGCCACATAAACATCACTTTTTATCAGCTTTCTTCTGAGCACAAATCCAAAGAACAGCCTCTTGCTAGCTATTATGAAGAAAGTTAACTAGGTCTCAGCTTAATCCAGGACAATGTCACTGTTTACAACATAAAAACAAACAGAGCTATACATCCTACTGAGTGATAAGATTTCTATTTTTGCCCTGTTCATCAGTATGAATCAAGTTCACTCTCATATGGAAAGCACTCTGAAGTTCTTCTGCACTGTGATCAAGCAGCTGTATGGTATTCCATTGCTGCTAGCTGGGTCAAACCCAACATCAGCATTCTCCAGTTCCAACCAGGAGTTCTGGGAGCTCCTGGATACTCCTCAAAGCCCCCAGAGCTCCTGTTCACTCATTTATACGCAGGGACCTTTCAGGTTTCTTCAGCATTACCGCTTCCCAAAATATAACCCTTCTAGCCTGCCTTTATTTCTTGCATTAAACAGTATGAAACTAGCATTCAGTAGAGCGATGGTAAACAACCTAATAGGTAATATTTTCTCGACAGGAAAGAAACAAATACTGTGGTAATTACATTATATGAACAGGCTTATTCAATCAAAACCTTCACAATGACAGTCAGTCTGCCCAACATTTACTAAGCAAAAACCCAGACAAACCAGGCAAAATGTCTTCCCCGCATCCTCAAGATTTATCCACATTTCTGTTTTTAAAATACAATAAACTGATTGCCAGTTAACGCAAACTAGCTACAACACTACACACAACTTGTATATATGACTACCACTCAGTTCAGTGAGTTTAAACATTCAAGTATTGGCTTACCTCCTCAGTGCTAGAAGTCAATGCAGCATTGCACAAGAAATAATAAAAAATAGGAAAATATCATGGCCAAAAATACATTCTGAAATGTGTTGAAACTGCCATAAAACTGTCATTATTAGTATACATTAACACACACACATAACATACATATGTGCATATATACACACAAGAAACGCGGTGCATTTTCTCAGTCTTACTACTAGCATGCACCTGGGTTACTATTTCCTTGCTCTTTTCCTTTAAAAGCAAAAATACTGCCTTTTAGTTAGGTTTTAAATGACTAGGGGAACAATCACATGAATACAAGTGCTAGCACTCTGCAACTGACCTCAGTTACCAAGTGAGTTACGGTACTATTGCCAGAAGTAGCAGCATACAGCTCCACAGGAACTCAGGAGGTCAACTACAACATCCCCAGTGCCAGCTCAGTTCTGCCCATGTCACCATTGGCAAACATCTCTGTGCTGTTCACAAAGACCTCCGGTGGACAGTGGCTACAAACTGCTGGGGAACAGCAACGTCTTTTCCATAGCAGCTGTTTCTGCAGTGAACATTTGCCCACAGCTGATGCTTTTCAACCATACCAAGCTGAGATGACTCACATACACATCCACAATGTCACCAAAAAGCATGCCCTGCAACCTGGTGGCCACATGTACTGCCATGTATTGCATGTATCGCCACACAGAAAATATGAAGCAGCCCATAAAAGAGAGTACATCGCATTTACATGTTTTAATGAGATTTTATGATACATTCAGTTTCACAAAGAAAATAATAAGCATGTATTTGGGATTTACTCTGGCAGTATTATAGTAACACCCAGGGATAATAATCATAATGTTTTCTGGGTTTCTACATGTATAGCTTTGCTTTTTTTTCTGTAATGATCTATTTGTTATGACATACAGTATGTGTGACAGATGTCCAATGTTGGCTGCTAAAAAGTAGCAGAGTCCTGTAGGGAAGCAGCAAAAACTTGTGCGTCAGCACTGAAAATGACGGAAGATTGATAATTACTGCTTGTGTCCCAGCTCCATTCAGCAGACTAGCATGTCCAAATCGTAATACAGCCACAGATCTACCGCTATATTTACATCATATTGGAATAAAAATTCCCAATTTCAAATAATCCATCATTACAAATATGTGTGTTACAAGAAGTTGATTATGATAGCCAAAATGTATGCTTTTAACGGCAAATTCAGAGTAATTGGAGACTCTGAAGGGAAATAAGGAGTGATGTACTCTAGCCTTGTTTACCTCCAAGGAATCTGTAAAGCCATTTACAACCCTGCACTGTGAACAACAAACAAAGTATAAAACCACTGCTGGCTTCTAGATCTACTCACAGATTTTCGGTCAGAATATTTTTTCCAAAAAAAACCCAAACAAAAATGCTTAGTTCACAACACACTTCACAACATAAAGAAAACCTGACCTCTGCAGAAAAAAAAATAATAAATCTCGGATTCCAAGGAAATAATGGGCTCCTGCCTTAAGCACTTTCATTAATTCTGCTTTCTACAAGAAGAGAAAGAAATAAAGAGGAATCTTTTAGACAGAAACAAATTATGTCCAAATTACTAGACTTGGAAGGAGCAGGTGGAAAGGGTGCAGAATGGCAGGGAGATGCATCTCAGCTCAGTTCCCACCGTCCCCGGAGGTGCTGTGCAGAGCTGGGATGCTCAGCTCCTGAGTCTGCCCAAGTAGCATTTTGGAGAGAGCTGCAGTGTCTGACTGACTAGAGAAAAAAAACCCAACCAACCAACCAACCACCCCCTCCCCTCCCCAAAAAAACCCCAATAAAAGCATTTTTTACAGGACTGACCTGCTACAGAAAACCCAACATAACAGTTGCTAAGACTTCTGGCTCCCACCTGGCTGCAGGAAGAGTGGGCTCTGCAATAGTCTGGCTCAAGGGCCCTCTGGATCCACCGCCTGCAGCGTGCCAGGGATGCAGGTCAAGGTTTAAGTGGCTGAAATAGCAGGTGGAGTTCATCTATTTCACGGTAACTGAGAATAATCACTCTGTTGTTCATGGGCTTCCTCCTTTCCTTTCTTGTTGGAGCAGATGGCATAAGAGACAAGTTGGTCTGAGAAACAGCCTCTCTGCAGCGATGCAAGGATGGAGACCAGGCTTTTGGTATCACAGGCCCTGATTTAGCAAGGTCCTTACGCGCTTGTGTAGCTCAAGTACAAGCAGCCCCATCAACTTCAAAAGAGTGACTCACAAGCTTAAATTTATGTACATGATCCAATACCTTGCTGAAATGAGGCCATGGAAAGCATCCATTTTTTAAAAAAGCTAGGATGAACTTCATAGAAGACACCCTTTGCCTTTCCACATCAATTTTTTTCCCTATTGTACTTCTTTTAATGACCACATAAAGTAACTGAACAATTCTGTAGAGTCTGTTTGTATATCCTCAAGAACTCAGAAAGTATTCTCACAAATATAAAAGTGCAGATGGAGAAAAGAAAGGGTGCGGAGTCTATAGGCTGCACAAGATGAAACCGGACTCCTAATATTCCTGGAGTCAAAATGATAGCAACAGACCCCAAAGGCTGCCTGTCAATCTCAGATGCAGATGGCACTTCTTTCAGCTGGCCTTTGTGTCAGTTCCTTCAGCCATTCTAGTGACAACGTGGCTCCCTAGAGGGCAGATCCTGTTGCTTTGCAGCCTGGATTCATACCCAGGGCACTGTGGTCTGTATGATCTCTGCTCAAAGCAGGTTTTTTTAAAGCTAATACGTCGCTGCTTCTTGCCCTATCCCAGCCCCAACCCCCCATGCAAGAAGAGATGATAGTTTTCTTCCTCATTTCAAATGTTTCAATTTATCAATGGAATAAGCACTAATTGTCTGAAAGATTCACTCTCCTTATACACGTCAAAAGCATATATAAAATCCCTGCTAATAAAATTTGCAGATGAAACTCTAATTGGTAGCATGATTAATAACGATGACACTGCAGCCATACAGAGCAGTTTCACAAGCCGCCTGTTCTCCCAGAACACGTAACACATACAACCACACGTTGGGTCTCCCACCTTTGCACAACACATGCAAGTAACCTACAGAATGAGAGAACACTGTGAAAAGCTGTGACATGGAAAATGATTTAGGGATTAGCGGATCGGTGGTTTACTGTGAGCTTTCAGTGTGATAAGCAGAAAGGTCCCATGTCATTTATTATAAACAGAAATACAAGTTAAGGGGGAAAAAACCCCAAAACACTTAAATTAAAAAATCTCTGTTTTGCTTATTACATTTGAGCTTGGGGCATGTAACTTAACAGAGAATAAATGTGTTATTAATGGATACCTTAACTCAGACAAAAACTGTAACAAAACCAATGACTACAAGTTACAGTCACGTTCAAATGATAAAGCACAATTTCTTCAGCACTTACAGCAATTCATTTTTCACACAAGGTGTGTGGGCTCTCCAACTCTAGATGTTTTCAGATCAAAACTGAATGTCTTTCTAGATGATGGAATTTAGTCAAACGCAAGAGGTTCAGTATAGAGCAAACTGGAAAAAAAACAACTATGCAGTTTGTTTTATGCAGAAGGTCAGACTAGCTAAGCTTAAGGCTTTTTCTGGGCTCAAAGTCTACAAGAAGTATAGTTTAAGTCTGAAAAATGTCATTGTGAGGTCAGACATTTATTGTCTTTCCATGATGTCATGGAAATTTGTTCAGTCTGCAAATTAAAATATATTCTTCCTGGCTGTCAATACTGCAAAACCATCTTAGGTTCTGAAAGTCAAATTTGGTTCTTTAGTCGATTGATGGCCTGATCTAAAATCTGCCTTGAAAGTATGTATCGGAGAAACATCATTCTCTTCAGATTATGTCCTCATAATGCCATTGTCTGCACAAATGTAAGTAAATGCAGCACTTGGCTCTGTACTTTGAGCTTACTTCACAGTCATCATTCACTCCAGGAAAACTGATTTTAAGAGTAGGGAGCAAGCAAAACTTAATTTTTGTTCCTCCAAGAGTACATTTGCCTACAAGGATGCCCTGCTGCTCAGTAAGAAACTGCCGTTTTCATGTCGATAGATTTTCACAGTAGACTTACACATCAAGTTCAACGCGCTGTGTACTTCACCAAGAGATACTGAAACGGAACACCGTTGAATGAAAGCACCAAAATATGTATTTGACTTACCTAGCACACCTTGTGCATACTTGCAGGGTAAAAGGTACAAGATTATAAAGAAAGCTATAAGAAAAGGTTTCTAGCACTTCTACTTTAGACTATTCAATGTCCCAGATAAGCTGTCTTGTAAAAGTATTAGCTTAAAATTGGACCACCCAGAACAGAAAAATTATTACTGTTCTTTCAAATATATACAGTAATGTCTAAATATTAGACACATTATTTTAACTAGATGAGAAATCAGGGCACCAGTGTACATCTACTGCTTGAGAAGAATAGGAACTGCCTGAATGGTATTGCTTCAAAAATCTGATCTAGGAACCAAGAAGAAAAAAAAATTAAACACCAGGGAAAAGCCTTCTGAATGCCAATAAAATTCTGCTATACTGAGGAATTTTATAGACCAATACCGAGTAAATTATCCTATGATCATGTATGCAAAAAGTTCTGTTTTAAAGAAAAGAAACCACACATAAAAATACACTGCATCATATTACAAGAAAATAAACTTCTTTCATTTAGTATAGGTGGTGTTATGGACCTGCCTTTTTTTCCCCACAGAGGGTTAACACGAAAAAAGGGAAAAATGGTAAAATATGAAACTTGTTCTTTGGCTTCATCTTTGATATTCCTGTATCGTACTACAGCAGAAACTAATGAACTTGCTCACCTTTGAAAGCCTTTTTGCATGCTTCTGCCTTCACCCTTAACTCTGCTCCTTGCAGATCTTCCCTTACGTGTGTGCCAATTTTACTGCTATAATATGTGCACTTTTATTAGTTGTGTTCTGATGATTTCTACTGAGAGATACTTAAAGCTTATACAAGTCAAAAACTATTTTATCACTTCTGAAGAAAACTAATAGGGCAGAGTCACTGAATGATAAGAGAGAGAGAGACCACTGAATTTATTTAATAATCCATGTCCATTTCACAAAAATGGCCTATGTAATCCTTTTAAAAATAATAACCTGTTCATTTCAGACCTCGCACAATGCTTCTCTTTGTCCCTTGTAAGTCTCTCAAATGTCTTATTTTAAAGGAATATATAGCACTCCCGGAAGACATTTTCCCATTTCTATTCTCTTCAACTCCTGTGAGCCCTTGTTCTGTGTGATAAGGCAATCTCCTTCGGGATCTGAGCTGTGTAGTTTCGCACCACGAGTGACAAGGACTCGACTTGAATAACTGCTGTGCGCAGGTTGTAATTATGTCAGCTGGAGTGTTGAACAAGGGGACTGATTAATGTGAGCCCCAGCCCAGGCACAGTCCCTATCAAAACCTTCGTGCAGGCCAGCAGTGGGGATGGGTTAAAGCAGAAAGACAAAACATGCTGTATCGTCCATGATAGATGAATTGCTCCAACAGTCTTCAGGCAGATGTTCCAGGACAGTATAATATACAATTACTCTGCCTTATCACCTTCCCAGGGACAATAAAGCTTCCTCCTTCTATAGCTCATGTGAGTGAAGGCAAAATTAGTTTTACTTTTACAACACTGACTCACTTATCATGTTGCCTTGATTGTGTTTTTACAGCTAAAGAAAACATATATTCCACTCAAACTAAAAAAAACCCAAAAACCAAAAAAAGCCTGCATTCCTCGCCTTTTGCATAAAACCAAACGATGTCTCTGAAACTATTTTGCATCATAGTAATGAAGTCCTTAAACGGCTAATTCAGTATGTTATCCTACAGAACACAACTAACTTTAGAACTGGACCTGTTCATAGGCTTAATGTCATACGTATGGTATCGTATGCAAAGGTACATCACTGAATCAAGTTAGAGTGCATGGATAATAAAAGATACATAGGTTTTGTACAAAAGATGCCTATGTGAATATGTTCTTAGTGACCATTGTAACTAAGCACTCCTTCTAAAAACACTACAGTACTCTTGTAAAACAGTTCTTTGAGAAGTCAGTAATCCACATACCTCTTTAAAGGCTGCATGAGTTTCTGTGTAACTATTACAAATAATCCAAGTATTTTCCAAAAAGTAAACATAAATTAAGAAAATAACAGAAATTTAGGAAGAAAATTATATATATGTATTTGTTTCCTTTTTGTTATCAGATGTATACATCTGCATATTTTTTTTATTTTTTTTTCTGCTAGGACTGAAGTAGTCCGTATATTCCAGGGCTGTTTCCAAGAGTTTCCAGAGCAGCAGCTTACTGACGTGAAGTGAAAGGCAAGAGAGGAATAGAGCTCATAATATCCTCATATCCTTTCTTTCTAAGTACTGAATGGTTATAGATCAAGAAGCTGTGCTTTAAAGGAGGAGTCTAAATAGTTCCACTTGCATTCCAAGATGCATTCCTTTGAGTACTACACTTTCTTCAGCTATATAACAACATTATCTCAAAAAACAAAACAACAAAAAAAGCACCCAGAAAAGCATCTAGAGAGACGCAGAGTTGAAAGTCAGGTTTCAAAACAAAACCAGACTAAAACAGCCAAGGTTGAACTTAAGACAGCACATGTATTTGAAAAATTCTGTTTATATGCATTTAGTTCTTATGACAGGTATTGGCTTACTAGTCCTAGAAATGAGAGATGAGCTTCTTCTAAGGAGACTATGGGAATTAGGCACCAACTGTTCAAGCTTCTTTGAGGTTTTAGCCATTAAACAGTATCACAGTGTTGGCAACGGTAAGGTTTCACCATAAGGGTACAGGCTTTCCTACACTCACATGGTGAAACACATCCTGTGTTTATGACGCAATAACTGGCTCCAAGAAAGCTGCTATGGATACCATGCCAGAATGATGTTACACCAGCCATTGCATGGAGAAACAACAGAAGAATCAGGCTTGGCCTCAGAAAAATTTCAATTTAAGCACTGAAAAGGATACGACAATCAGAAAGTACACAGAAACAACAACGACAAGTTTGGGAGACAGGGTATCAGTATAACAGGGTAGAAATAAGCTTCTGTCTCATCTAGGTGCACTGCTGGGCACGGCAGTACTAGAAAGCAACCTAGTCTGTTCTCCATAACCATTCAAATTCCTCATGCAATTAGTGGAGAGAAGAAAGAACTAATATAGGTCTCAAGATTTGCTTAAAGCAGATGTCTACTTTTTCTAAAGGAAGTGTAGGTAGCCAACATGAAACCCCAGAGTTCCCATCTGCTCAGGCAAAGGAAACACCGTGTCCCTAACTTTCTAGAAATTAAGGCCCTCTTCTGGGAAGTAGAACTCCTGAGTTTTGGGCTGCCCTTATATTGAGGAAGACTGAATCCTGTTCTCCTGTGTCCCACGAAAGTGTATTAGCTGGCACAAAGTATCCTCCATATACCTTTTGTTTTGTTTTGAAACTCTGCTAATTGACAGCGAGGAACCACCAGGAGTCAAAAGCAGATCTAAACCCCATTTTCAGAATTGTTCTTCTGTTATGTTCCCTTTCTAACTTTCCAACAAAATCCAAACAAAAGGCTCCCACGCCCACGTTCTGTGCCCTCTCAGCTAAGAATCCTAAACAGTAACAACAATCAGGCTGCGGACAGCACTGTAATTATTAACTGAATTAATCCTGGCTTCTCTAACTTTCAGGCCTCTAACACATACCCAAGAATACAGGAACAGGAGCCTGCTCACATAAAAGGTGTATCAAAAGTCTTGAGGCACAGATACCCGTCTCCCCAGGACAGACAATTCTGAGCATGTCTAAGAGACTTCACTTGTACAAGAATTTGCAAAATCAGTAGACAGGGAAGTAAAAAACAGAATCACCTAAAGAAGTATCTGCTTTTGGACTTAGATGCTTTTTGTCATGATTTAGGAATGATGGGATTAACATCACTGGGGCCAGGACTTAATCCACTGTCTTAATTTTTCTTTTATAGCATCAACCCCAAGAGAGCAGACACTATCTGTCCAGTGAGAGCTGACTCCCAGCTGAGCTCTGGAGCAGAGATGCTTAGGTGGAGAGGGGCTTGGTTAGCATCCTTTCTGTTACAGTGCTCCTGCCATGCTACTGGTGAATTGTAACTGAAAAAGGGCACTTCAGAGCAGGAAAAGAAAATAAAGATTCTCCTGATATTACGTGGTACTGCTGTGAGGGAAAAGAGATCCAAATACAAAGAAGGAAGCCAGCAACAGATGCAGCTGGACAAGAACTCAGCTAGAACAAACAAGTGCTATATTTTCCTTTCAGACTACACTTCTGCAACCTCGAGCACTAACAGAGCTAGCATCACCCAGCACTCTATAGTCATCTCTCATCTCCTGCACCACCACCAGGCAACACACAGCAGCTCCCAAAAGCTGCACTCATCAGCCTTCACTGGGTTTATTGCCTGACTCGATGTTGCTGCATCTATTTAAACAGAACCGAAAGCAGCCACCTGCTTTTCCCTTGCAAGGCCTCAGATTTAGGTCTTCCCTCTCTGGTTTGACAGACTTGAACAAATCTGTTACAAATTCCTTTTATCTTTGAAACCTTTCTCCTACTTGAGAGTATTTTTATTCTTCGTCAAAATTACTGCATATAAAAATCAATACGCTAAATACCGTATAAAATGACCGTGCTGTAATTTATTAGTGCTGATCAAAATCTTCAAAGACTGAGTAATTAAAATTCAAATTAAAATGTGATGAAAGTCACATTTAGATACCTAAATGAAGAGGCTGAATTCCAAATAGGTACAGAGCCACTGGACCCCATGTGAGATGAGAACTCACGGATGCTCAGTATCACTAAAAATATGTAAAAATAAACTTCATACTTGTTCAAACTTTGCTTCTTTTCCTCATGAAAATACATCTATCTAGACTTATGTGTTTATGTCACAGTTCATCAGGTCTTACGAGGAGCGGCTGAGGGAGCTGGGGGTGTTTACTCTACAGAAGAGGAGGCTGAGGGGAGACCTCATCACTCTCTCCAACAACCTGCACCTTCAGGTTCTTTAGATGGTCTCGAACCTGATCTTCTTCTACAGCGGGCAGTTTTTTCTTCTCCCAGCCACTGCCTTTGCCTTCTGTGACTTGGGTGGTGTGGCCTAAGCTCTTGTCAGTGAAAACTGAGGCAAAGAAATCATTAAGCACCTCAGCCTTCTCCATATCCCATGTAACCGAGTCTCCCGTTTCCTCCAGAGAGGGCCCACGTTATTTCAGGTCTTCCTTTTATCCCTCACATACCCATAGAAGCTTTTCTTGTTGCCCTTAGTAGTGCCCGGCCAGATCTAGTTCTATCATCAGGGCTTTAGCTTTCCTAACCCAATACCTGGCTGCTTGGACAGTTTCTCTGTATTCCTCTCAGGCTACCTTTCCTTGCTTCCACCCTCTGTATGCTTCCTTTTTGTGTTTGTCCAGGAACTCCTTGCTCATCCATGCAGGCCACCTGGCCTTTTTGGCTGAATTCCTCTTTGCTGGGTTGCATCAATCCTGACCTTGGAGGAGGTGATCCTTGAATATTAGCCAGCTTTCTTGGGCCCATCTTCCCTCCTCTGCTTCATCCCACGGCACTCTATAAAGCAGATCCCTGAAGAGACCAAAGTCTGCTCTCCTAAAGTCCAGGATAGTGAGTTTGCTGTGTGTCCTCCTCACCACCCCAGGGATCTTGAATTCCACCATTTTATGGTCACTGCAGCCAAGGTTGCCCTTGAGCTCCACATTCCCCACCAGCCCTTCCCTGTTGGTGACAACAAGGCCCAGCATAGCACCTTTCCTTGTTGGCTCCTCTATCACTTGGAGAAGGAAGTTATCATCAGTGCATTCCAGGAACCTCCTGGATTGCTTACACGCTGATGTGTTGTCCCTCTAACAGGTACCAGGGTGGCTGAAGTCCCACATCAGGACCAGCACTTGTGAACACGAGGCTGTTCCTATCTGTCTATAGAGGACCTCATCTGCTTGCTCTTCCTAGTCTGGTGGACTGTAGCAGACCCCCACTACAATGTCCCCTGTCCCTGCCCTCCCTTTAATCCTGACCCACAAGCTCTCTGTTGGCTCTTCATCCATCCCCAGGCAGAGCTCCATGCACTCCAGCTGGTCTGTGACATAGAGCGCAACACCCCCTCCTCATCTCCCCTGCCTGTCCTTCCTAAAGAGCCTGTATCCCTGCATTCCAGCACTCCAGTCACAGGAGCCATGTCACCATGTCTCTGTGATGCTAATAAGATCACAGACCTGCAGGCTTGCGCACGTCTCTAACTCCTCTTGTTTACTCCCCATACTACATGATTTGCATAGAGGCATTTTAGTTGGGCCCTCGATGAAGCTGACTTATATAAAAAACTTGACTAGGCAACAGAAGCATCATAAAGGGAATAATACTAACCATTGTTTTGTATGCCATATACACCCTAGAACAATTAGTGTTTTTGAGGCTATATCTAAATTTTATTTCAGATTTTTTCCTTTATAGACTTAAATGTTACACCATATTTCATTGCAGATTAATAGAAATATTGCTCAATATTTTATCTGAATGCTTATTAAAAACTAAGGGCTGAATAGTATTCTGAGGAGTCTGCATCTGGGAACTATGCCCATGCACTGACGGAATTTTCTCTAAACTTCTGTCTTTATTTGTTTATAAGTCTGCTAGCACAAGGCACTGGAAATCCTCAGCTCCTGCTGCTGATCACAACAGAAGCTTGTTTCCTGAAGCCCACATTGCTCTATTACATGCATGCATTATTGTCCTCAGATATTTCTTACTAGTACAAAGATTATGCACTATTTTGCTTAATTCTGCCTTTGTGATATATATAAAAAAGTGTTTTTCTATACACAGCGATGGTTGACACTTGAGTCCTCATCAGCCTAATGTTCCATACAGTTGTATAACCTAGTTATTTCTCACACATGCATATTAAATTTCACCGGTTACAAAGAGCACATTAATGTTAACATTTTAATGACAAATACACTGTTCCATCATTTTATGTAGAAGTTGACTTAACAGCCTTTCAATTTTGCTATGAATCAGTACATATTGTTACCTCAGCATTTAAAGCAGTCCCTAGTCACCTTGGTATAACTAGGGAATAGTGCACACCTGATGTCATCATACCAAGATAACTAGAAGTTATTAAGTTCGCCAAAATAAACAGAGAGAAAACACCTACTTTGCATGTTCTTATGACTTAGGTGCAAATCCTGGCCTGTATTATAAACTGGTCTTCATAATCTAGGAACAGATACTGTAAGTCAGAGGGAAATAGGAACTCCCTAGGGATGCTGTCCAAAAAAAAAGAAAAGTAGCCCCCGTGGAGTCACTCCCCCTAAGTGATGCTGCTGCTGCTGCAAATATGCAATGAATCCTTCTGCAGTTGGAATTTCAGATGCCATAATCCCTTACAGAATGTTGTCTAATTATTTTATTATGCATAATAAATGTAAAATATTTTTTACTTTACATAATGATATTAAAAATGTATGCTATTTATTCTCTGTCTTGTAAGACATCCTTCACAAGTCATATACTTTATAAAAAGGTGCATTTACAGAATTAATGCTGTTTTCCTGTCCTGTCTGTTTGCTTTATACATCTTCTAAACCCTCTTATCTACGGCTGTGGAACACTGCCAATCCCCTGGATGCTGCCCTCCATTCCCTCCTTCCCCTCACCACCACGGGGACTTGATGCAAAATTAACTATACAGTGGAATCCCAGAGAAGTGAGAGTAATTTTGTTTAACTACAGCACAGGGATGGCACAAAGTACATTAACGTCATACTTGTCCCACACTGTCATGGTCAAAGTTGTAGCAATACGATTTCTGTATGATGAAACTACACCAGTGCTCCTCCTGAGCCCTGAACTCCAACAAATTTGACTCTGTGACAAAAGTAGGGCTCTGTATTTTGTGCCTCCCCCCGTCTCCACTGCAAACAATGCAATGCAAATCCACTTTGTACTGAAACATCCCCTCACACACACCATGAACATAAATTATTACTTGCCTGAGAATCCGTGGTAGTTACATGGAAAGTCAGTACCAATGGGATTTAAAGCCTAACATATGACTGAGAGTCCTGATTCTTTACTTTAGACACACGCACAAAACCAGCTCAGTTTTTGAAAATGCTGTATATCTGCATCATCAAATTTAAGGGACTTTAGCACTTCTGAAATCAGGTTAAATTCAGGTGCCTAAATATGTTGCAAGTTTAGAAAGTCTGGCCATGGACTATAAAAGCGAGAGATTTAGAAACCCGTTGAAGTTCCACGGCATTCTTCAGTTTCAGGTGGTTGTGTGGCTCTTCACTACTTACTGTGCCCGCTACGAAATGCAACCAGTACTGTTGTCAGTGTAACTCTCAGATAGTGTAATCTGAAAAGTTTAGCCACATAACACATCTTTTTTAAATGGCTGAGAAATAGAAAATAAGCATTGCATGTGTAATGGTGGTGTAGGGCCCTATGAGACCAATTCTGTATTATAAAATTAAGTTGAACATTAATTAGGAGTGAATGAATATTTTTGTATGACAAAGCACACTGACTTAAGAATGGAGAGACATGCTGAGTGACTTGAAAAAGTAAATGCAAAGAAAAATTGTGCATATTTTTATCTAAATAGGACAAACTTAAATGAAAACTCAAATGTGAAGATATATAACCAAAACATTTAACAAGAACATTTTTATATTTATGAAAATATATATATACTATATTTTTCTTCCTTCAAAAGTAATTAGATTTTTAAAACTAGGCTGAAAATAGAATTTCAATTTATAATCATTAGTAGAAGTCACATACAGCTACATAGAAAAGCAAATGTTCATTTCTTTGTTATCAATATACAAAAGATTTAGACAAAAATAAATAGCAAACAGCCACAGTACAAAAAGTAAAGATGGAAGGTAACATTTTTGCAAGAATACTTAAGTACAACCGTAAATATAGATTATAAAAGCAACTTCATAAAAATAAAATGAGCAAAATCTTCCACTTTCTTTTTGGGAATATGCAGGCTATTGAGAATGTATAATCTGTGAGCTAAAAACGCCAGGTTAGTTTATTGTCCACTTCAGAAAACCACATCCATTCATGTCTTTTCCTAGTTAAGGAAAGAATTTCCTGTGCTGCGGGTTATACAGGGAATAAATCCCCTCTTCTGTTCCATGCAGCCAAAACCAATCTTTTATCCATAGTACAGCCTATTTCACTTCAGTTTTTGCTGCTAAGTGAAAAAAAAAAATAAAATTGAGTTCTAGGTGTCTGTCCAGTCACAGGTGATCCAGATTTTCATAACAGTTCCTAAATCCAGATTAGTTTCTTTTAACAGCCTTTCTTTCTGTACTTCTCAACAGGGTTACCTAGCCTTTCACTCCCCAGACTGGCAAGAGTTTTTGCAGGATGATTGTTCACAATTTCCTCCTGAGAAGGTGAAAATCTCTAAGAACCCTCTAAGCACTGATGAGCTGAACAGGAAAAATTAAAATACCTTGCATTTAGACAGTCTTAAGTGTCTCAAACAACGTTATAGAATAGAGATCACTTCACCTTAGAAAAAAAGGAGACTTTATGGTAGCACTAACACCACTCTATATCCATACACAAAATGAGGAATATTCACCTTGCTGAAACTACAAGGGTCACTAAAGAGTCTGCAGTTGCCAAGCAACACTGAGCAGCAACATCTGAAATAGTCTGGATGAACTTACAGTACAAGGGCTGAGCCGAAAACACCACAGTGAGAACTCAACCATCAGACAAGGGGGTGAATTCTACCACTAAGTCAGCAGATTTTTTAAATCTTGATTTTGTGCTTTCTGTAGGTGACACTTGCAGGAGTACATTCCAGCAGCTGAACTGGTATAAAGGACATGACTGAGTTGACAAGCATGCAATATATGATTCCCTTAAAGTTATACTTTAAAGCAAGGAATGAGAGAGAAAAAAAAATTAGAAAAGTGGATAGAGAGCAAAAAAAAAAAAAATACCTGCCAACAAGGCTGGCTAATATCCCAGGACTGGGGAAACTGGCAGGCACAAGCAGGACTGCTGGGCTAATAACTACAGAAGCCCCTCTGCTGGCTCCTCTGCAGCTACACCAAGTGGCTCCCTGCCTCTATCAACTTGCAGAAGCAGCAGTACAGCTCTGATTCCTGCCACCCTGCCAGATATTTTTCAGCTGAGCTCAGAACAAATTTCCTGCAGAATCAAAGCTTCATCAGCTGGTATTGGTAGAGATCAGCCTCCAAAGATTAGGTCAAAATTGGTCTGCAAGGGATGGAAACTAACATCCTATTGCCATGAAACACTTATTTTTCAATAAGATAGAGAGGCACAGGATGGTCAGAGATTTCTTGTTAATCCTGATAAAATAAGTTATGCTTGCTTCTTCTCTAATAAACTTTTACTAATAAAATATTAGTAAAAAGACTTACAATTTCTTGGAATTTCTGTCCCATACAGAAAGAAAAAATGATCTCCGATCTTTCACTAGATGGAGCATTAAAGTTACGCATTTTGTCAGACTGAGTGAGGGAATTGCATCCACTTCTTCTGTGTGTAACAAACCCCAAACTGCAAACTGATTCACACCTACAACACTCCCAGTCTCTATGGTCTTTGAAGCAGGAGCTCGAACCCACTCTAACGCACCTTTCATTACCTAGTTCGTAATAAGACTATTCCTTCCAATTACAGTGGTTCATTAAAGTTGGATGACCCCAAGATTAAGCCTCCTCAAAGATGGAGCATCAAAGATATCACTCCTTCTACCTTCATTGCAACACATCATGTCACACTGCTGGTTATATGCTCTCACTTCACTCAACACAGACCTTTTAACACAACCACTCTGACAAAACCCAAACCAGATGACTTTAGATGAATTACTGAGGCTGACAGAAATACTTCTATTAAAAAGAAAAAAAAGAAAAAAGAGAAAAAAAGCAGAGGACCTCTAAGGTAGCAGCACAAAATGGAAGGCATCCCTGAGGTTATCAAATTCAGTTCTCTGCAGTTCTAGGCAGCACTTTAACCAGTGCTCAATACAGAAGAGTTCATAGAACACTTGCTCCACAGGCACAAACCAACCTAGTAAAAAATTGTGTACAGAAACTGCATGATCACTACAGAAGCTTTCTGTACAGGATCTTTCTTTAAAGCAGCTCATAAATAGTGTGAAACCAGGCTTTATGAGAGTGGCCTTTGTTATATAATCTTGTTTAGGAAACTACATTAAAACTTACACTAAAAGAACATTACAGTTCTATGCTTAGCATTAAAAGAAAATAAAAAATGCTATAGTGGTATAATGAAATGTTTAACTTTCTCCTCTTGCGTTTATGTATCACAGGACATGCATGTAATTACATAATCATATCCCATTAATCTCACACAATACTGATTTTTTAAGAACTTTTTGGACATCAACTCTTGCAAATTGTTCATGAATAACTTCTATAGATTCCTTTATAATACATGAAGATTGGCTACCTCACTGCAAGGTATTCAAACTATTCAAGATTGTAGAAGTATGTTTAAGAGGAGTAAAGAATCATTTAAGAAGCAATATGAGATCATTTAATAAGTAATCTATAATGAACAAAAGACACATGGGATGAGCATGACAAGTAATGTTAACTGCCCATTGATGTGATTTTTGAGAACTTAATCTAGTGTCCTAACAGGATGGGTTTTAATTGTAGAACATGGGAGACTTTCCATGCACCACCCTACAGCCCACTCTCATCCAAACAATTTGGCCGTCAAGGAGAAGGAAAACTGGAGCAGAAAAACAAGACTCTGCAGCACTGTAACTAGCTCCAGTTGCTTCCCGTTCTAATAAGTGTCTGGTGAGTACTTAGGCTGCTAAACCTTTTAGGGAACTTTTCCTTTCTTGGTGAAATGGCTACAACTCAACCGAAAAAAATTTCAAAACTGCAACTGATTTGAAAAGGCAATGCAGATAAGTGGCCTCACCATGGAGAATTCTAACAGACACCAGAGCAGCTGTGAAACAAACACTCAACATTAGCACTGCAGTGTTGCCACTAAAAGGTTTCCCATCATTTGTTTTTCTTTATAAAGTAATACCTAAACACTGAAGACTAAGTTTTTAAATTTAGCTCCTAATTTAATATGCAATTACTGCTGCCCTGATGGTGTTTTAATGGCAATATATTTTTATTGGTGACTTCAAATGAACCTCATCTGATCACCTTAACCCTTCTCTCATCATGCTTTAGTTAATGACTCATTACCTGTAGTCACACCAGGGACATCTGTAAGGCTTTTCTCCAGTATGGACACGCTTATGTCGTGTCAGATGCGATTGTGTTGTGGAAGCGAAGTTACACTCATCACATTTGAATGGTTTCTCTCCTAGAAGGTGACAAGAGAAGATATGCATTCAGTTTTCATCAAAAGAAAAGGAAGACAAGTCTAAATTTCTGGCAAATCTCTTGAGATAGACTTTAGTCTGTGCATATGTAACAACCACAAATACACAATATATTTCCAAATACAACGTATCAATTGCAAAATACTATTCTCACTATGACATACACTCATCAGTAGCCAGCTGACTTCCCATGTTGTGTTACAGGGCCCCAAAAAGGAGAAAGAACTGCACTGGAACAGAGTAACCATGTTACTTGGCCTTATTTCATGAAAATATCATCACCAGGTGACAGGCATTGCTCTCACCCTACACCTTCTGTTGAAGTTGGGCCAATGCACAGCCCTGAAAGCAACACTGCTGGAGACAGAAGGCAAGAAATCAGTCTGAAGCTTGTATTCAGTGCCTGCTCGTAAATGAATATCTCCAAGAGGAAAGGGTCTCTTTTTTTTTTTTTTTTCTCTGTTCCTGGATTTTTTGTCTTATCCATCAAATAATACAGATAAACCAGGACTGAGAACATGAACCAGAACTCAGTGCTCTGTTCCCCCTCTTTTGCCTTCTATCCTTCTGCCCTTGTGAATCTTTTCTGGTGGGCCAATTTCAGGAGGACTTGAAAGGTTAATAAAAAAAAAACCTAACAAAACAAAACAACAGATCACCACCAAACCTAGACTAGGACAATAATATTTTCAGAAGACTAAAATTCAATCTCTGCTGAATGTGCAACTGCACTGAAAATTTCTAGAGAACTAACAAGTTGCAAAATCTCTAGCTTTTAAATTATTATGCAAAATACTACTTTTCCTTCCAGTGGAGATGTTCACCTCTCAGTAAGACAAAATCTCATGACAGAAACACACACTGTGACACCTAGCTAAGACACTGGCATCCTGTTTTTCCAACTGGTTGCTCCAAAAATATTCTGTGTGTCCTTCAGGCACATGTAATTACCATTTAGGGAATGAACAGGTTTCTTTTTGTATCCAGAAGACAGCTCCTAACTTAGGTGATCTTGAATGCATTGTGCAATCCTTCAGAAGTGTTTATCGTAAAGGCCACATAAGGAACCAACATCCCCAACCTAAGAAGTCTGAATAAAACTGCTAGGGATGGACACCAACCTTGTAGACTGTTCAGGGGTCTAGAACAAGTAATGTCAAAGTTGAACCCTAAGCCTCTTGGCAGGTATAATTTGCAGTTTTTCAGACTGGTGGGGACACACCAGCAGCACAAGACACACCAGTAGCAGCAAAAGGCCACCCCCAAGCAGCCATGCCTCCATGCCAGATTTGCCAAGCCTGTTTAAGGCATGACACACTCAAGACTTCCAAAGAGACTTTGGCAGAATTCTGAGAAGAGAGAGAAATCTGCATTTTTCATTCTTGGAGATGGCTGGGTTGGTTTTTTTCCCTCCCAAGAGAAAAAGACACGTGAGGTCCTCAGGCCCAAAAATCCTGTAAGGCTGGCTGTAAGGAAGGACAATGGAGCAGCTTCTGAAACCTCCATAAAGAGATGCAATAATTGCTTTTAGCAGCTGCTGGAGAGAATACCAGCTATTATTATTCATTTATTGTTTCACGGGACAAGTGAAGGAGCACAACACAATGTGGAAGCCTCTATTCTGGACAAACTGAGACTGCTAGACAGTATGTCTTTCCTGCCCCAAGAGGGGTTTTCCTGTCAGACACTGACTCTCTGCTCTGGAGAAGCTGATTGTCCCAGCAGCTTGAACGGTCCTGGCTGCCGGTTCAATCAAACTCTCCGGGAGGCCACAGGCTCCCCAGCAGTGTAACCTGTTCTTGAACCGAAGATTTCCTGTGCCCGATTCATTTCATCTTCCAGTATTAAAGAAGACAGAGACATTTTCAAGCCCAAGTAGTAAAGCCACAGGTATTTTAGACAACACACATATTTATTTTAACTGCTTTCATTTAAAATGCAGCAGAACCCTCTCAGTTTGCCATTCAGGGGAGTACGGATCAGGTAAAGGTCTGCTGCTGTGCTGGGCCAGCAGGGTTGACAGACCAGCAAGGGCCCATGGAAGCCAGGAGGGCTTGCAAATTCCATCGTGACCAAAAGAAAAATTATAACCCCTTCCCACCCGTCCAGGAAGTTTCTCCTTAGGAAATCCTTGTGGCTAACTGCTCCTGTCAAATAGACTATGTATAAATATCACCTGCCAGAAAATAAATCACAGCAGCACCACACAACAAAAGCCAGCTAAACTGGGAGGAAAAAAAGAAGGCTTAGCATGGCTTGTACTTCTTAGCAGCTGCACAGGGGAAAAGTATTTTTGTGGGAAATTAACCAGGTTTGTAAGTACAACTGAAAACAATCTAAAAGACTAGGTATTTCTTTAGGTTGTTGAGTATTGAAGAGTATACTAGCTGTAGCAGCAGTACTTTTATTTATTGGTTTATTTAAAAAAATAAAAATCAAATGGTGCCTTCAATTTGCAGGTATTGAGTGACTAATCAGAATCTTAGTAAGATGGAAGAAACCTTACCTCTGTCACCCTAACAAGAAAGTATTGCTTTTAGTCCTATTTCTCTTTTTGTTGAAGAGCACAGAAAGAATCCTCAAAGTTTCATCTGATCTAAGGAATGAGTAGACCACAAAACGTAGCCATCTGCTTACATGTTACAGGATTTTTCTTCTTATTTCCAACTATTTCTAGTGTTTGTTAAGGCTGTTCCCTGGAGAGGCACTTACAGGCTCACTAATGAAGTCTGAAGTATATTAAAGTAAATTGTTTGGTTTTAGTCTGGTCAACTTTTTGAATATGAAACATATAAAAATAAGTAAAAATGAGTTTTTTTACTTATGAGAAACCTCATAAATACCACAGGGTTGCTCTTTCATAGCAAAAAATTATTGACAACTTTATGCTCAGAAATGGGAGGAAAAGAGAAATTGTCTAGTGGAACAGTTAAATAGAGAGAAAGTTTTATGACACCTAGGTTTTTGGTGTAATTTCTGGCCAAAGGTTTGCANAGATGGCTGGGTTGTTTTTTTTCCCTCCCAAGGGAAAAAGACATGTGAGGTCCTCAGGCCCAAAAATCCTGTAAGGCTGGCTGTAAGGAAGGACAATGGAGCAGCTTCTGAAACCTCCATAAAGAGATGCAATAATTGCTTTTAGCAGCTGCTGGAGAGAATACCAGCTATTATTATTCATTTATTGTTTCACGGGACAAGTGAAGGAGCACAACACAATGTGGAAGCCTCTATTCTGGACAAACTGAGACTGCTAGACAGTATGTCTTTTCTGCCCCAAGAGGGGTTTTCCTGTCAGACACCGACTCTCTGCTCTGGAGAAGCTGATTGTCCCAGCAGCTTGAACGGTCCTGGCTGCCGGTTCAATCAAACTCTCCGGGAGGCCACAGGCTCCCCAGCAGTGTAACCTGTTCTTGAACCGAAGATTTCCTGTGCCCGATTCATTTCATCTTCCAGTATTAAAGAAGACAGAGACATTTTCAAGCCCAAGTAGTAAAGCCACAGGTATTTTAGACAACACACATATTTATTTTAACTGCTTTCATTTAAAATGCAGCAGAACCCTCTCAGTTTGCCATTCAGGGGAGGACGGATCAGGTAAAGGTCTGCTGCTGTGCTGGGCCAGCAGGGTTGACAGACCAGCAAGGGCCCATGGAAGCCAGGAGGGCTTGCAAATTCCATCGTGACCAAAAGAAAAATTATAACCCCTTCCCACCCGTCCAGGAAGTTTCTCCTTAGGAAATCCTTGTGGCTAACTGCTCCTGTCAAATAGACTATGTATAAATATCACCTGCCAGAAAATAAATCACAGCAGCACCACACAACAAAAGCCAGCTAAACTGGGAGGAAAAAAAGAAGGCTTAGCATGGCTTGTACTTCTTAGCAGCTGCACAGGGGAAAAGTATTTTTGTGGGAAATTAACCAGGTTTGTAAGTACAACTGAAAACAATCTAAAAGACTAGGTATTTCTTTAGGTTGTTGAGTATTGAAGAGTATACTAGCTGTAGCAGCAGTACTTTTATTTATTGGTTTATTTAAAAAAATAAAAATCAAATGGTGCCTTCAATTTGCAGGTATTGAGTGACTAATCAGAATCTTAGTAAGATGGAAGAAACCTTACCTCTGTCACCCTAACAAGAAAGTATTGCTTTTAGTCCTATTTCTCTTTTTGTTGAAGAGCACAGAAAGAATCCTCAAAGTTTCATCTGATCTAAGGAATGAGTAGACCACAAAACGTAGCCATCTGCTTACATGTTACAGGATTTTTCTTCTTATTTCCAACTATTTCTAGTGTTTGTTAAGGCTGTTCCCTGGAGAGGCACTTACAGGCTCACTAATGAAGTCTGAAGTATATTAAAGTAAATTGTTTGGTTTTAGTCTGGTCAACTTTTTGAATATGAAACATATAAAAATAAGTAAAAATGAGTTTTTTTACTTATGAGAAACCTCATAAATACCACAGGGTTGCTCTTTCATAGCAAAAAATTATTGACAACTTTATGCTCAGAAATGGGAGGAAAAGAGAAATTGTCTAGTGGAACAGTTAAATAGAGAGAAAGTTTTATGACACCTAGGTTTTTGGTGTAATTTCTGGTCAAAGGTTTGCTATAATCAAGTGCCACACTCTGCTGCAAATGTTGGCATAAATGGGAAAGGAAAAACAACACAGACCCTCTTAAAATTTCACCTCTCCTCTTGCTGAAAAGAGCAATAAGTCTTCTTACCGTGCTACATTTTCTGTGGTGTTCAACATTATAATTTTTTTAAGCTGTGGTGGGGAAGTTGAAGGGAAGAGGCTCCATTATACATTAAATTCAATGCCGAGTAATGTAACTACACATTAGAGTCAAAGAGCAGTTCACATGAGAAATAGAAACACAAAGTGAGTCACTCATCTGGATAAAAACACATATATTATTAAATTTTCTTTCTTTATTACATTGACCTATAAAGGTCTTGAGAAGTGCAAGATTGAAGTGAGTGAGCAGAAGCAATCATACAAACAGTGATCTGTACGATATAAACTACCATTTTCAAAAATTCATGAAAGTATATGAAAGACACAAACTTCTTAAGCAGTTCCATAGGTTCACAGTGACTCTCATATAGAACTGTTGTGCACAGTGTGTACTCACTCTCTAATGCTAACACATGAGGAGAAAATGTGGACTGTCATTGTGCAGAAGATGAGGATAGGGGGTTTGTAATTTGCAGAAGTACCAACCAAAATTAAAAAAGGAATTTTATGCAAGAGAACACAGGCTGTCACTGATCAGCACTGTTGGAGTGAGCCAGCTACTGCTGCACTAAATGGAAGTTTACTGGGAAACATGTAGAAGGGAAAACCAGTGTGATACTAAAAGGCGGACAAACAAAGGAGGAGAGCAGAACAATAACAAGAGCATAAAAAAAGACATTTTAAAACTAAGAACTGTCTTTTCTTCCATTTCAAGCCAGAAATAATTACCTTTGCTTGTTTTTTCTTTCTTATTCAGTTTCCTAGTTGATAATGATTAAGGCAAAATATTTAAATTATGTGATATTATATGGTTTCTTTGTGTGTGCACACATCTTTTTTGGTGGCTGATTAGAGCTTATTTACTCTTTTTTATGATAAAATTCAGTTGCTTAAAGTCTTTGTGGAATTCAACAAATTCTAAATGAAACTTTACTTATCTTCATACCTTCAGGTAGATTTTCCTACTGGGACAAAATATGAATTAAAAAAAAAACCTCTTTCTGGATGAAAGGTGAAAATTTTTCCTCCCATGTAAGTTCTTGCAGCACTGCAAGCTGTCCCTTATTTACCGCATGGCACCAGCTGATATTGCCAGTGGTCTAAGTTTCTTGAGACACAGCCTAGACAGCCACAAGTGCTAAATGGTAAAGCATTCAAGAAAGACAGAGATGTAAGTATTCTTCACAGTGTGATAAAATTCTAGTCAAAATCCGAACCACAAGAGCATTGGGCTCTTGAAGTTGCCATTGCTTCAACTGACAAAATAGAAGATCGGGCCACTGATATTTACCTAGCCAGTGAAAGACTCGCAGAACTGCGTAATTGATTCTTGCAGAATAGGACTGGAAGAAGACACACACAGATCATAAAACAATGCTAGAACATTTTACCAGGACAAAATTAGCTTAAGACTTAGCATATTCTGTGTTCAAAGCGTGCACTTCTCACAGGACCAGGTCAGTCATTAATGACATCACATATTTTAACACAGAATAAAAACATCATCTGGTGAGCCACCAGGGATCTCTTGATAGGTCAAATTATTTTTATCTACTTGACAGAGTAAAGGTATTTCTCCAGGTACATAAAAATAATCTCATGTAAAAAGAGAGGAACGGAGGGAGAAATATGAGAATCAAGAGCATCAAAAGTCTAAGTGGCTGGTCCTACAGTCAGTCCTCTCTTGTGTCAAATATCTGTCAGCAGCTAAACATTTCTCTTGGGTGTCAGTACACCTCAGACTTTGAGGCTGGGACGAGAAGAGGCATGTTAAGCCGTTTAAGACTCTTCAACTACATGTGAGGATTTGCTCATTTGCCCTTGAATCAAGGGTCTCTGACAGGTGATAGAAGTAAATCTTGGATTGGAAGATGTTCTGTGTCAGCCCCCTAGACAGCTTGTATTACAGTAGGGAATTATTTAAGTAATTCGGACTATTTTTGATACCTATCCCTTTCAAACCTGATTGTAATTTGCTTTGGCATTGTGCTCCGGGAAAATTGTGCCAACTGGGGACACAGAAATACAGGTACAAAAAGGAGTGCATGCAGCTAAGGACTGAGATAAAGTTGTGCACTGGATGAAAATACAAGGGAACCCACGTTAGTGAAACAAGGCAGGCAAAGGTGGATTGTGTCATTCTCCTTGAAACAAATAGAAGCTACAGATAATTTTTCTGCTAAAGAATCATCTCTGATTGTTTGTGCCACAGAGGCAGATAAATGCCAAAAAGATAGATCCCTCTGCCTCTGAGATACTGTCCTGTATAGTATAAAGTTAATAGCAAAGTAATAACGAGCCTCCAGTCCTGACATAAAATATAAAGTTATGCCTTCTAGACGGAAGCTTCATGATCTATAACCTGTGAATCCCTGTGATCATAGCACAAAATTCTCTACCATACTGGCAAAAGAAGGGCAAAATGCCACCGAAAACCTGGACAGCTTTTCACCAGGAACATACCATATTTTCAGCCAATATTTGGTCATAAACCAGGAAACAAAATATTTTTTCTACCAGCTTGTGGCCTAGTAACGCAAAAAATATACATATATAACCAATGATAAAGGCTTACATTTCCGAGAAACCAGATCTGTACCCACACAATAGGTAAAGACAAGAAGGGTAGAGACAAGAATATGCATTTCTCCCACTGTGCCATTCTGAAACGACTGTTTATTGTTTGTGCGGCTGCACTGACTATGAGTCCTAGACATATGCATGATCCCAGTGTGCCACATGGCAGGCGAACAAAAAACCAAAAAGTTGTTCCCATCTGTTGTGGTTTTGTGTGGTGGGTTTGTTTGGGGCAGACTGGCCCGGCCGTCCAGCTGCCTGCCCAGCTACTGCGAACCGACCTGCCATAGCCCAAGCCTCCGCCACGGCTCACCCTAGAGTCCGCTTCCTCAGGAGCCGATGAAAACCTGCGGCTGAGAGAGAAGCGGGATCTGAGAGAGACGGCTACGCAGGCATGCTGGTCAGAGAAGAAAAGCAAGAGGAAGGAGGCGCCCCTGGACTTTCCCCTGCAGTGTTGTGAAGATTAATGGTGATGCACGTTTGTCCCTTGGTGCAGCCCATGAGAAGACGCAGCCGTGGAGGACCCCACGTAGGAATTTTGGAGAAACCCACGTTGGAGCCAAGTAGTCGTTGGGGAATTGTGGCCCTGTGTGGGAAGGACTCATGTTGGAGCAGTTTGAGAAGGGCTCTCCCATGAGAAGGGACCC
>VZTO01007789.1:116900-121900 GCA_013400615.1 Syrrhaptes paradoxus
A
This sequence comes from Syrrhaptes paradoxus, assembly GCA_013400615.1. Lineage (NCBI taxonomy): Eukaryota > Metazoa > Chordata > Aves > Pterocliformes > Pteroclidae > Syrrhaptes > Syrrhaptes paradoxus. The sequence goes on from VZTO01007789.1 coordinate 116,902, forward strand.
ATTTTAATTCTTAGCCCACATTTGGTAAACCTCAGCCAACACTCCAGAAAAATGGAAACACTAAAAATACAAACTTGCTGCAGTGAATGGGAACCGTCTGTGGTAGTACTCTCACACAAATGTATGTTATCAGAAGAAAATATCTGTAAGTATGATTACTAGTTAGACTTGCAAGCAAAATTTGGCCCTGTTTTTTTTTGTTTTGTTTTGTTTAGTTTTTTCAAAGCTTATCAATTTCAAGATATTGCCTGACTGGCACTGAAAACCCCACCTTTTTGAAAGCATCAGGCTCTCCTCCAACTATGGTTGCTTTAATAAACTGAAAACAGGGTGGAAAGAATGGCTTCAGCCTCTCAAGAAAGAGGGTAGCTGCTCTCCAGGAAATTACGCGCTTAGATGGTGTATGTCCTGAATCAAGATTAGTTTATTCAGGGACATAATAAAATCTCCCACTGAGATTCCTTTACAAAATCCACAGAAAATTCATGATGTAACAACTACAGCTTCGCATTTGTTAGCCATTTCTTTCCACTGTACATCAGACAATGGTCACTCAACTCACACAGCAATTCCTGATGACATTACATTATCCTCATGCTAGTCAGTAAAACAAAAACTACAGTTGCTTAAGCAGCAACACTTCTGCGTCTGTTTGAACAAAATCTATTCAAATAATCAAACACTTACAAGGATCTACTAAAAAGCACAATTAGGGAAAATGTATTAATAAATGTTTCATACTTACACTTTTTCTGGTCTTCTGAAACTAAAAACCAATTTAATTTTATCTGACATTAAATTTTTATAACCAGGTGGTAGGAAAGCTTTACTAATTCTGGGAGAGAAATCCTGCTTTACATGCTAACCATGTGGTAACTCTTAAAGTTGCACCTATTAATTACAAACTATCTTAAAATTACAAAAGGGCAACTGAAACAACACTAGCTTTCAACTATGTCTCAGTCCAAAATAATGGATTAATCTATATGTAGTCTCTAATTTTCACCCAGGGACATTCTAGCAGACTCTTGCAAAATCCTCACAGTAGGTAATCTATTTGGGCCTTGGAAAAAAAAAAAATTAGCAGACTTAGCATTCATTTAAAGAAGAAAGCCAGTCTTTACAATTCAACTTCCTTCAGAGAAAACACCAAAAATACCCGCTGCCCCCCCAAGCAATTATTCAAACTCCCAGCTAACCGATTTGATGCAGACTTTGGGTATACCGATTTTACAAAAATGAGAAAAAGTGAAGTAAACAATGAGCCGATGTACTATTTGTTCTGTAATGTGCTATTTGACTTGCTTTAGTCCCCAGTGTAGAAGGACTCCCTTGCTGGAGAAAATATAGCAAAGAGCAAAGACAGCTTTACTGACCTGTGTGCTGCCGCCGGTGCTTGGTGAGGGCATGACGTGTCCCGCCGGCAAAGCCACAAAGGTCACAGAGGAACGACTTCTCGCCTGTTGCAACAATAAACAGATGAGGGACTGCGGAGGTCACAGATCATTAAAACATATCTATCAAGGCTTTCAGGGTTACTAATTCCTCCAATCAAATGTTTCCATGTAAATATGTCAAATGGGAATGAAATTACCACTGCGGTTTATTGACTGTGATAAAATCTGAAAAGCACCACTGAACATAATTACATACTTGTCAGACCCATAAAAATTAGCTTTATTATCAATGGAATGGTTTTGTACAACTTCATTTCTGTTAGATGTCTTCCAGATGGGGCTGCTTTATGCACTTGAACAGTTTTTATGCATATCCTGATTTTTTACAATTCCCATACATCTGGCCTTTCTGTGCTGAGTAAAGATTGCCTGGAAAAAAGTTAATATACTGTATATATGATTCTGCTTAAACAAAATATATTGAATTTACTAACAAATTAAGGGTACTGAGAAATTTTGAACAGACTAGATCACAGTCATCTTTAGTTACCTTCTATTTATTAATAAGTATTAAATTATTTTCTTGAATACACAGAAGAGCTCAGGCAACAATAGAAGTCCCCCTATTCAGTACCGGGGCAATTCAGCACTGTTTATGTTTCTAGAGTTTTCATGACATAAAGAAAACAGGTTTGGGTATTGCTACTGAAATTGCAGCAGAACTCGTACTGTTCATCTTCAAATGATAATTCTTCATTCCAAACCTCTGGACCAATTTGAGATATTTTGGCAAGCTCATCACTCATTAAAAGTGTGTAAAGGCTTTCTTTTCAGTATGGGTTTTTTTCAACAGAAGACAGGATTTTTTCCTGTTGTCTATAAATACAGTCTATCATTTCATGGCAATATTTTTACTCAGTATGTGCTAACATGCACAGCAATCTCTGCCCATGAAGGCCACATGGAAGGTCACTATGAACTAATAACACTAACCTCAGATATAGACTCAATAACCTCAGATAAGACTGAAATTTTAAAAATATTTTTTAAAAAAAGTATCACGTTAGTCATTTGGAGACAAATTGTCTCCTTTTGCAGTAGCATAGCGGACAGGGGGCTGGTGGGGCAATGATGCTGAATTCATTGAAACTAATAGTCTCCTTCAAATTCTTCCCCATGGGGAAGGAAATTTAGTTTCTACAAAAGACGGCTGGGTTAAGAGGTCGTGTGTCAAATTACCAAGTCCTCCTGTGAAGACAGAGGGATGGAAACCTCGACATTGTTTATTCCCACACAACCAGACACGCTAATGTACATGGACTTTCTGGAAAAGCACAGAGCCTCACTTAACTTCAGATGGCATTAATATAAGCAAGAGGCCGTCTTGTGAGTGGAAGCTCCCTGGAGAGCACCACAGAGACCAGCTGCCATCTCCCACCGCTGCCTCGACAGGGGCCCCTGGAGAACCCCAGGTCCTCAGCACAGTCACTGCAGCACAGGAGCCCCGGGGCCCCAGGCCACAAGGAGGAAAGCAATTCCTTCAAAGTTTCCAAGGCAGCCTGAACCCTGCCACCAAAATGAGATCATAAAAATGCCGATAACCTCCACCAGGTATCTAGGCTATGAAATGAGATCGGCACATATTAATCTCCATTTCAGAATAAAGCTAATGCTGTATTGTTATTTTCTGGACCCAAATCTGGCCACAAGAAGCAGACTGAAATTTTACAGGATGTTGGACTTTTTTGAAAATTTGGTCCACTGATGAGAATATCCCAAGACAGTATCCAAGGTGTGAAATAATTTCAGTATCTCCTTTTAGGAGTCCATTCTAGCCATCTGTGATCATAATGAATTAAAACAAAACAAAACAAAACAAAACAAAACACTAAAAAAACCCCAGAAAAAGCAGAACAGAAAACCCATCCTAACTACTACATGAAGAATGCATATGTGCTAAATGATGTAACAGAGTCTGAATTTTACTGCAAAATGTTTGTCAGTACTATCATTGGTGAGGTTACACACGATCGTTACACAGAGATTCTGCATAATCTCCTTCCTTTGTGGGGTTTTTTTTGTTTGTTTTTTTTTATTGGTATCTTCAGCATGTAGCACTTCACCAAAATATCAAAGAAAAGGAATAGGACTACACATAATGTTTAATTATAATTAAATATTAATTTAATTAATCAAATATTTAATTTTAAGTATAAATCTTTCTAACTATCTGTAATGACTAACATGCCAGCATAAAATTCACACTTCAAAGTTAAATGCTGTTCCATGCCTACCAAGAAATTGCTCATCATCTATATATTGGCATAAATTAGCTCATGTTGTGTTTAACATCTAGGAGCAGACTTCAGTATGGCCTGCAGCTTCATACACTAATGAGGACACAGAGTACCCATAGCATCTTTGGAAGCTTATGGATTTCCTGGATAGTTTATATTTGGGCCCTTGCAACAGCTTTCTGAGCCACAGAGAAATTATTCAAAACCAAACAACAGCTTTAAAATAGGGAAATTGATCCATCCTATAAAATGATTTGCCAGTTAAATATTCCCCCCTCCTCTAGGTCAGATCTGGGACCTATCACGCAGGCAGGGCTCTGGAGGGAGTCAGGGAGGCTTTGGATCTGAAAATATGAGACTGGAGGAGATTTGGCCCCTACTTTTTAAGCTCTGGAAAGGTGGTGATGCATTTGATTTTCTGCAACATTCATTTTTCAGCCATATTAATGAATTAATTACCTTATTTGTGTATGTATCGCAGTACATGCACAAATACATATATCCACACAAACACCCAGAGAAATCTTCATCACCTGTGACTTTAAGTTCAACTGCACAGTATTTTTTAGTCATGAAGCTTGATGTGGGTTGAATACCTCATATCTAGACATATTTGATTCAATCTTACGGCCATGTATTGATACATAGCTGCATTTTACATTCTTCTGAATATGCTTAACAAATTTGTTATTCCAACTTCAGAATTTGTGACTTTTTAACTTTTAGGAAAACATAAAGGCAATATTTCAATTACTGTACAGGGGGCCGATCTAACTTGCCATGTGTGTATGATAGCAGAAATGCAATAGAAAATGGTCCTTTTCTTAACAACTTGAATTAGTTTCAAGTGTGCCATTTTGCATTCAAATGTAGAAAGACACGGAAACCAATCCTTTATTTTCTATTAGAAAACAGCCACTGTCCCCTATCTCTCATTATGGTGCAGACTACAAGACCTAACAACAAAAATCCATATTATTGATCTAGCCAAGTCTCCACAATTATTCTTTAGAAGGAAACGCCGACGATAAATTACATCTGCACTGGCTTTTCATCTGCTGTTCGATATAAGTGATCTCTCAGGGCAGGCTGGAGACCTTAAATCGTCAACACCCTTGTCAAAGAAGCTAAGGAGGCCTGGGCTTCCCACAAACAGCTTTGGAGGAACTTTTAACCTACAGTTTCAAGCTACAGCACAGATTTTTAGAAAATGGGGAAGAATTTGTTCCGGAATAATAAACAAATATTTTCATTATCAGTGAAAACAGTGCATTTGATCTCAGTAATTAAACGGGCAGGCTGTAA
>VZTO01007789.1:126900-160085 GCA_013400615.1 Syrrhaptes paradoxus
ATAATGTTCACACTGATAAATTTCTAGCTAACCAACAGGCATACCTCAAAGCATAAGAAAAAGTAGATGTCACTCAAAAATACATTGTATGCATAAAATTAACACATATGAAGCATATATGTTCTTTCTTCTTCATGAGCCAATACACGTCGAGGGATGGTTACATAGGAACAGAGTACAATTAATGTTTCCCATTTTCACTGTTTCTGCATTGGAAACCAGAGATATCGGGCCCTGAAATTTGACAGAAGGCTGAATTTTCAGGACCTGAATAATTAAAAATTAAGGGGGATCATGGGCAGGAAAGGGGTTTTTAAAATTTTTTCAGCATTGAATCCAGACACTTATTAATTCAAATATTACTATACAAAGTCTATGCAGAAGATATCGATGATATAATTATACTGATTCCATCCCATTTTCCTAATAAGTATCTTCCAGAAACACAAGCTTCCTAAATGACAGGTAAAGAAAGGAAATATTCTTAACCTCTATAGTCTTGTAAGAATTTAAGAAGACTGGAATGGCACTAGGGTGGAAAGCTGTGAAATGTATCTAAAAGCAACACTGACCTGTGTACCATTTCTGCAATATTACCAAATCTGGATTATCACCTTAAGTGGTAACCTTGAATCCAAGAAGTGAACACATTTCTGTAAGTTCTCGAAGTCCACAGAATTTAACTGGCTTTATTCTGGTGGCTCACAACCTGCTGTTGAAATGCGTGCATAAATTCTAAAATGTAATTTCACCACTGAAGTATACTAGCACTTGAAAAATGTACTATGTACCAGCATTTAAAAAATAAATACGTGAACGCCAGTAAGTACTTAGCAAATGACAGTTTGAAACATGCAGTCTTCCTCAGAAAAGGATCCTTGCAAGAAAGAATTGAGTACTGATGCCTTAGAAACAAATGCACCTTGGAAAAGTGAGCAATGTGTGAGGTCATGTATCACATTCATGCAAAAAACAAACTAACAAAAAAGTATGGAACCTTCAACCCACTTGTTCGAACGGGTCTGAAAACCTGCCTACATCACATTCTGGGAAGTCTCTTGAAAACGGCATCACCTCACCTCTCAGTCTTATAATAAGATTGTTCTGACCGGTGCATCAGCAATAGGTTACGCACATCAGTTTCTGACCTTTGTTTCAGCTTTGAAATATCACCAATTTCAAATTCACCTGTCCTAACAAACAAGGCGCTCAGCCCTGTGTCACTGAAGTGACAAAATTGGCCCCTTGCCTTCAACACAGCAGCAGAAGAGAGGAAAATGCAGGCCTGTAGCTACAGGTTGCTTAACAATTCCACTGGAGATACACAAGCTGGAGGAGCATAGTCTTGTTCTTCAGTCTCTCTTCTGACTTTGCAGTGCATTTTGAGGTGAAATGTAGTCAAAATTTAGTCTTGTTGCTTTCCAAGTATTTATGCCTTTGAAAATAGTCAGTTCTTGTGTTGAGGTGGTATCTGCTGCTTCTACATCACTGCTTTTCTGAATAGAAGCTCACTTTAAATCTGTATCTTTAAAATTAAAAACATTTTAAAACACAATCAAGTGTAAGCAAAGTAGGATTAAACGTTAGTTTCTGTGAGGAAAGCAGCCTTATGAGCCAGCTGGAAGACATGATGCAACCACCAGACAAAGCCTCCCGATTCCCATTGTATTCATTAAGGCATAATGGAAAGTTTTAAATTTATCATCTTCCACACTGTTATAATATTCTGTCAATTTTGTAACATTAATCTTGCTGCAGAGCTTTTTATAACATACAATCACTTAAAATAGTGTCACAGCCTACTGTTTAATGCACATAAAGGTATGTTTCATTAACACTAGTCTATGAGCTTTTACTAGGACAAATATATAATGTAGAAAAAACGGAACATCTGTATATAATAGTAGTGATTCAAAAGCTTTTACACCAATAAAACTTACAGTTTAATTTGACCACTTTTTTTCTTTACCTAGAGGATTCTAGAACATAGCACTGGAACAGAAACCCTGGATTAACACAATCTAATGGAACAGTGCTATAAAATGGGCAATTTTTTTTGCAGTTCCATTATCTTTATCAGTTGCTCTCCATCATAAATTTCTCAGTTGTGGCTACAGTGCACGTGACTTAATGTTTTTACTTAAGAAAAGCTTGGTCTGCCCGAAAACTATTCTAGATAAATTTATCCACATTCTGGAAAATCTCAAAGATTTATATTAGATTCTTGGGGGTTGGGGGGAGAATGATGGAAGAATTATAATTCTGAAGAAGAAAATAAATCACTTGACCAAATGCTCTATAGAGTATTTTACGTAAGCACAAGTAGCTTGTGGCATTCAGGCAGAACAGAAGGAAAAAAAATAAAACTGTAATTCAGTTTATAAATTAGACTGAATGGAACTCATCTACATGTTTGTAAATATAGATCTTTAATTTTTAAGAGTAATATACACTGTACTGGAGTTTGGAAGATCAGATTCAAACCCCTAGGATCTTCATGATTGTAAACACAGGTTCTGTTATCAAATGTCTGAACATTTTTAAGGAAAGAGAGATGCAACCATCTTGAGATACATGTTCCAAAGGTTACATCGAGATGTCATTTACATCCTTAGGACATCTCCAAAGATGGATACAGTTAAAGCAAAACTCATCTTTAGAAACATCTTTTTCATTTCAATTTTATTAAATTCAATTTCAATTTATTTATTTCAAATTTATTTCAACCATTCCCTGTCTTCAAGAATATTAGAAATTTCCTTCAGTATCTTTTGAAAATAGAAGGGAAATCAAGATAAACAAATATTGGAACTCAAAACTATTGGCACCTTAATACCAGTGGATGTTTCCTGTTTCACAAAGAGAAAATAGTTCCCACTTTGTAACAGTACTTTTGATATTTGTTGTCAATTTTTTTTTTTTAATTTACTCTGGAAATCTGGCAGCTCTTCACCATAACACTAGTAGCTTACAGCAGAATAGCAACACTGATGGTGACTTGTGTTATTAGAAGAAATAAACCCCGACAGACAATATAATCAACTCACAGACTGGCGGATACTTGAAAAGCAATGGTACGTATTAATTCTTGAGATAAATCTTATCATCCTCTCTCAAGCAGAACACCCACTCACAGAAGAGCTGACCTGTTATTCTAATGCCTATTTGCAGGAGCAGACTGTTAAGAACAAGTTTTGCTGTATATGAAGTTAATAGTTTAAGTCCTAAGCAGAATTTTCCCATGAAAAGTTTCCTCTTCAGGATGGACATCTAACTAGGTCTAAGAGTCAAACTGGATTGCAGTCTAATCAAATAAAATATTTGTAACAAAAAAAACCACCCAAACTCTACCAGATCTGAGTAGAAAAAATAATTTTCTTTCAGGCTTCTGACTACCCCTATGTTCAAGAGCACATAATTTTAGCACACCAATAAAACTCATCTCTGCATATTCATCAAGTGCTGGAGAAGATCAGCATTTCTTTGCACATTTGCGATCAGCCACTTTGGCAGTTTTCACATTTCTTATTTTTCTACCATGCTAAAGTCTTCTGTCCTTTGCATTCTACCCCTCAACCCAAAAAACCCCAGAACATAGCGGCTAGAAACCAGCAGATACTCTTACTCTGACCCACAATGAATTTCCAATTTAATTAAAAACTTTATTAAAAATATATTTTATAAACTCTATAGAGGTCTTTTAAAAGCCATGAAAACTACTCTTTTCCTAACAAAACAAAGGAAACACAATGAGTTTAATTTAGGTCACAGTGACATCAGAGAGGTTTATTTATTGCTAGCTTTGTTGCCTCAAACAAAGCTTTAATCTGTGACATGCTGTAGCTTGTAAAACAGCAAAGTGGTACGGTATCAGAGAAACTACACCACGCCATACATCTCTAAAAACGTCTGGTGTCAAGCACATCACACTCAGCAACATCCTCAAGAAGAAAGAGAGGGATTTGTGGCCTTTTTTGTGTGTTTCCAGTTTACATTTACAGCCGAAACAGCCTTTGAAAATTCCTATAAAGACTTCACAAACTGAGAGACGGCTGTTTTTATGTAGTCGGAGAAGATGAGAGTACAATGTTTATCTGAATCTGAAAACCAGGTTTTAGGAAGAAAAAGGGTGAGAATCAAGGCTTGCTTCCATGAATCGCAGAGCTCACCCGGCATCAGACAGACACATCTCTATAGGACAGGAGGGTGGGAAAGCTGGAAGATTTCAGCACGTACAGGACAGGGATTGTTTTGCTTGCTGAAGTCAGGGTTTGATCAGGTATTATGGGAAATGAAGGAGTCCAGTGGCTAAGTCCACTGTGGGCTTTGGGTACCAAAACTCCCTCCAAATCCAGCCACGTTTGGCTGATCCCTGCAACTCCAAGTCTTTTGGGAGCACCTTGGGAAGGGTTAAGCCATTGCAGAGAGATTAGCAGAGCCTGGAGAACTACAGTGGCCTGATGGATGTGTAGCTACCGAAAACGTGGCTGAGAGTAAGGGTTTAACAACTTCTTACACTTGCCTGAAAAGAAGGTTCCTCTTATTTTTAACCAAATGCATATTGGAAAGTACATGTTCTTGTAGTTTGGCTACTTCTTAATTCCATTTAACACATGCCACCGTGCTTCAGACTTCTTAAACTATCAGATGCATTCAAATGCACGTCAGCAACAGTTTGTATCTGGTGGCTGCTTGAACTTGAGTTCAGCCACCAATTCCAAAAGTTCAGCTGCTTGTGAGAAGCCCAGACTTCCCTCTTTGTTCACAAGCTCCCTATCGCGGGCTAATTGTAACAGAGTCATTTACAGTACAACCCTGCGCTGCAGTGCTGATAAACAAAGAACGTCTTTGATTTTGAAAACTGCACTTTAAAGGTATTTTCTAAACAAATAGATAGTTCCACCGCTATCACAACTAATAAAAGTTCATTTACTGTGGATGCATTGTTAGTGTATTTCTTTAAATCGAGGTGAAATGAGAGAAAATTTCCCGAGAGCTAGAACAGAAGCTACATTAAATACAGAAGGGTGCAAGATCCCCATATGTTTTGTGTGGTTTTGGTTTTGTTTGGGGTTTTTTGTTTGTTTGGGTTTTATTTATTTATTTTAAATCAAACTGCTCAGTCAACTAAGTATTTTACAGGAAAAAAAAAAAGATTAAAACTTAAAAGTTTTTTTAAAAATCACATTTTACTCAATTAGTGTTTTTTTTAAATCTTTGCTGGTCTTAATTTACTTTCACATAAAATCATCTTGAATAAAATAAACCTGTCATTTATAACAAAATTCAAAAAGAAAACCAGAAAATCCCCTAATAGAAAAATAAGACTATATGCTGAAAATAACTTATCACAGGCTTGATGACTACTTAAAGAAAGAAAAAATGGTAATATGCCTTTTGTTTCATCTCTACAGCTTGTAACTTACTTACTACAAACTGGGTTTTACAAAGTTACTTATTTTGGTACTGTATTTAGCCAAATATCTGTACAGTCTTACAAGAGAATGACAGCTGGTTTGTGACTTTGATAGGTTCTCAGAGTGAGAGTCCCCAGTTGTCACAGCAGAGCAATACCAACTTACACTATTACTTTACTGACATCAGTAAAATATCAGACAAACTCACTTTGACTCAAATCACCTATAAGCACTATTTTTTTTCTAAACCTAATATTATTACAATGCGATTTTTCATTATTAGTCCAATGCAACTTGTATTGAAGTCAATGAGATTACACTGAGTTCTGTAAGTATTAGATCAGGCTCTGTGATGATGCTACAGCTACAACAAAATGAGACTTGTCAAAAGGACTAAGATAAAGTACATCAAGCTTATATCGTTAACAAGTTATTAGTTTATTAAAAACTGAGTTTCCAAATTCTTATTTACTTTTCATCCGTTTGTTTATTGTATCTCAGCTGGTACAGTAAAAAGAACTCTTCATTTTCATTTTACATGAGCTGTTTCAGCCACTTTCATTCTCATGGTTTTGTCCACTGGCATAATATTCACAACAGGTTGCCAACATTACTGGAAGATGTTTAAACTCAAGTGAAATATATGCCTTGGAATTTTCTTTATGTTATAGCAAGGGGAAGACTGCTATTGACCTTAAAGGATTTTATAAACAAAATTTCCAGTTTAAGCACTGGTCAACCTATGAAGACCTCTTTGAAACTTGCTTTTGTAAGATCTTTTTATTTCTTTGCAATTTAGGCAAAATACCATAGCACTGTGTTGGCAGAAAATGCTGAATTACGTTGACTTAATATTGTTTGTGATAACAGTGGAACCACAGTACAGCAAGAGATGATAAAACTGATATAATTGTTTTAATATAACATGCAAAATGTTGCACATGTGGAATAGAAGAATTGAGAGCAAAGAGGAATATTATATGTCTGAGAAAATAATGAAAATCCAGATAAAATTCATGGTCTTTTTAATATCACACATTTTGCTAAAATGCCAAGTGATATTCAGAGTGCTGTGCTGAGCCTTAAATCACATATATTCTGTCTACTGTAAAAACTGCACATTCAAAAATAATTAAAGCCAATATGTCTAAACTACAACATACAAACTGATGTACAATCTCATTAAAAATATACTGAGATTTCTGTAGAAAACATCCCAGGATTCAACAGGAAAAATGTCTATTTGGGAGTATTACACAGTATTTATCACTATTTTAATGTAATGTTTATCACTAATGTGCCAGCAGAAGCTTTCTTCTCAGAAGGTTAACTCTTTGAAATTGAACAAAAATTAGCACATGGAAAGTGCTTAATTGTTGTTCTCTTCCTATTTTTAAATGGAGGAGGTGCATAACACTACCAAGCTACGCATGTATTTTTAATTAAGATAGTATCATTCCAGGTTGCGATTCCTAAGCCAATTTACTATTTCAAAATGCAGTTCTCCTTTTAAATATAAACACAAGAGGATCAGAGCACTGCTGCACAAATCATTATGCTTTTAACGGCTGTTCACTTATTGTCTCTATCATTTTGGAAACAATAGGAACACGAACAATTGACTTTATGCACAGAACCATATTCTTCTGCCAGGTATGTTCCCCTGATCAGTCATGTTTCTGTCCTATCTTACCTTCTTATGACCTGGAGATTAATTTTCTTAAGAACCTTCCAATGAATTTTAAATGAGTTTCATTATAATTTTTAAATAATTGGCACTACCTACATAAGAAAAAAAGAAAATACACGCAACAGAATTTACAAGAACTCTGAAATCCAAGATCCAAAGAAGTATTTCCATTTTGCATGGCTTCATCCTAAATCTTCAGATTGACAAAACAGTAGATTTTCAGTACAGCAGATTATTTTTATTATACTACATTTCAGATGTATTTCAATCATATTTTATTACCCTTTAAAATTAAATGAAATCAGAAGATTTAGGAGATTAAATGCCATTAAAAAAGATGACACCATCTTTCATATTATAGTGTAGCTTTATTTCTAAGTTTTCTTTTCAGTCTGCCCATACCAAAATATGACCCTGCCAGCAACAAAGAAGTATTTGGTAAGTTTAGATCATGGACGGCTTATTATCAGCTACAGAATAACTCGGAAACCATTCTTGAATAATAATTTCTGTGACGTAAATACTGCAGAGTCAACCACAGGAGGATATTTCTCCATGTCAGGTCTGGTCTGGCAAACCATCAGGCAAATGACAGTGCCACCAGTGACAAAATACTACAAGTTTCTTAAAATTTAAGAAAGAAGCAAATCTTGTTCTCAAACATGGTGGCAGTGAAACGAACACAGACACCCAGGACACATGCACAGGTTTTCCTGCTGCTGTATAGCACCTGCTGACTTTATCAATTAACCCGAGTGCTTCTCCATTCAGGAAGACTGCTCAGCTATTGCTAATAAAACATCAAATTTTAACATTGAATTCTGAAGGACTCTTATTTCTAGACATTTTTCCGAGCTGTAAGGCTGAGGGTGCTGAACACGCTTCTCTCCATGTTCTTATCCCAGGGTGTTGTCTGCTCTTCTAGCTGGAAGCCAACCTCTAGTAAATCCATATTTATCTCCTTGCCAGTCACCTCAGTGAATGACTGACAGTAACAGCCCTTATCGAGGGCTCCTGTCTGTGCTGAATTCTGCTAAATGATGTCATCGCTCCAGCAAAAGAAAATAAGCAGATTATTACAGTGACTAGAAGCAAACTAAACATTTGGATTTTTGCATGGACAGATTTACACACTGTCTGTCAGATAAAGCACAGCCTGCCTGCTGCTTACACAACAACAATGTGCCTGACAGCTTCTCCCCGGCTTCAGTATCTGATTACATAAATAGGCCATTCCCCACCATTCCGAAAGACTGACAGTCTGTCTTGCTTTAAAGAGCAATTTCTGACTATCAGCCTTTCTGTCTTGCACACGAGGCTGATTATCATCAGGGCACTTCCTAGAGGTCCAATCAGTTGGTTTTTCTTTTGAACTCAGGATGTTACAAAACTTGTAGCCACAAGAATATCACGAAAATGAAAAATTCTTCAGTAGAAATTTACCAGCAGTGACCTAAAGCTTGCATCCCCCATCACAGGGAAAACTCTCACTGACTTCTTTGAGCATTGAAAGATTTGAGGTGACTCTTATTTTCAAGGAACACAATGACAACATCTCGGGGAAAAAAAAAAATCTTAAAAAAAGACAAAGCAGAAAAACAAAACAAACTGACAAATCAAAGAAAAAGAACAAACATCCAGCCACCCCCAAGTAACAGCTAACTCCTCCCCCTCCCCATTAAAAAACACCTTTTTCATGAGCGGGTCTCAGGATTTCATACAGCAGCTCCATTGCCCAAGCCTGCAGTTGCTCTCCCAAATTAAACTTGAAAACTGTCGCATAAAGGATCTTCACAACCTTCTGTATTTTTTATATTAGCTGTGCAACTGTTAGTCTTTTTTAATAATTCTGCTTTATCAAATCATACCTCAATAAAAGCATGCCTTAAATTACATGCATTTTACTCTTTCTAGTTGACTCAAACATTTTTAAGGCATGGGCATGTGAAAGACATGCCATTTTTCACAGCTAAATGTATGCAGGTGTTAATGAACTTATTTAAAAAATGGTTCTGAGCACCAAAAAGGGTAAACACATAATAACTCTGCCGTTTACAATGGTAAACAATTGCAAGTCATAACCACAATATTGTTTCTAGTTATTTCAGCTATAACTTGCAAGGCTTCATAGCCAGACAAACCAGATGAAATATGTTGCTGCAGGTCTGCTCTGATGGATCCCTCTGAAATACCCACATTATTGCTTTTATTTTATTATGTACCACACTTCATAACTGTACACAGCAGAGTACAATAAAAACTGCACTACACTCCTTTAAGTACTTATTAAATAGGTCAAAAAGTTACCATAACAAATAACTTGCTCTACTCAGGGTCCATTAATAACACATCTTGTTGGGACTCTAAAACAAACGTGGGGTAAAAAGAATGGTGGAGAAATGTCAATTATTTGCTGCTACTGCTTAACAGTTTGCACTTAAAGAGCACGGTATTATCAGTCATGGCATTACCGAGTCAATTGCTGTTCTAAAATATCGGAATTAACACAAGATGGAAAATTGGGCTACGTACAGAAGGGAAAGGGCAGGACAGCATTGTGAGACTACAGGTACATCCATCTGATTTGCAAAGGCAAGAAATGCCACAAAGCCCAGCGCTAATTGCAGGTTCAGAGTTTTCCTGCTGTTGAGAACCAGGATGCAGAGCCGTCCCGGATCCCTCGTGGCGGGATGCGTCAGGGGCAGGGGGACACCCGGGGCGCTGAAGTCAGCCAGGGAGCAGGCGAGAGGTGTGCGGATACGAGTGCAGTGATCCAAACTTTATCGGGGAAGTTGGAGAGGAAAAGACAGATCTAGGCAGTGCTGAAGAAATGGAAACAGGCAGATTTCGAGATGGCTGAGAAGCCAGAGGAGGGTTCACGGTCAGTGAAAGATGCTGAGGTTACGGCTGGCAGAGACCACTGTAAGGCCCGGGTGATGGAGCTACGCTCGAGGATGCTGTTCTTGCTCAAAGGGACCCATTCTGTCTTACATAAAATATAAAAGATTCTTGCCGAAGAAAAACCCAGATAAACACACATAATGGTGCCACAAAACAGACACATCGATACAAACAGAGTTTCAAACATGAAGTATAGATAGCAGGAATTATATTACGCTTGGTCAAACTGATTTAACGGAAAGAAACTGAAGCCCTTGATGACCTCATTATTTTAGTCTTGTTAACTTATGGAGTAAAGACTCAGTGCTATATCATTTGAAAGTTTAATTTCAAGCCCGTGGAACTGAAAAATGCTCTGGAAATTTTTTCTAGCAGACAAGAAGTACATGTTGAATGCCAGTGTTACTTTTCAGAAGTAAAAGCAGAGCAAATCTAGTACTTATTTCTGACTTCAAACACCTATCTGCCATTTCAAACTAGGTGGAAACACGAACAATAGGAAGGTTTTTTGTTACTTCGGTTTTGTGGAGAGGCTAGTTTCTAGGAAGTTTTTGTTGCTAAAAAGTATCCTAATCATATATATCTGAAACTGATTACCAAAAAAAAGGGGGGGGAGGGGGAAATCGGGAAAATGAAACAAATTACTCATAATTCACATTAATAAGTGGGGGTTTAACTATCTGTAGCATGTAGAATATTAACATCTGATGTGCCTATGAATAGTCCTTCCTACTAGTATACATTAAATGTTGTAATTGGTTTAAATCAGCATGGGCCATCTGTCTTTAATGCTCTTATTACAAGGCAGTAAGGAGAGAACTATTAGAGCTGCAGTATAAGCTGTAAGATCTTTACCCGTTCTTAAATCATTTAAAAATAATGAGAGCTTTAGCCTTTATCTAATTAACGAGTGCCTTCTTTGAATTAGAAAAACTGTATCATTTAGCCCACAGTTGTTTAGTAAATTGGCTTGGTGGCATGTAAGCTAATGCAGGGGAGCAGTTGCAGTGTCTTGTTCCTGGCTTCTTATTACTTGAATTATAATTCAATGATCACCTTAGATCATGGGCTATTCATAAATCAGAAGCCTGACATCAGATGAAAAATTGTATTAATATATGAAACTTATTATATAGTACAAACTGCTCTCTTGATAAATTACATTGTTCAGGCTTGACAATGATTGCATTTAAAACATTATTCCTGTTTGCTGTTTTACAGACTGAAACCTCTTCATGAAAAATTTACAATGCTCCTCTGTGTTTTGGAGTCAGAGGGCAATAGAAGCAAATGGCAGACATAACACCATACTTCAGATTTGCTGGCAGCAGCAGAGGACAGAAAACACTTTTAAGTGTAGCAAAAACCCCCTCAGCTGCATTCTCTGGATCTACATTTCCAGCCTTATGAAGATACTAATTGTCCTCTGCTGCAGAAGCACAGTAAATAATGAAATTTTAATTTCAGCTTTCTGAATTGCTTTCTTCTCCTATATAGGTGCATGTTTCACAGAAATTTATAGCTTTAGAAGAAAAAATAAAGGGGCAAACCCATGAAGTTTAATTTGAATTGAGGCTGAGCTCCTCAGATGATGCGTTATGACAAATGCTTTTTGCCAAGGCCGACTGGGTTACTCATGCTGTACTTCCATATTATTTACATTAATTACATGAAGGCTGCTTTGTTAATGGTACATTCTGGTGTGGGTCGCAGCATGATATGCTAATGATCTAAGAAAAATCTGCATCTCCAATATTTATGATAATTTGGGAGAGGAAACAGGATTGCCTTTATTTCTCTTTCTTCAACAGAATAAAACAAGCAGTACAGAAACAATGGTATTCATGGGTTGGTGGAAAAAACTTCTAATCAAGCCGACATTTAGGTGTTATAATTGGAGGGGAATAATTTATTGTTTGGGATCTTGTCAGGCCCTCTGACAAAGTGATAATACAGCATTTCTCTGGATTTCTTGCATTTAGTTGGCTGTATCGAACGGAATGAAAAGGAATTTTAAGATCAATTAAACCTCAAAATTTCTTCTTCTTGTAACATTTTCTCATGTCAGTAGCAAAGATACAGCAATACGCTTAATTCAGGCCATGTTCAAGTTTATGAAATGGAAGAATATTACTATACCATCACATATCACTTCAGGGGGAAAAAGGCTGCTACTGTCTTTCTGTTCATCTTGAGGTCTTATTAACCAAATAAACTCCAAGAGAAGATGATAATATAACATTGCATTTTGCATCCAAATATTGCAAAACCAAATATTAAAAATGGCAAGTTTTCTTTGGTTTTTGTTTTACCCCCACATAGAAAACCAGGAAAAAACCTCCCCATAAAGCAGAAAGAAATAATCTTCTGCATCAAGGATGCTTACTGCTTCAGAGTACAAGCTCTAAACTGAGTCAGAGAGACTTGTGCAACGCTCCTATGCAACAGAAATTAAACAAAATGCTTATTCCAAGACATTGATTCCCTTTGAATAACTTCCTGCCTTTATATGGTACTTCAAACCAATGAAGCGGAGTGCTTGTTCGTCCTTCCTGGATATCAGGCATTACATGAGCACAAGCTATCTACATTTGCTCTGATATGAGACTTTCCCTCTCAGTCATCTCTTTGCAGTCTCAGTGGGAGTACTGCTGCAAGAAGCAAGCTACCTTCATTTTAAAGCAGTGACTTATCAATACTTAGGAAAAACAGCCGGATCATTACCATCTCCATCAGTCATACGATTATGAATTTCACACTCAGAATATCAAGCACTAGTTTCTACTTGAGTTCAGCTTCATACACAGCTACTTATCTCTAATTACAAACCACACTGATCTTAATAACAGCATTATTTGTCTAAAGTGAAGAACATAAATGCAAGCACACACATTTGGCCTCCATTTGGGCAACAACTTAGCTTGTTGCAGTTGAAATACAGAAAAAGCAACAGGCAATATTAAATGTGATTGACTGTCGTGTGCTAATTTTAGTGTGAAGGGCAACAACACAGCAAGTGCTAAGCTACAAGACACCATGTAGCTGTCCTTCACAGGCTCCACTTCAAACGTCGTAAAATCCTGTGGTAATGCCATAAATTTCATAAGTTTTGGAAGTGGGTGAATGTCCTGGGTTAAGCAGAGATAGAGCTAACTTTCTTCATAATAACTAGCAAGAGGCTGTGTTTTGGATTTGTGCTCAGAAGAAAAGTTGATAAGAAAGGGATGTTTATAATTATTGCTAGGATATTTCAGGGTCCTTCAGCCTCTTCGCTCTTCGCAGACAGGACAGGGGGGGCTGGGAGGGCACAGCCCCAGCTATTAGCCCAGGATTTGTTCTTCAGTTACTAGATTGAGAACCAGAGCGACAAATAATCTATTCCATAACATACACGTCATGCCCAGTATATAGGTAAGGACACCCAGGAAGATCAGGCCCTTTTTTGGTTCCGGTGCTTTTCGGTTTCGGTCCTCTCTTCTGGCTCCGAATCACTCTCCCAAGGCCTTCCCCCCCACCCACCCCGGTCGGCTCTCAATCTGAGACTCTCGGACTGTTATCTCTGTTCTGTGAGTGCCTCCAGGAGCAGGGCACCGTGCCCCCCACCTCCCAGGGGAATCGTGAGTGTGGTTTTGGGACTCTCTCTCTCTACTCCAGAATCGTTAGCCAGGAACAGGCTGAGCCTTTGGTCATCTGGGGGGGGGGAGAGCAGTATCATTGTGTATCACTCATTTGTATATTTGTATATAGTATTATTTTCAATATTACTGTAGTTTCATTCTCTGGGAAATTGAGCAATTCTGAATCTTTCATGTGTACCAATCAAATGTCCTTCTTGCCAGCTAAGAGCAGTGGCTGTGGGAGAAGTGACAGAATACTCTTTATCATGAAATAAGGTATCTGTTTTAGAATGACTTACTTTACAACTGCGTGTGCACAAATGTCTTTACACTTGTCTTCTTCCACAGTGACCTGAAATTTCCAAGGACCACAGCTGGCTAAAGAGTAAGAATTCAGCTGTGTTCATCTTCCAGTCCCATTTCAATCTCTCTGTGATATTCTTGTAGTAAAAAAGAAGCACGAAGCACTGCTTTTAATCACAAAATAATGAAAAGTAGCCTCTATAAAGACAATTTTATGTGCAGCACCACTACCAGCTCCACCATAAAGGCTGTTTCAAAGATTAGACCATCTGATATTCTGCGCCTCTAACAACCTCCATCCTTCTAATTTTTCTGAAAAGAGATGGCAGTTTCATATTTTGCCCTATTGAATTCCAGAAGCAAAACTTACAAAAGCAGCCCTTATATTTCTACCACTTAACTGCATCAGAGAGCACTGTTACACCTAGCATCTGCCTGAAATCAAGATTGCCAGTTGCTTGAAGACAAAGCCAGCATGCTGACTGGTCCAGTAAATTAAGGAACAGGCTAACTTACAACAGTTCCATTATTTATAAAGGATGCTTGCATTTTTATAGGAATTCTTCCTCCAAAGTATTGACTACATCAAGCTCTGCATAACTCATAACATCCCTAATGTTGAACTCTAAAGCTAACATAGCTATAATTTAAATAATATAATTTAAATAATATATTTAAAAATATAATTTAAATAAGGTTTTGTTGCACCACTTTGAGAAACTTCAACAAATATTTATTTGTGTGGAATCACAGCTCAGATAAGAAAATAACAATGCCAAAACCAGAATAAGTTTTCAGCTGTATACAACTCATACACCCAGGTGCTAAGCTGCATAAGACACAGCAACTGTACAGTGGTTTCCATTCTTTTACTAGTAAAGTTCAAGTCCTTGTCCCGATATTAAAAAAAATCAATACATTAGCCCTTTTCAAGTTTTAGTAAGTGTCCCACCACGACAATTATGTTCCCCAAACACAAAATACAACTTTAGAACTAAAGGACAGCGTGACACCAAAGATGAGACACCGTATTTTGCAAAGAGCTGAACAACTCCATAGAATATATTTCCAGATGCAAATACTCTGTATTAGCTTTTGCTTCAAGCATTTCTTTGTATATAGATAGACAGGTTATAAAAAGGAAACCACTAAATACACGCCCAGAAAACTTGTTCCTTTCTCCCAAAACAGCAAAAAGAAGCCACTTAAACTATTCCAAGAAGACGATATATTTTGTTTTTTCTGTTTACAAATTTTGTATTTTCCTGCATATAACCCATACCACACAGAACATGAACTCTCAGGTAACCAAAACTAAACTAGAGGCAGGAGGGTCCTGCAGGCAGGCAGGAAGCTGTTAGAGCCAAGAACTTATTCTAGTAGAGAAGGCTTGCAAGGTCCTGTCACACTATAAACACAGTATTGATGCTGAATGGTAGGTTTGCGTTTTGTATTCTATTTGTTTGGATTTATTTCCTCCTCAGGTATAGGTTCTGTGTGTGAAAGTATCATATTGACAGGTGTTCACATCATCGGAGAAAGAGAATTATCTGTGACTACACAAAAAAATTAAGATAGAAACCTCACATTATCTTCATATTGGCCAAATACTGGCCACAGTTTAGACCTAAAACTCCAGAAAATGTAAGACTTCTCTTTTCCCAACCACAGACACAGATTAAGTATCTGAAATAGCTAAATAACTAGAATCAACCCATGAAGCTGGACTGTAACTTCTTACTTTTATGTTCTATGTATTTTACAAGTATGAATTTATAATGAAGTTACATTACATCAGGCTATAATATATGAAAGAGCAGCATAAGGTATGCTGTTATTGCTCTATGAAGTGTCTTGAAAAAATGTTAATTAAGGTTCAAGAAGCTACATGAGAAAAAAAAATATTCTATCAAAACCATTCGATAAGAAAGTCCTCAGGCAGACCCATTCTTAGGCAAGCTGACCACAAACTTTGAATACCTTGCCAGATACTATTTATGTTAAATCTAACCAATAAGATACACTTTTACTTACAAATTAGTCTGACTCAGAAAAAAAAACCAAAAACATATAGTGCAGTATCATATAGAATCATCAAAAATCAGCATGCCGAATACAAAATGGGACTATATTGAGAAACCTGTGAGAAGAACAAAGAGAACAAAAGGAAACATCAGTTAAAATATTGGGAGACTGTAAAATCACAAGGCTGTGAAGCTTTTGAAGCTTAATAATTAACAGATGTACAAAGTACTTTCATATACATAGCAACTCCCACAATTTTATGACTCCATTTCGAAAAAAAGATGTTGTTATGGACACGATACTGGGTTTTTGGTACAATCACTTGAGAGATGAGGAATACAGCTGCCATACCACTGTGAGTGAATCACATGAGCAAACTCTTTATTTTAAGAAATTGGTTATTGCCACCACGAAGCTGATCTGGAGAACCTACCCTCGTGTCAGCTCTCACAAATGAGCAAGAAAATGTTCCCTGCATACATATTCCTGACCCAAGGGACAAGTTGGTAAGCTAAATTAAACATTTTCCAGGGACCACAGACCTCAGCCGAAACTTCCTGAAATTACACCTGCTGGGAAGTCCTACCAGGAAGTTTAGCCACAGATATCCACAAGCCAGATCCAGTCATTGAGTAACAGAGACACTAATGCAAGAGGAATTCATTACACTGATTAAACCAGTATTTCTAGTTTACTAAACTAGTATCAGGAGACTGGAGCCTCTTACTAATAAATATGGACTGGACTTTATTAATAACAAACTATCACTTTATGAGCAACAAAGCTGTGAAAAGTACTCAATGTTTTCAAAAGCTCAGTATGAAAAAATTCCATTCGTGATCAAAAGAATTCATACAGACTTTAACAGA
Source organism: Syrrhaptes paradoxus (assembly GCA_013400615.1). NCBI lineage: Eukaryota > Metazoa > Chordata > Aves > Pterocliformes > Pteroclidae > Syrrhaptes > Syrrhaptes paradoxus. The sequence continues at coordinate 143,723 of VZTO01007789.1, forward strand.
ACCAAAGGCAAAGCTTTGAATAGGTAACAACATTGTTAGAATTATATATTTATAACATATATATATGTATATTCATATACATTGTATATATATTTATATACATTGGATTTATATTTATATATTTATATACATTGTTATACTAGAAGCTCTGATTACAATAGCATCAAGACTTATGGCTGGTCAAATTCTAGAAAAATTAGGTATCTTCAAAACTATTATTTTCATATTAGGTTTTGAATTTGTACGTGATAGAGTTCGGTACCTACCAGAGGCAATGCTCTAGCAGTAAACTATGACCTAGCAACGCGATTTGGAACTGCTGAACTACCATTATTTGAAAATTGAGCAACTAAATAATATTTTTTCAAACACATTGCACATGCATTTGTTAAACTTATATGACCAGTCCCATCATATTGCTGGTATAACGTCACTGATAGGAAGGAAATGAAGAGCAGCTTAAGGAATGATAGTTTGTATCAACATTGAAACCTCCTCCTTTGACCACAAAAATAAATTTCTATCAAATTATAACTTCAAGTTAGCCAGATCCATTATGCCGTGATAACTCCAACACCACATGTTGATCAACAGTTCTGACACTGTCTCAACTGTTCAAGGCCAGGCTGGATGAGGCTTTCAGGTCTAGTCGAAGGTGTCCCTGCCCATGGCAGGGGGATTGGAACTCGATGATCTTTAAGGTCGTTTCCAACCCAAACCGTTCTGTGATTCTATGATTACTGTGCTTTGTATAATTTCTTAATGGCTTTAGCTAACACAATGGGTGCAATGATGATTGTCCAGTGTCTGTATCAGCTAGGTCACACAGTTTCAAAGAAAACTAAAAAACCTAGGAGAAATCTTTAGCTAGTTAATCATCTTGTGTTTCATAATGGGCCCACACAGTCCATAACCATTTATACGAACATTCACTGATTGCTCGTTAAAGTCAGTACGACAATTATTCACAAGCTGATGGAAGCTCCTGCCCCAACTCAGTGATGTCTGGGGTTAGTTTAATCAAACAAAGGTTAAGATGAAGGCTTATGTTTTTGGTAATAAAGAATCCTCACCACCCACAACTGCATATACAGGAAATAAATTTTGCTCCCCTGGGCACAAATACCTTCGCTCGATGAACAATGGCTTTCACTCTGCTAATTGGAGAACGGAGAGGTAAAGGTCAAGTGTAAAAACAATAGGGGATATAAAAATAATGCAAACTAAGGAAATTACAGCATTTTCCAATTGTTAGCATGACAGCTACCAGTGAGAAATAAGGACATCAGATACATGTGCCCTACTGTGCAGGCTGGTAACAAGACAGCCTGCACTCCAGTATGCTGGCAGTGTGTAAACACATTTTCTTTCTAGGGACAATGGGGCTATGCCCCAACAAAAGTAATAATCTTCTCTAGAATTATGTTGACCTGGAATTTAACTAACCATTTCAATAGGAGGAAACAGGAAGAGGGAGGAAAGGATGAAAACAGAAAAAAAAAAAAAGAAAAAAAAAGATAAAAAAAGAAAAAAAAAAAAAAAAAGGCTTTGAATTAGGTCACTGAAGTGCAGCCGTTTGAACCATTCTTCTGTTCTGAGTAAATGAATTTTAATGTTCTTTTTTGTTCTTGTTCATATTTAAGTACTACCTTGTTTAGTAGCTTGGCTGGGTGAAAAATAAGAGCAGGGATTTGAGCAGTATTGTGTACCTAACTTGTTTTCCATGGATTAGAACAGACAAATGCAAAATACAGTAAAACATTCAGAAAAAAAAGTATATGCAGGGTTTTCATTTAACTTTTTGAAAAATCCTTATGTCTAGAGTTGTGTCCTTTTCATAATTTAAATGACAGAAGCAGTAATTAGCACTCATATTAATTTATTTTTAAATGTTTGTACACAGGTTTCAGACCACAGTAAGAGAAACAACATTTTCAAATGAAATTATAGTAAGGAATTTTTAATCAAGTTTCCTTCTTCCTCTTGTTCTTTTTCCCTTTATTTTAAATATTTGCCTTGAAAACACATATACCTCTGAAAAGCGCTAGACTGGGATTTTTTCAAACTTGCAAAGCGTAGTCACGTTTCAGCTCTTCTCCCCCTACTTACTTGTCCAATCTTCCCTGTTCTGAGACATGCACTTATAATAAAAGAAGACCACATTATGTGTCAAATTAAATGTTGTGGCTACTTGCTTTAAGTGTACATGCACTGACATTCTGCTATGGATCAGCTGCCGGACAATAATACTTGCACATTCCCCGCCTGACAGATTGTTCTGTATTTTGTTTGAGATGCTCTAATGTTTTTGACAACCCATACAAGGCCACACATTTCAGCAAATTTTCCAAATTAATACTGAGACCAGTTTACAATGTTTTCTTCAGCAGCGCTCTCTCTTACTGATTGTGTCCTAAATAATAAACCATGGCCTCAGGCAGTTCTTCTCAGAATGTTTATGATGAGAACTCATTCATCTAAATCTACTGGCCAATGGAATAAAATAAATCAAGAATTTCCCAAAATATAACAATATTTGTGTTCTCTAGATAATTGATGACTGCAGCTGCACTAATTAAAACCCATGTGAGTTTCATTAATCTTGGTCACTGGGTCCAATTGCCGTACACCACACCCTGATCCCTGGGTATTGCCCTTGTGTCACATTCAGGTGGGACTCAACTTTTTCTTAGAATCTCACAATATGATTATATTTTCAAAATCTGAACTATCATGCATCTAAGTGATTTAATTCAAAACGTGTAAGCTCGATAATTAAAATATTATTTAAGACAATAAAATGTTTGCCAATACTCTACGACTCCAAAGAAGACAGTGAGGCATGGAGAAGGGTGAAGACTACCTGTAATAAAAAATTCTCTATTCAGAGGGGGGGAAAAAAATTAATTATTTTTTCTTTAATGTTACTACAGTGCCTTTTTGTTTGCATACCTACACTTTACTGGAATTCAAAACTATTTCTTCACTAGACTATTTCTAGGTAATAGCTGTATCTCACACGTATTTTTCTGTATCAAAGAACATTTTTATAGCTGTAGATATGCTCTGCTTGTTAAAGAAAAAGAAATGTGTCAAAAACTTGTGGTTCAGATAAATATCTACAGAAATAGCTATAACTAATGTTAATAACTACGCTGCCTTGCAGATCATAAATACTAGGAAATATAAATAACTCCTAGAGACAACTGCACAATCTATATTTGAGGAAAGGCAACATTTGAGTAATCAATCACGTGAAGCCAACACTGTCATAAGCTGAGTTTATGAAAATACTTGTAAACATTTATTAAATGTAAATCCCTCTTCAAAATGTGTGTTATCGGAGATCCCCATTTTTTCATGCAATTTGGAGTATGTAATATACAGCAGCTGATGAATACACAAAAGCCTTGTTGCAGAAGCTACTTCCTGTTGGTTGCTCAAGGTGCTGGCAGGGATAAAATGTGCTTTGAGCATATCCTAGAGAACAACTGATAAAATTTAAAATCTGGTTGTATCATCCTTATCAAACAAAGCAATACTTGCTATCAACACTATTTCTTTTTCAAGACTAAGAAGTACGTTTTGCTTTCATTTGCTGATTGAAGTCAATGGAATAAAAAACAACTCCTGTAACTCCAAACAAGTTTTGGACCATTATGTCCAGGCTTATTTTAATAAATGCTGCACTGCAAAATGATTTGTCCCGGTTTCAACTGAGACAGAGTTAATTTTCTCCACAGTAGCTAGTGTGAGGCTGTGTTTGGATTTGTGCTGAGGAGAAGGCTGATCACATACTGATTGTCAAAGTTGCTGCCAGGACAGTCAAGGACTTTTCAGCTTCTCTGCTGTGCCAGTGTCTGCAGGGGCAGGAGAAGCTGGGAGGGAGCACAGCCCCAGTTACTGGCCTAGGATTTGACCTTAGGTTTAGGACTAAGACTCAAACTGGTCAACGGTCTATTCCACATCATGTACATTGTGCCCAGTATATAGATGAGGCTCTGTCCAGAAGTTCTCTCTCTTGCTCCAGGTTGTCTCCCTCAGGGTTGTCCTGGTCTCTTGGACACTCGAGCTCTTATCTCCACTCCAGGAATGAGGTTTCAGGACTCTCCCTGCTCTGGGATCATTAGCTGGGAAGGGTCTGAGCCTTGGTCACCAGGTGGTGAGCAGTCTCACCGTGTATCACCCATTTGTATATTTGTATATATTACAATTATTATAATCATTATTATTTCAAATATTATTGCAGTTTAGTTAATAAATTTTTCTTATCTCAACCCATGAGTCTCTTGTCCCTTCACCCCTTTAATTCTCTCCCCACCCCTGGCGAGCGGTGTTGAGTTTTGCTGCCAGACAGCGTAGAACTGCAACATGCATCCAGAGGAAAGCTTCGTGCTGCCCCTTTGGAAGGTTCCTCCTATGCATGGGAAGGGAATCCCACAATTTTGCTTAAAACTGGGCCTTTGGGCACATGTGATTTGCTTCTCTCCAACTTTCTACTTTCTTTCAGACCTCAGGGGGTCAGCCAGCCTCTGGCCAGCCCCTGGGGCTCTGACCACAGCAGTCATTTCTCCTATTGATAGCTATTCTACATGCTCACACCTCACACACACAGACCAGATCCCTGTTCATCTGCTTGATAAATTAGCTCCTCAAAAATTTCTCCAAGAACTAAGTACAAGCTAGGCAGGAGTGGATTCCTGAAAGTAGAGACAGTATTGCCACCAGTAGGGCATGACGGATGCCACACATAACAGCACTTGAAGGTCTGAGAAATAACGTGGAAACGATGCTACAGAACAGCCAAACACATCGATTCCTTCTGAGGGAAACAAACTTACACCCAGTGGGGACTGGTGACCCAGACAGTCCCAACTGCTTGCAGCCATCCCCCGCCTGCAAGGACAATTCACGAGACCTGTGGTCTCTCCTGAGCATCTTTACCCAAGAGGAAGCTCAGCAACTGTTATTCCTATTGCAAGAGCCACCCAGCTTTTCCCATTCGATAATCTGTTTTGAATCTGACAGTATCCCTATAGTTCATGTTACCAACAAACTCCAAAGGACTATTCCCACAATTTATTGGAAATAAGTTGGTACTAATATCACTCTGTGTGGAATTCCACCTCTACCTTTTTGGTTCATCACTTCTTTTAAAGACAACCTTATGTTATAATCCCTTTAACTAACGCGTTATCCCCTTAGAGTCTTTGTACTAATCTCTGTAACTGAATCAATTCTCAAGGGGCACCCTATTAGATGTTTATTTGAAATCCAGCTATACAAATTTCCTGTGTCACAAGAAAGAGGTATCAAACAGGCTCACTAAAGACAGGGATCAAGTTAGACGGGAAAGATCTGCCTTTGGCAAGCCCACACTGTATATTTATCATACTGTTGTACTTCCATATCTTTGAGTCGTTCTTTCTCTGATACTTGTGCTGAATCTCTGTACATGGCTTAGACCACATAACTGCCAATCTCTTCCCTTTCCCTTCCTAAATATGGGTACTATTTGTATCCAGCTCCCGGTGAGGTGCGAATCCAGCCCTGCTCCACTCACGCCTCACTCCCTGCGGCTGCAGCGGGGCTGGACGGAGCATCAACACCAGTGCAAGGCAGCAGGTCTTCTACTCGACACCCAAGCAGCTCCAAGTACCAACACAGAAGACAACTGATAGAGCCGGTCCTCGGCAAAGTTCCTCAGCACTCAGTGCAGCAGTAGGAAATAACCGTTGGATGCCCTGGTATTCATTATGCACCACCAAAGGTACATCCTCTCACTCTTCAGTCCCATCAGGGAAGAAATTTTGGTGCATTACATGGGATCTGAGGATCCATTGGGCTCCACACGGGCAGAGCATCTGTTTTTCTTACATTTTGCTCTCATTATTTTAACAGGTAGAAATGGCAATTACTGCTAAAATGATAAGCTCCTTCAGACTGGAGTTCCTGACGCATGCTGATTGGATACAAGTCGAGAAGAAATACCCCCTGCCCACAACAGAGTTACTTCCCTTCACTAGAAAATAATGTTTCTCCCCTAATTCCCAATTTCATTTAAAACTCTGGTTATAAATCACTGCCAATGGCTGGGCTGACTGAAATTCTAATGCTGTACTAACTTCCATCGCATAAACACTATGAAAGAAAGTATTTCAGAGTTAGTCAGCAAATCCCTCAACTCATTCCATTATCCCTACATACTGATCCTTCAGCGTGCACATCACTGCAACAAGGAATATATTTCCACAAACAGGAAAATTAGGAGAGAGAGTCAGAAGCGCAGCCTTTGCGATGAAATGATGCTTACTTCCACCAGTGCAGAACGTGCACTGCCAAAACCAAGAAATTATGGTCAAGGAAAGACATTTTCAAAAATCTTTGCTCTTTACTATCATATTTAACTATTTTTTTCTCCTGTAAACAACAGGACAGTGCATAAAGATCAGATCAAAATTGATTTCACAAACCAAACTGACCAGAAAATACAATAAGAAGCTGCACCTCAGGGTTAATTGCAAACACATTTTATTTTTTGTCTAAGACCAAACACCTCTCCTCCTAACCCAGGTAAGTTACGTATCTCTGCAACAAAGACTGAAATAAAAATACAGAACTACTTACTCCAGCCAGATTAATTTACTCTGACCAGAGTACTTGCTCTGACTAGATTAGCATTGTGGTACGGTCATACCAGATTCACAAAAATTAGGATCTACCGATATCTAAGAGGATGTTATGTAATACGCATTTGATGACAGGCATATGGGAAGGGCACAAAGAGCTGGATTATCTTTACCCCAAGGTTCATACACCGGGTTAATTGTTTCTATACGGTTGCTGTTACAATTCATTGTAACTGCCAACATGGTTAAAATATTAAGAGAATGTTTTAAAAATGAAAATAACTCATTCTGGAATTGCAGTTTCATACACATTAAGGGTTCAGCAGTGGTCTCTAACAGACGAGGAGTCTAGCTAGGGTTCTCATTACGATGAGAGTTCCTAAAACCCTTTAAAGAGCTCAGGGATGGGAGCTGGAGAACCCAAAGGCAGCGAGCTCTGCGATCGGGAGGCACCGAGCTGGGCGAAGGCATCGGGGCGCTGCCCTGCCCCTACCCCAGCTCATTCCTCTGACCCCCATTCTGAGTACTGCAAACACTCCCTTGCTGCATCCACGCCAAAAAAGCATTACGGTTATCCACTAAGCTTATCCACAATCTGGGCCCGAGGAATTCACCCTCGCCACTGAGAAAAACGCAGCTCCCACTAGGAGTAATGGAAACTGCACGTGTGCATCAGGACAATTTAAGGCCCTTAAGGAATTGTATCCTCCCTGTACACACACATGTAATTTTCATTAATACCAATTAAAAGAAAATCAATTCAATAAAATGATGTCCAGTTTCCACAGCACAGAATCCCATGCAAAACAACAGGAACTAGCAAAATTTTTCTTTTCCTTTTTTTTTTTTTTTAATTTAAGCCAGATTTAAACAATCATTCGAATTGACATTTTTAATAAAAAGTAATTGTTTTACTCAAAGCAACAGCAGCTAAAATGGAAATTTCAGGCTGCAATCCAATCAGTGTAAATTGCTCAGGAAGAAGGAAAAAAAACCTTGAAAATTTAAAAAAATATTTCATTGTGTTTTCCTTTTGAGGCTCAGATCCTGCAGGCAGAACGAAGAACACAGGATATGGACAGAGCAGAGGGATTCTTCTGCCATTTATATATCTAACATGGATTAAATTTTCTTTCAACTTTGTCCAGCCTTAAGTAATCTGTACATTAAAATGATTATGTTCCTTCCATATTATTCTAAATTAAAAAAGAAAAATTAAATAAAATATTTCACATTACGTTCCTATTACTGAATTTCTAATATGCTGTTAAAGGTATCAGCATGAAGTTTGAGAGCAGTTCCACAATATTTTTGCAAACTGGGAGTAAATAGCTTTACGTACACAGAAGTGGTTCCAGGTATTGATTTTTTTTAGCAAACTGTGACTTTGAGAACCCACAAGCTCACATTTTCGCCACCACCTTGAAGAACAAAGCACACCATAGGAGGACTGTAGAAAGGTTTTTTTCAAGTAATTTCTGTGCTTTGCTGATTCCACTGCAAACTTACGGCAGGCTGGACCTCAGTGCACCCAAGCAGCGCCTTTGCACCACCATCTGTCCTCTCCTCCGGTCCACACCCGCACAGCAGGTCCCGGGGTACCCCTTGCACCCCAGCCACAGCAAAGGGATCCTTCTGGGGGTGGCAGCGCTGACTCTGAAACCAGCGAGCTCCGGCAGCGCAACGCATGGCAGCTGCCCTCCAAAAGAGAGTCAGGCCCAGCCTGCATCCCAGGGAAGGTATGCAAGGTTAAAAAATATAAAATCTGGGTCGCGTGTCAGACACACAAACAAACGGATAGGCACTGCACAACAAGTTCTGTAAGAAGCATCCTGAAAAGAAATTCCTAAAATGATTTAAAAAATTGAAGTATATAGAAGTTCAATGGAGAAAAACAGTAAAAGTAACTTTCAAATGAAAAAACCAGCATGGTTATTTTCCTGTTGCTGACCATAATAAGCGTAGATACTGAACTTGAAGGGTAAATGCAACTATTTAAATATTTATCAAGTAAATACACGTGCTGGGGGGGGGGGGGGGTGTTTTATATCTGATTTTGAGAACAAATAAGTTTTAAAAGGTAAATCTAATGCAACGCAATAAAACTGCAAAGTGTGTTCTGACCTTCTACTCTTCCCTGCAACACTTATTCGCACATATACACACACTTTAATAATACATATCCCAGAGGAGCACAGCTGACCCCAGTAAATCCTGCTGTTTCCTCAAGTGGGGAATTAAAAGCTTCATGACCAGAGTAAGAGAACACGTTTGTTTCCATTCTCGTGATATCATTTTCCCCCCTCAGACTAGTGTCCCCACTAAAACCCATGTTACTGTACGTAGCTGACTCATCTGCGGATGTTAAAAAATTCACATTGAAATCAAATCTATTGCTTTAAAAAAGAGGCTTGTATTTTTTCCCTGAAATAAACTAGCAAAACCTTTTAGAAGGAAAACCAGAGGTTTTTAAGTGACAGTTCCAACACTGTACACATTCAGAAAAAACCAACAAATGTTATTCTGTAGGTACAAAAAACCTCCAAGCCATAGAGTCCATGAAAATGGTGAGATTAAAGGCATATCGTAAACTACATTTTTGCCTAACAAATAACTGAAACAGAATGTATTTTATTTCACAACTTTGAAGAAAATAGCTTATCCATCTAATCTACTTTGTTTACAGAATAGAAAAGGAATTTAGAAAACTATAGTGGATGTGCAGGAACATATGAAAACCAAACAATATATATGCTGCTTTGTTTGTAGCATCAAAGATGATCTGAATTTGAGATAAATTGACATATTAGTGTTTTATCTCCCAAAAAGCTAAAATTTCCCTACTGTATATGTCAGAAGAGCAACCCTCCAAGGGAACTTTTGACCTCAGAAGTAAAAATTACGACGAGTTGAACAAACGGTACTTGTACCTTGTACTTCCTTTGGTTGCTGGTCTCCCGTTACCTATTCTCTTCCTACCCCGACATCTGCTGCTACACTGGCCTGAGTTCTCCCACCCTTCTCCCTGCACTCGCTTCCCTTTATTCATTTGTGTCTGCCTCTCAACCCACGAGTCCTTTTGTCCCTTTACCCCTTTAATTCTCTCCCTTGTCCTCGGGGGTGGGGGGGAGCAGAACTGCACGAGTGGGTGTGTGGTTTGGTCCCCAGCCAAGGGCAAACTCATCACACACAAATTCAGTAATCCACAAACTCGCTTTTCTATAGCTAACTCTGGAAAAGCTCCCAGGATTAGGACCAGTAGATAGATACTGGCTGTAAGAGCTCAGAGGTTAAAAAAACCCTAAAAAACCCTAAAAAAACCATTCCGTACCAACAGCAATCAACCAACCTGCCCTCTCTCTCCCCCAACCTCTAGACAAAGGAATTTGTTAGGGGACGAAGAAGCTGAGGGGATCAAGCTGTCGCACCTCTGAGACACGGGAAGAAAGGAGCAACCTCCTGAGCTCTTCTTTTCCGTAACAGCCAAACCCAAGGACACTTCAGGCTTCTCAGAGCTGCTTCCTCTACTCCTTTACTCGAGCCATGAAGGAAGAAACCGCAGCTGGCACAGAGCTGAAGACAGTCATTAGCTGAACACTCCCAGAAAAAAACATTCCGTTTTCAATCTGGACTAAAAAAGGATTGCAGCAAGCAAAACTGAAGATGTGGTTCCCATATTCCCCAATGGGTTATAGAATTTTTGGTGGTGTATGTCAAGAGACCAAAGCTGTTTTCCTCTGAGAGTAATCTATTTCCTAAATAAAACAAACGTACACAAAGCACTGGATGGAAGCGGAATGCCCATAGACGAACGGCACCTAGCTAATGGGAGATACTCAGCAAGAATTACATCAATACTACTAAAAGTTATAATTTATCTCAACAAAAATATAAGAAAAGTAACACCACAATACACACAAATCAAAGAAATGAGAATGAGAAAACACATTTTTGTTGCCACGGGAGCATCCATATCATACACTTAGCATTTAGGAATAGCTGGTTTTAATGTAAATAATAAAAAGCCACATATATCTTCATTCCCATAAGAATAGCAAATATCACTGGGATTGACAACGAAATTACAAAATGGGATACCGAAGTGATGGGCCAGATCCACTCCACAATTACATCTTCGCACGCTTGTCACACATGTGAAAAAAAATAACCTTTAAATCTTTACCTTCATCCATCCTGATTCATGCTAGGAAATAGCCTAATATATATATTTAGTAAACGCAAAAAAATTCATATTTAGATGAAAAAGAAAGCCAACAGCTTCATATTTTTGAATAAAGGAGATGACCTCAAGCAATATCTTCCACTTACAGCACTTGAAATCAGAGGCATTTGAAGCCTACTGTGTAAAAGACGCACACAAAGAAAAATTGAACCTCAAACACCTTTCGTGCATTTCACTTACAATTCCTCAACTCTTGAAGATCTAAAAAGATTTATCATACTAAATTCCCTCCAGATGATAGGCAGCCAAACATTCAGATGTGACATCCAGAAAGGTAATTTGTCCTTATAAGGACAGTCCACATCTCTAAGCGTTCAAGCTGTCATCTCGTACTTTTAAACACTTAGGGGTTTGGATGAGCAGCGATAATTTTTAACAAAGCAGAGAGGTCTCAATTTGCAAATTGAGTAACTCATCGAATAAGAAAGTTGGATTTGTAATAGAGTCTGACAGATGTCTGCACCACGACATGACAGTGACAAAGTGCCTCTGAAATTTTCTTTTCAAAGATGAAGTTTCAGCTTGGCTCCTTTCACCTCCAGGAATCCAAATAATATTTTTTTGATTATACAGGTGAAAAGAAATGTGGTTTCAGCTACTATCCATTTACATCCAGCAAATAAGTTATGATTATAATACCAGGCTCCGATCATGAGAAGCTCCAGCAATAACAATATTGCAGAACAACGCTTCAGTCCCTGGTGGGACTCTTCAGAGGCAAAAAGGGTAGAGGAAGATGGCAGAAAAAAACCTGCCCAAACCAGCTGTGAAGGATGCGATTTTCTTCAGCACAAAATTAATTTATGAATTTTAAAATAATGTTTTACTGTCTTGTTACAAATCACATTTTCAGGTTTCCTTGAATTTTAACTTAACATGTGTATGGCTTAATAGAAAATTTATGTTAATCGTATTCAAATGTGAACCGAGAGTTCAGAAGTTACACAACAGGAATTTTTCTCAGCAAGTCTGTCTAAACAGGTTAACACTCTGCTAACAAGCACTGTGGTCAGAGAAATCTGCCAGTAGTATGATTTCGTGGTGTTTTCACACGCAGGAATTGCTCCAATACTTAAAAACTTCCAACATGCTAGTGGAAAAGGGTATTTACGGCCCCGTTTAATGAATGCTGATGACGGGGGGAGGAGGAAAGGTCAATCATTTCCCAGCGGTGGTAGAAATGTTCTACTCAGGGCAACCGCAGCACAGTCACAAGTGAAGAACTGCTCCGGAGCAGACGGTTGTCCCCCCAGGCCTGAGCAGGAGAGGCAAACTCTAACCCTGCACCGTTGTGAGCCTCGCTGCTTTTTGAGATACAGCGAGTTCCCAGAAGAGAAGGATTTTGGTGGAAGGTGACGGGTGAGAGTCAGGGGTGCCCCAGTCCATTAGTTGTTCTTCCTCAGGGTGGGCTGTGGTAAGAATCTGAACTCGAATCCTACCCGAAGAAGCCCAGTCTTAACACAGCATCAACTCTTCCCTATGTGAAAAGGGGATTTCTTTAATCCTTCAAAATTAAAGGATCAGAAGAAACAACAGTGTCCCATATTGCATACGAAAAGCACTCACAGACTGGTCGCATACACGCCACTGTCACCCAATAAAATGCCCATTTTGCCGTCATGTACGCGATTCTGTGTTCTAAGCTGCTGTCAAACTAAAGACGTAACTACTGCTGTCTGTCACACCGCCTGCAAGTGACAGGGTACGTCCTTCAGTATCGGAATAGGACCGAAGACCTCACTCAATGACAGACATTCATTCTTCTTCAAGGACACGTGGCTGAAAAGAATGAATAAAAAGTGGCAACATAATATTCTAAAGAAGATTTCACTGTCTTCTCAGGGCATGGCTTTTGACTGTACATAGCTTCATAAAATTTAAGAGATCTGGAAGCATTAGAGTGCCATGGAAGAGTTACTCACTCGTACGACTTGGAGAAACACTGCAGAGTCTACTCGTCAGGATGAAAACATAACAGTAAATAGTGCTCAGAAATGCCAATATGGCCTTCTCTCAGTTAAAAACCCCAAAGAATACGTAAGGAGGATTCATAGAAAAGGTTTAAACATTTAGTGGTTAACATAAGCATTTTTTAAAAATAATATTTACTGAAAATAAGGAAGCAAAAACAAACAAAAAACCAGGTCCAGGTCTTAAACTTCCTTTAATTACGATAGAGCTAAACCACTGAGAAACTGGCCAAAAGATTTTGGAAGAATATTTGAAATAAAAAAGTAGTGTATCAAGTATATACCAACTTTATAAAAAACTATTCCCTCCGAACAAGTTATTGCACATCTGCTTACTGAAGGGTTTGAGTCCTCCTCCCGAAGCGGTTACTGGAAACCACCAGGGCAGCACCAGCCCGAAAGGAACCTGTTCCGACATCTGCCGCGAGTCCTGGGAACTGCTTTTGGAAGATTCACTTCTTACAAGAGCAGCAGCCAGCACAGTCTCCTCCTGGGCTCTGCTGCTGCAGACAGTGACCGATGAGGGAAATTTAAATCACTAGTAACCAGTACGAACAATTGTTGATTTTTGTAGATGACGAGGGGAGACCTTCTGTATAACTTCAGTAAAATGAACTGTGTTCTTGGTAGCCAAGATTCTCACTAAATAACATTAAGAAATGAAATAATGGGATTTCTGCCCTCCTCCTGCCCTGTCCACCTCTTTCTTGTAACAGACTCGGACCTTTACAAAGCACCTGAAATGCATTTAGGAGCAACAACGTGTAAAAAAAAGTAAGACAAAACATAAGCAATGCTGAGGATTGAGAGCTTGCCCCGAGTGTGTATATTTTATGAAAAACTCATACAATACATAAATTCAAGGGATCAAAACCTGGTAAAACAGTGGGAGCACATGTAAGTACGGAAACATTTCAGTTTTCAACATCTCCAGAAAGGTCAGTAGAGGTAGCTAAGAAAGCTACGTGAAGACTAAGAAACTAAGCTAAGAAACATATACAGAGATCATTAGTGCCATATAAATTCATCCATCTCAAACCCTCTGGTTGTAAATAACACACAACCTACAGACAGTAACTGTTACTCTGTGCCTCTGGAGATGATGAGCTACTTTGTCTTCCACTGTGGGGATTTTTCCTGTCCCAGCTGCAGCAGAAGGAATTTGCTACCTGGAAGAGATGTCAATCCCACGCACCCATTTAATGTATCTGTGTCTGCAGAACTAACGCAGTGATGAAGAAAACAGGTGAAACTGGGTGTGCTGTAGGAGAGCTAAACACGTCAGCATGTAACATGTAGAGCGCTTCAGTTCACAGCCATGTAATGGCTTTGCCAATACACCAGTACTTAAATAGTTGAAGAAATTTGTCTGGAGACATGCTGAGCATCTCAGTCAATTTTCAAACCATTTAGAAATCTCCTCCAAGGCACTGAAAATTCAGCCAGACATGGAAGAGACCAAAATGGGTGCACAGTCATGAACAGGATATCCATGTAACCAGAAAACCAGGATCCCCACAACCATTGATGCTTTTCCAGAATAGTTAAAAAAAAAAAAAANGATGTCTTTCCAGGGGGATGATGTTGCCATGACTTTTCTTGGTGATATGTCAGTGTCAGACGAGTGGAAATTCACCCCCTCCCCTGCCTCTCAGCATGACTCCCAGGACCGACAATCCTCAACAGGCTATGGCCACCGGAATGGGATGCTACACCTGGGATGCTACACAGGCTTTTTAACCTGTATTAGGGGGTAATTGCTATGTCCTGATATTGGAAAAGTCTATGTATTGCACTTCTACTCATGTCATTGGGCATCTGATCAGTAAATTCTCAGTCTCTGTAAGCCATCATGACTCACTTTCCGTCCGTTCACCAATAAGCCCTTCGTTTTGGCTACAGAAATTGTTTCACAGCTCTGAACTGGATATTCACATCTTAATTTTATAATAAGAGAATAATATATCAACCTTTCCTCATTTTTTAGAAGAGGTCAAACAATCTGACAGAATTAAATACAAAATGACTAGATGAAGAAAACACTCCTGAATCCTGTATGCAGATGAAGACAAGGTACAAACACCAAATTTTAAATTAAATGGCAAACTGTAATTTTAATTTAGAACCCATAAACAAATATACTTCAGACAGATGGCTTCTTATTTGAGGATACGGACTACACAAATCCCTCAGTCCAAGCACCACCCCCTTTTTTTGCTAAAAAGTAAGCAGATTTGCTCCATGTGGATTGAAGCATTTTTTTCCTCCTTTCTCAAGGTTCCGGGTGCCCTGTACTGCCAAACAGTATCTCCTGCCCTAGGCTGTTTATACCATAAGACCTACCAAGCTCTTCCCATGCCTTGTGGGGCTAAAAAGAACCATTCCGGTATAAAAGATTTGGAAGCTGGGTAGGTTGTAAGGAAACTTACTCTCCCAGCTGACCACCCTAGTGGTGCTCTCAGCACGATGAAATCCTGTTTGCTCACATCATCCACCTGGCTTTTACAAAACATCATTTTCTCTTGAACCCTTCTGCTGGGCAAAGTCAGTCCCCCAGTCTGCACCACTTTTCCACACGTACTTCTAGTCCCAGGGAAGGATGAGATCCGATGCTTTTAGATCCCGAAAACAAACGACAAGGCTCAGGTGAGTCAATGCAAACCAGACCTCTGGCTATGAAACATCGAATTAAACGCCACTTGGTCTAGATCTGAACTTCCAATGAGGAACTGAGCCGAGATGATTCACCTGGTATAAAATCCCCAAGTTCCTTCCTACAGGCCAGTTCAATGCAGACAGCAGCCTTTGCACTGCAAGGTCAAATACTCCAAAGGAAAGAAAATTCTGTTCTCAGGGTGTTCATGCAATGGCAGCCCAAACAACCTTAGGGCTGCTTTCTTGTGTGCCTGTCTTGGTCAACCTACATTCCCAATCAGTTTCCATTGGCATGTTTATATTTTTTAACATTTCAACACTTTTCTACTATTGAATATTCCTACTCTGCACATTTTCACATTTTCATTTACATATTTCCAGAGTGTCTCATTTTATCCCTTGCCCATATTTCCAGCCTCTTTCTGTCCTTTTGTATTATAACAGCCTCTGTATTTGTTGAACATTCTAATTTTGTGACCATCTGTGAATGTAATTAACGTAGCATTCAATCTTTCTACTAGATCCCTAGTTCCATTTACTTGTCCTGCAGATCCTAAAAGCACCTAGTTGCCACCTTCCTTAGAACAAATGTTTTATCACTGCCCTTTACTGTCCCCACAGTTACTTTTTAATGCAATCAACAATTTTTACATGGTGCAACACTAATTGAATTTTGTGAGGTATATCTTTCTTAAAAGCTTACATTACATAAACCATTACTCCACTGAAATCTTAAAAAAAAGTTTTCTAGCCTGACTTACTTTCACAGAATCACAGAGTGTTAGGGGTTGGAAGGGACCTCGAAAGATCATCCAGTCCAATCCCCCTGCCGGAGCAGGAACACCCAGATCAGATCCCACAGGAAC
>VZTO01007789.1:161533-171533 GCA_013400615.1 Syrrhaptes paradoxus
TTCTTGTGTGCCTGTCTTGGTCAACCTACATTCCCAATCAGTTTCCATTGGCATGTTTATATTTTTTAACATTTCAACACTTTTCTACTATTGAATATTCATATTCTGCACATTTTCACATTTTCATTTACATATTTCCAGAGTGTCTCATTTTATCCCTTGCCCATATTTCCAGCCTCTTTCTGTCCTTTTGTATTATAACAGCCTCTGTATTTGTTGAACATTCTAATTTTGTGACCATCTGTGAATGTAATTAACGTAGCATTCAATCTTTCTACTAGATCCCTAGTTCCATTTACTTGTCCTGCAGATCCTAAAAGCACCTAGTTGCCACCTTCCTTAGAACAAATGTTTTATCAGTGCCCTTTACTGTCCCCACAGTTACTTTTTAATGCAATCAACAATTTTTACATGGTGCAACACTAATTGAATTTTGTGAGGTATATCTTTCTTAAAAGCTTACATTACATAAACCATTACTCCACTGAAATCTTAAAAAAAAGTTTTCTAGCCTGACTTACTTTCACAGAATCACAGAGTGTTAGGGGTTGGAAGGGACCTCGAAAGATCATCCAGTCCAATCCCCCTGCCGGAGCAGGAACACCCAGATCAGATCCCACAGGAACGCATCCAGGCGGGCTTTGAATGTCTCCAGAGAAGGAGACTCCACCACCTCTCTGGGCAGCCTGCTTATTTATTATGCTCAAAGTTCTGTTTACTCAGACGCCAGTCTGTAATGCCCAAGTTAAAGCTGATTTGACATGCCAAGACTCTCTCCATCTAAACTCAAGCCTTAATCTGTATTTATTTTCCTAACAAATCTCAACTTCTGCTCAGATTATGTAACATAATCAGTTATTCTGAAACACTCTGGATTTAAGCCATTTTATGAATGCTCTGACTCTGAAAAATAAACAACTTCTAGAAACATTTTATTCCTGATTAGCAAAAAGTTATCACGAAAGACTACATTTAAAGCTTCTGATCAACTGAAGAGACCAACAGAAGATAAATATTAAATAATTTCCTGCTAACACAGAAAAATTTCAAAATCCTCCTGTGTCAAAAAGGTACGTTTAGAAGAGCGCAGAATGAATAATGATTTGAATTTGCCTTCAAACTACATTCTAATTCTTTCTGTCTTCAAAATAAAGTCTCGATAATAAAATAATCTGCAACAGACCTACAACAGAACAGAACGGGAATATCTGGGACAAGCAGCCACTGCTGACTGACGTCTCAGCGATGACACTGCACATTTTCATAGTAAAAAGAGTTTAAGGTTTGATGAAGCAATCAGTAAGTGAAGCGTGCCCCCAAAGGAAGTAAAACTTTCTGCCCAGATCAGATGCTTTGAAAGCAATGGCAAAAGCTAAAAGCAACCAGTTTCCCGTCAGCCTGTCGGAGACCCCAGACAAAGGACTGTGCAGCAGGAGAGGTGTCAGGACACACGCAGCGTACATTTAAGACAGAAAGCAAGAATCAAAACCTTCAACTGCTGGAAAGGCAGCTGCCACATGAGATTTTTATCTTTAATAAGTTTCCTCTATAAAACAGTGTGGAAGAGCTACTGCACCATGAATTACGATACAATCGGTGAATTAGATTGCTGATGGATCAGACAACATGGGAGCAAACATCACAAGGGGAATACACCCCCTAAGCAGGTACCCGGGCTAGAGCAGTGGAACAAGTCTTCAGGTCAACATAAAAAATACCACCCACACATGCACACGGAGCAAAGGAAATCTGGTTTTGATATGAATGGATATTTCAGAGCTTGCAAATTGTTGGAGGAAAATAATCTAGAAATTTGTTCAGTGAACTCCAATAGCTGGTTCAGAGGGAAGATAAACGCAAGGAGGCTGAGTGCTATAATAGACGGCACCATCCAAAAGAGATACACGTAAGGAGTATTAGGATGAAAAACCCAACATCATTTGATGCAAGGACTGGTGCATTTAATCCAACAAAGAGATCATATCCTAAGGGGTGATATCAAGCATTCATCAGAAAGCAAACTCATAAATATTTCTGGAAGTTGCTGTCTATGTTAAAGAAAATGCATCAGAGATTTTCAGCAGCTGATGTGAGTTGCATTTTTGTTGGTTTTTTTCACCAGCAGTATACCAACGAAGAATATTTGTGAAACTGTTCACAACCTCCCCACATATAGCAAGTTTTATATAGAACCCTGCGTCTGGTTCTGTCAAAAATCCCTTCACAGACACAAGGACGTTGCAATACATCACTGGAGAAGTATACATTCAATCGTTTAGCAGGAAAGCACCAAAACTCAGTGTTCATTCTTTTCAACGTTTCAGTGTTAACACAGAGAAAAAATAACCCTTCATGGTGTTAGCTGAGAGACCGTACCGAACTGCCTCCGACACGGGCAAAGGTGATTCTGCCATTCTCCTGCATTTACGTGATGACCTGAAAACTTCTGGTACTTTCATAGAAGACTTTGCTATTTTTTCTTCTTTTTTTTTTTTTTTAAGACAAAAGAATAAAAAGAAACTGCAAAATAGACAAGCAACGCTATATCAGCTGAACCAGAATTAGATCACATTAATGTTCTGCAATCTGGAACACTTTAATTAACATAAACATTAATATCTTCCTCACACCGGAGCAGATACAGCGATGCAAGGTTCAGTAACACCTCAAAGACTGATGTTTTCTTGTGACTCTTCCAAAATCCACAATAACCATGCCCAATCCTGATCATTCTGTACAATGAATTCTCGGTCTTTCACTGCCCCTCGCTCTCTTTTTTTTTTTTTCTGGCAATGTACAGCCTCATCAGAAACACATTCCCTATTCCTGACCAAAGCAAGGCAACCACAGCACACATCCACTGCAGGCCGTTTCCAAAGGGTCTTATCTTCACTGCGTTAATCCAAGGACTGCTTCAGTACATCGTTATTGCCATTTTGGCTCCAGATCTGTTTTTTAAAACAGTTGTAAGACATAGTGGATATATTTAATGAAAAATGTATGCGCTATCATTTCCTTTTACTAACTTCACACTGCAGAATTCACCTCCTAGCTGAAGAATGTCTGTCTCCTGAAAGATGAACTAAATGACCTTTTACATCACCTTAAAATAGCAGCATGTGCCTTTTNTTCCCTTCTCCCTCCCTCACCATCTATCCGATATCTCCCTCAACATTCCAATTCCTTTACATGTCATTCTTTCAGCTGCTGTGGAAATACCAGGTGTCTTTTACTAATTTAATCTCCTTGCCCCTCGCTCTTTTTTTTTTCTGGCAATGTACAGCCTCATCAGAAACACATTCCCTATTCCTGACCAAAGCAAGGCAACCACAGCACACATCCACTGCAGGCCGTTTCCAAAGGGTCTTATCTTCACTGCGTTAATCCAAGGACTGCTTCAGTACATCGTTATTGCCATTTTGGCTCCAGATCTGTTTTTTAAAACAGTTGTAAGACATAGTGGATATATTTAATGAAAAATGTATGCGCTATCATTTCCTTTTACTAACTTCACACTGCAGAATTCACCTCCTAGCTGAAGAATGTCTGTCTCCTGAAAGATGAACTAAATGACCTTTTACATCACCTTAAAATAGCAGCATGTGCCTTTTTACTGCATTTGATCTATTTTCATTTTAAAAAGCAATAATAAAACATTAAAGTCAAGTGCAATAAAGCAGAAAAAAATAAATAGCAAAACTACCATTACATCCCAAAGCGTCAGTCATTTGCTGAAGATTTAGTCACAATTACCATATTCCTTTAAATCTGGGTACACCTAATTTTTTTTTTTTTGAGTGGTTCATCTGTGGGTCGATACTTGGTGAGTGGCTAATGTCTTCCAAATCCTACACAACCAGGTCTAGTGACCATGTTAAAAAGTAACATCATTTTCCAGCTGAAAGGAACACTCCTTGCAGTATTGTTCAAATAAACTCCCCATGTTAAGGCACCGATTCAGACAGAGCAATTGCATCACATTTGAACAGAAATATCCAAGCTCCCTACCACTAGGAGGTCTTCAACGCGCTGTGCCTTCTCCAAAAACTAAGATCTTAGTCTACAAAGGCACTTCTGGTAAATACTGACCTCACACAGGTAGAATGGCTAAAAACTATATGCTCATTGGCACATGAAGGTGCAGAAAGATATCAGCACTGATGACACATGTCACTAATACGAGCATGCCTGCAAACAGACAAACGGAAAAAAAGAGGATGTGAATTTCACATGTACTCGCTGATAAATCAATTCTATCTGGAACTTATATAGTACCTGAAAAAGATGTGCATCAAAATGCTGTCCACTGAAATGATCACATTTTTTAAATTTATATATGATTTATTACTTGGTAAGGAAAACAGTTTGTGAGGCAATGATTTCTAGCTGTGCAGAAACTGCTTTGGTGATTCAGCATTACAAGGTCTGGGTATCTACAGAAGTGGGTTTTTCTTCCATTCTCCAGACATGATCATATTAATGTCACAGGGAAATAAAAGCCATGGGGAAATTAATGGTTATGCATTTTGTGGTGGGTTGTTTTGTTCTGAGTTTGTTTTGGTTTTTTTAAGTGTATGAGAAAGAGGAATCACAGAAGCCACTCAGAAAAGTCCCCTGACTATCCATTGTTTTCCCCAGTAAGTGCAGGAACAGAAAAATTCTATAATAGCGAAATGGACTAACCAGAGTGCCTCTGTCTACAGAACAAAATCACCGTAACAAATTGACAGCAACCGGGCTGGTGATGTAGAGAGCCTGGCCCCCTCTGCTGTCTATTTTGTGCTCCTTCTAAAATGTTTCCAGTAAAGCCACAGGCTTAGAGAGGTTTGTGTTTGTGAATGCCTTCCTGCGATTCGGACGTTGACAGATAACGCCGACAACTCTTACAGAAACTATATAACAACGTGTTAGACTTGCAAAAGACAAGGTTTAGAAAGAAAAAGGGGACCCAAAGAGGCTAAAAATCTTCACCCACTGCATTATACACTTTCAGACCCTTGAAACTAAAAACTTCCCATTTGTGTAATTGGGAATCAAAAGTTTGTACAAAAAGTGGCAAATTCCTTTTGATGACTAAGAACCCTAAACCAGAGACAAGATGTAGGTATACAGACAGGCATGTCACAAAGCAGACACTTAATATCTGAATTAAAAGTAAAAAATACAAAGTACATTTTAAATGTATTGCCTATAAAAATGAACTTTTGCAGTGTGTAAGTTTATTTCAATCAGAAACGTAAATGTAACACATTGTTAACATGCCTTAAATGAGACTGATTTGTCACTGCACTGGAATTCATCCTCACTGAATTCTACTGTAAAACGGAGTATCTTCGTTACAGTTCAAGGCTCAGTTTGCTCCCTTAGAGATTCTTTCACAGAGAGCCACAATATTACAGGAGTAAGGAAGAAAACAAACCCAAGGCATTAGCACAGCTTTGTCCCTTCTGAACAATGGTCGTGTTCTTCTTTTAAATCCTGCACTCTTGGGACACACATCATTCTCCTCTCACACACATCACTACCAACTCCATTCTCGTGCTCAGTCCATTGGCTTCTCCCTTCCGTGTTGGCCTAGAGCAGCCTGCTCATGCACATGAACAAAGTAAAAAAAGACGTGTACCCCAGGGGTTACAGCATCTGTTGAAACTGCCCGTGAAAAATCAGTCACAGACAACAATACTAATTAAAAACAGAGCAAACCAGAATTAAATAAAAAATAATGTGCATCAGATATATGATTTATTCTTCTCAACAGCTAAACTAGAGAATTAAGTCAAGCTCAAATGGCAAGTACTGTCTGTGATAGCCAGACAGCAGTCTACACGAGTCCTTAGTCTGAACTCTGCCAAGGTTGAGCATTCACTCAAAGCAGAGCTGAACCAGGACCATTCACAGTAATTATTTAGAACACAAACCAAAAAAACTGCAGTCAGAGCAGGGTCGAACCTAACCTGGAAATAAAACTAAGAGTCTACTGGATTGACTTCATATACAGATCTGTTTTCAGCTCAGTTACAGAAAAATAAAGGAGGAAAGGAAGCCTCTGCCCCCTTTGCAAGGAATTCCTGTCCCTGACAACTGTTCATTGAGTCTCTCCAGGTCTTAACACTTCCACTACACTCGTAAGATCTTCTGTCTCTGGCTTGATCAGAAGTCCTATTTGGAGAAGGATGGACAATCACTTTCTCTCCCCAAGCATTCCTGTCCTTCAGATTAATGTTTCAAAAGTCCATCATTTATTTTTCTTTCAATATGATGACCAGCTGTTTTAACTGGAGGCTTTTCTCCAAGAGGTAGCTCATGGCTTCCCATGGCAAATTCCCATCCACTCAACCCTGCGGGCACACCAAGTAAGCTCACTTTATTAAGGCAGCTCACCATTGTAAGTAATTTGATTTTAATCTTGGATGATGGCACAAAACAAGGAAGCAAAGAAGTAAAAACCGAATAAAACAGAAAAAAAAATCTTGTACTTCACTTCAAACTCAAAAAAATGGCTGAATAAACTTTCTCAAATTAAAAGAAATAAATAAAAATTACTTATGAACAGACATAAAGCATGCAAAACTGCCCCCAAAGTTTCAGCTTCCGTAAGTTTGCTTTCATCAAGGTCTGGTATTTTCCATTTGCATAATATCCGCGACAAAGAAGTGCTGCTTGAATGAGCTGCCCTCTTACATCACCTGGTTTATGGTAACTTTTCCTGTAAACATATTATTGACCTTATATCATGTCATTCTGGTGGAAGATTGAGCAGCATTTTCTATACTCTATGTACACCAGATCCTTTACAGGTTTTTTACCATGTGCCATGAATTAGAATTAATCATAGAATCACAGAATGGTTTGGGTTGGAAAAGACCTTAAAGATCATCCAGTTCCAACCCCCCTGCCATGGGCAGGGACACCCTCCACTAGCCCAGGTTGCCCAAAGCCTCATCCAGCCTGGCCTTGAACCCCTCCAGGGATGGGGCATCCACAGCTTCTCTGGGCAACCTGGGCCACTGCCTCACCACCCTCACAGTAAAAAAATGTTTTCCTAATATCTAATCTAGATCTGCGCTCTTTCAGCTTATACCCCTTACCCTCTCACTGCACTCCCTGATGCAGAGCCCCTCCCCATCTCTCCTGTAGGCCCTTTTCAGCACTGGAAGCTGCTCTAAGGTCTCCTCGGAGCCTTCTCTTCTCCAGGCTGAACAACCCCAACTCTCTCAGCCTGTCCTCATAGGGGAGGTGCTCCAGCCTCTGACCAATTTCGTGGCTCTCTACAGTGTGTATGGCAGAAGTTTCAGTCCTGCATAGATTTATGCACGGTTTTTATTTTATTCTCATGTTAAATTCTCAGAAGCCACTATGACATATGTTTTGAATGTGGATCAACAGAAGTAGGCATTTCATGTATTTCAGAAGACACAGTAAACTCATTCTTGAAGAACAGTACATATAAACAAAACAATTTTTAAAATACATTGTCTAATTAGAGTTTTGCTTAACAAGTAAAATGCTTCACTGATGATCCCAATCCAAATAACACTTTCTACTGATTTAACTGGACACTGGATCAGTCCTAAAAATATATAACGGCATTCTTAATTTCAATCCATATTTGCAACAGGAGGGGGGAAAAAACCCCATTATTACAAAACTGAAGTTTAAGGAAATATTTTTATTTTTAAATCCTACACTTCAGAGCTCTTTTTCACGCCTGACCAACTTCATAAAAACATAAATGTACAACAATTAGACAGCATGCTTCTTTCCCTAACACGACCATAACACTGGTTACAAGACAAAACTTTAAGTTTGATCTAAGAACATACGTGAAAGGAACCATTGCCCTCATCTGACACAAGGTAAAGCACGAAGCAAAACATTTCCATTAACTACTATTCCCACTTTACATATATTACTAAAAGTTCTTTCTCCCTGTTTTATTTCTTTGTCCCATTTGTCAACTTTTACTCATTCACTCAAACAAAAGAAGGAAAAGTCCACATTCATTTTGAATTAATTGCTTCCTGAATTCTGCTCTGGTAACTTTACGTATCTCCTATGTTCCTCATCACAGCAAACGAAAGTTCAGAGGAAAAACAAAGGATTACTGTAGCATCAGAAAAATCTGGTAAGAGCTACATTTTATAGTATGATTATGTTGCAGCCTGCTGCTCAACAGCATTGAAATTACTGCGAGGTTTTTACCTGTGCTGATATTTTTCCTATAAATGGGGAAAATAGGAATCAGACTGTACTGACAAGCCAAAAGTAGATTTTAGGAAAGAAAAAGTATAAAAATGTTATATGACAAATGCAATTATTTAACTTAGTATAGAATAATACAATTTAATCAAAACTGAGAAATAAAAATCTAAGTAGGATTCTTTGCAGTGTCAGAGAATGACGTAGGAGACACATTCATAACTGAGCAGTTCAACAGACTTACGGGAGAGCTCTATCAAAGCAGGTAACCACGTCTCAAACACAAAAACCTGCTTCATCATTTATAGCTTTTACCACATCATATAGCATAACTTTCACATGCGAACAAAGGTCATTTCAAAGAAAACTGTTGTTCTAAGGTAATTTTTAATTTGAGGACCCAATGTAAATTGCTCTGGCGAATGCCCGTTAGGTCACTAAAACAACGGTAGCTAAACTCCGATGTGACCTAGCAACCCAGGTGTTCAGGAAAAGTGCTGTTAACAGTAAGGATTGATGATCTAATCAAACTGTCACACTCAGATCCTCAGCAGGGTGGTTGGAGGGGAGGTGGAGGAGGATAATATTCAGAAAGCAAGCACATGCTTAGTGTTACTTTAAATTGATGCTGACATTTTCAATTGTAAAAAGAAATTTTTTCCTAAGTAATATAGGAAACAACTCTCCTAACCTTCCGGAGGATATCAGATAATCAGAGAGCTTGTTTTGCAAAAGCCAACTTCTCAGATGTGTGACTTTATGAAATACTAACTATCAGACATTTTAGAGATTCAAGATGATAGAAAATATTTTAAGGTTTTTCTTTCACTTAGATAGGCATCAATGCATATTCAGCTAACTCTCTGCCTATGCACTTGCTATGCATATGCCATAAAGCAAAATAATGAATAAACCAATCTATTTGTGTTAATACTTCCATGTGCTCTGCCCTTGCGCTATCTCTTGATTATACCACTAAAGACTCAGGAAAACAGCCAAGTAAAAGAAAACAAAACAAAACAGCAGTGGTCTAAGAAACTGGTTCTGCATCGTAACATCTGCCCATATGCAATGTGCTTAAAATTTGAGGATTCCCTAATAGAAGTAAAATATTATTCCCTTGCACAAGTTTGCTCATGAGCGATGAAATCAAACGTCGTTATAAACGGGTAACAGTGACTGCAATCAGAGGAGCTATTTTCCTTTTCAATTTAACAGCTGGAAAGAAACCAGCTGAATGTATCAGAAACTGGGCAACGGTACTGCTTTAATCACAAACCATCTTCTGCATGGGGTGCTGAGGTGGCCACTTACAGTAGTGTGGCATCTTCACACCCCTCCTGAGCAACAATGGGTTTTTGATGGTGAACTTGTATGGAGATTTTCAGAAAGCCAACAGAAAGATGAGGCTTGTAGTGTCTCTGTCTTGACCTCGTACAGCACTACACAGAGTGACGGCGACCAACACAAAGGCCACGGATCTGAAATTCTAGAAATGATCTCTCGATTTGTCTGCAACGAGCCATGTATTATATAGATGGTACAAAACCAAGAATTCATTTTATGAAGCGTACTGCCGGTGAGCCACACGTGTACAAGCACAAGCAGGTCAAATACGATAAGTGGGAATAAGGTTTTCTCACGTAAAATCACGCATCTGCTCTGCG
The DNA here is from genome assembly GCA_013400615.1 of Syrrhaptes paradoxus. Lineage (NCBI taxonomy): Eukaryota > Metazoa > Chordata > Aves > Pterocliformes > Pteroclidae > Syrrhaptes > Syrrhaptes paradoxus. Next base: position 171,400 of record VZTO01007789.1, read on the forward strand.
TTTACACTTCTGTCTCGCTGATAGTGAAGCTAAACATCATTCTGTATGAAGCTACATACACAACTACACAAGCATCATGAGACTTTTTAAAATCTAAATTTTCAGATATTTCAATTATAAAAAAATTAAAGCCT
>VZTO01007789.1:176533-237853 GCA_013400615.1 Syrrhaptes paradoxus
AAATATTCCATTGCAGCATGGTCATGAGATTATGTTTCCACTTCCTTTCCAATGGACTCAAAATATTTGTGTTGTATTTTATCAAAGCTAAGAGTCATGATACCACCCAGGACATGGAACATTTCACATCCGTAAATGCCATGTACAACACTGTGCAAATTCAAGGCAGTGTAACATACTCTGCATGACTGCCTGGGCAGGTCTCTTGCTTCCACAGTCTTCTGTGGGTAAGAAGGGCTTTAGATACATATCACCATCCTAATCCTTAACTTCTCAGGCTGCACGGTTGCCTCACACAGTGAGAAGCAAGCTGGGACATACGACTGGAACCTTCAACTGACTGCAACAGAGAAGCAATCAGTTTGCGGCTGACTCCTTTTTGGCTGCTGGCATGCAACTCCAAACTGTTTTCCTTGGAAACAGGCTGTTGTGAAAAAACCTGCAGCTTCCAGCAGCTACCCATGCTATCTTCCACAGACCACCTTAGGGTACACCTGCTAATGAAACTAATACCCTAGGCTCTAGACAGTACTTGGCCATTTATGAGTCCAATAAGATCATCATTTATATCTTCTTATGATGCTTAAAATTAGCCAGAGGTGCTCCCTGTGGGCAGTGTGAATCCCATAAGGCTCTTCCTCTATCTTCTACCCATACCAGCTAAGCCTCCCCAACAGGAAGATCGTTGTAAGCTACACAAAATTTACAACACATCTCACATCATATCCAACAATTAAAATAAACTTACTTCAGATCGCTCCTCCTTCTAAACTAAACTATAATATTGCCAGGATTTGACAGGAAGAACAAAAATGAGTGGTAGCAAAATAACTTTTTTTTTTTTTTACAATCCTTCAGCTGTTATTTTTCTTTCTGATCAGATGCTGAATTTATCACTTGCCTTTGTGAAAGCAGCCTTTAAAAGTGTAAATGGCTGCATCCTCTTCTCTTCCTGCAAAGCAAACACATATGATGTGTACACAGACAAAGCCAGCTGTGAATGTTCAGCACATCACCTACTTCCAGTGCCCAAGGAAGCTCCGGTAACCCCAATGGGCTCCTCACAGTCCTTGGGACAGCCACAGAGAACAGCACCCAGGCAGCAAGCAGCTGTGGAGCCTGTACCTACACTCTCACTCCAAAACAGTATAGCACCAGCCAAAAGCTGAATTCCACCGGAAAATACTGCTTTTGAAGACGAAGCAAGCCTCCAAAATACTGAAAGCTTAACACAGATCTTGGGTGAAGCTTTAGCTCCTAAAACACCGAGTCCTTTCTCACTCCCCTCCTCTCATCACAAGCTTCCTACTAGTAAATTCTTCAAGGAAAAGCTACATTTTCCAAAGAACGACTCCGTAACTCTCCAAGATCCTTTTTAAGCCAAATGCAGGAAACAATCAACTAAGTACATTTTTGATTCCCCTCTAGTTAAACTCATAATGTTAGGTTTCAGTTGAAACCTTGAAATTATTTGCAAGAAGCAGTAAAAGGTGATGACAAAGCTTGATGGCAAGACTCAGCGCATTCCCCTCCAATGGTTACAGGCAGCCTCTCCTCTCTGCATCCATATGGACTACAAACACCTCTCACTGCAAACCTTTCCGTGAGACAGACACTTATTCGTTCAGAACATGGGTAAATCATTAGAAGATGATTGCATACATCTATGTATTCATGACACATCACTCTGACTTTTGCCCCCTTTTTTTTTTTCACNTGACATATCACATGGTCTTGTTGTCCTGGGTTAAGTAGAGAGAGTTAACTTTTTTTTTTCTTTTCTTTATAAACAGCTAGCAAGAAGCTGTGTTTTGGATTTGTACTCAGCAGAACAGCTGATAAGGAGGAATGTTTATAATTACAGCTAGTATTTCAAGGATAAACACCTTCACCCTCTCTCCTCTCCCCAGACAGAGCGGGGGGAGGCCTGGGGGTGGGGAGACACAGTCCAGCTGCTAGCCTGGGATTTGCTCTTAGGTTAAGATTGAGAAGCAGACTGACCAATTATTTATTCCATACCATGTACGTCATACCCAGTATATAGGTGAGGACCCTTCCGGGAGATCGCTCTTTTGCTTCCTTGGGCTTCAGATCATCTCGCTTCAGGTGTCTGCATTCGCTCTCCCAAGGCCTTTCCCCCCACACACGCTCCGGTCTGGGATGCTTGAATCGTTATCTCCGTTCCATGAGTTTCGGGATCCTCCCTCTCCGGGGGGATCATTAGCTGTGGCCAGGTGGACGTTTTTCCCCTGCTTTGGTCGGCTCTTGGTTCTGGGACGCTCAGGCTGTTATCTCCGTTCCGTGAGTGCCTCCGGGAGCGGTGCACACCTTCCCCCGCCCCGGTTTGGGGGAATCATGAGTGTAGTTCTGGGGATCATTAGCCAGCAACAGGCTGAGCCTTTGGTCATCGGGTGGGGAGGCAGTATCGTTGTGTATCACTCATTCTCTCCCTCCTCTGGGGTCGTTGGCCGGAAGTGGGCTGGGCCTTTGGTCATCGGGTGGGAGGGCAGCATTGCGGTGTGTCACATTGTATATTTGTATATAGTAGTATTTGTATATAGACTATCTGAAAATCCCATGATCTTCATATGATGTTACTAGTACTGTAACATTGATCTCAATTTTAAAGCACACGAAAAAATGACAGAACAAGCTTACAAAACCAAATATATCCTTCATGACCTTTGCAAAAATGTTTTGTAACACAGATTCCAGCTCAGCAAGTGTTTGGGCTCCAAGTAACTTTATAGATATGAATGATCCTATTTGACTCAATGGGATTACTCATACGCAAAAATTTATTTCAGTGGCAACTCATGATTTAAAATTCATAAGGAAGATGAAGTACCTAAACAACTGTCAGTTAAGGCCTTTCTCTGGTATACTTACATCAAAAAAATAGTTTAAACAGATGTAAAAGATAGAATTTTAGTTAAGTCTTACACACTGTAAAATGCATATTGTATGCTAACAACAGTGTCCTGAAAAAAAAAAATCTCTAAAGGATAGTTAAATATATTTTTTGTGAAAAACTTCTAAATCCAGAGTTTTGCTTAACAGTGCAAAATTCAGAGTCACTGATTAATGACTTAGTGATTTGATTTTTATTTTGTTACTCATATTGTGTGCGTGTGTGTATGAATGTATCTTACACACAACAGCAAAACATCTGTTTGTTCTGTGTTTTGCCACAATTTCCACATAAGTAACATAATGATGTCACAGAAACTAGAACTTGACACCATTAACACTACTGATGCACTCACCTTGTCCTCAACCACATTGTCTCCTAGACACAACAAAGGTGCAGCCAAGGATTTATCCTGCCAGTAAGACACAGTTATAGGTCCCATGAAGATTACGGACACTGAGGTACCCAATGGGTACTGGCCTTGGACTCAGCAGATAACACGCCAGTTTTGAGACACATTCAGGTTGACAATAAATCAGTATCACAGTTTCAATAACAGGGAAAAAAAAATACCTTAGAGGAAATTTTGTGTTAAAACATTCCATTTCTGAGTTAGCTATTAAATGGTAATGATCATAACGGACTAGGCAGGAGGGGTTTTTGTGGCGGAAATGTGCAGACATTTCAGTACAAGGTTATTTTTTTAAGCTTCTGTGATTTTCAGTTGCATAGTATTTTCTCCTTAAATCAATTTTGTCTTTAAAAAAAAAAAGAAAAAAGAAAAAACTCAAAACAGATGACGTTTCAGCAGCAATCTTATTATTAAACACTTCCCCAGCTTCCACAACACCTCCCTTTGTGGATACAAAGAAACAATAGCTACGGGTTGTGGAAAGCTAGCGAGAGCAAGGCACACCTTACTAAACTATAAATGTATTTTTTTTTCTTTCCTTCTCAGAACTATCTCAATGTTTATCACCAGAAATTCCCTTTTGAGAAGTTTGTTTAAAGGGTATCGGTTTCTCAGGGTGTATGGGTTAGAACTATTTTTTTCAAGCACCCTTTTGAACTTATTTCAATTTTCTGGTTTTGATGATAGTCATGCTGACAACTTTTTTTGGTCCATCAAACTCCGCAGTACAATTACATGAATTTACTTTTAATAAATTACCATCTTTGCATATATCAGTCAAACCATGAAGACTAAACACTTGCAAATAAAATGCATTATTAATTTAATTGTCACAGCCTATTTAGCTAGCTTCTATTAGTATTTGCTATTATACACAACGTATCAGAAGGCAGAATCAAATTCAAAACGTAAAGAATAAACTGATTATATTGTCCTAGAGAAATTAAAAAATAACAAGCTCGCCAAATTATAATCAAGGCATTAATGTTTTAAATAGGTAAGAAAACTACGTAACTTAATTTATAATATGTTTATACCCAAAGTGATTGTTTAATGTACTGAAGAAGGATTTCTTTGGTTTCTAAAGCCATTAAAAGGCATGAAACTCTCCCATAATAGGAAGGGAAAGGTGGAAAGGAAAGGAATGGTGGTTTGGTATTTACTGCACTAGATCGAGGGCTTAAACATTCATCATCACCAGTGAGGGACTGCTACTGGAAAATCACTTTGTGGTTGTAGCTCTGCCACTACTATTTGCTGCTGCTCTACATCAAGCTGAAGTGCCAGCTACAAAGGCATTGTGGATAAGAAATATCCAAAAGATGGATGAAAAAATTTCAAAAGAGGAGCCTACGAAGTCACTCAAATATCACCTGTTTACACTGGCCTGGGGGTAGGGTTGCAAGAGCCCGTGCTAGCAGACGGGGCAGGGAGGCTGTGAGCCTGAGCTGGGTTCTGCTCCACTGCCCAGGCGGCCGAGGCTGCGGGAGCTGTGAACCCACCACCACGTGCAGGGCAGCAGGGGAGGGACCCCTCTCTTCCTCCTCCTCCTCACGCCATGCTGGAAGGCCAGCCAGAAAGCCCCTGAGGAATACTAGAAATGGGGAAAAATGGAAACAGCCAAAAGGCTTTGAGAGGACACATGGAAACAACAGCCAGCAACAACCGACTTAGGTCAGAGCATCCTGCTTGCTTAGGAATTAATTTCATGTTGATGATCGCTAAAACTATGCCTCTCAGGCTAAGGCACCATATTTGGAAATCTATTGGATGTATCCTTTATCGCGCACACATTCACTAGGGTAACACAAGTTATCTCCGTGTTGTATTTATGACGATTATACAGTAAGGACCCCCTTGTAAAATAACATATTGGTATTGAATGCTTCCACTTACAAAATAAGCCACTGGAGCAAAATATTTTTTGCTCTGATAAAAGAGAACCAGCATAAACTTGAATATGATATCTGCTTTGATGAAACTGTAACTGTTGTTTTGATGCATCATTCTGTATCTTAGATGGAATAGAGTATCTCCAAAACTCTTTAAATAGCCCTGTGTTAGGGAAATTCGGGTTAAGCACTTTGTAGAGGGAGGAAATCTCATTAAAAATGTAAGCACCACTTAAATAGGTGCTTATAGGTGTATAAGGTACACATAAGGTGTATACGGTGTGTTAATTTACCACTCTACTCCTAGGTCACTCAGTGATTTAAGTGTGCCAAACTGGCGAGGAAAGGGTCTGGCTGACTACCACTCCCCGTGTCTCTAACAAGAAATGAACACGACCCAGAAAGAGTTTTGCAGTATTCTGCTACAACTCAAAGCTATCATTTGTCTTCCCCTTCTTTCACAGCAAAACCAGAAAATAATTGATTTATGAAAGCCTACATCAGAAGAACGTTACAATGCAGGAATACCAGAAGCTGTATGAAGTACCCAGCAATGAAACCTACCGGTAGGACTCCTCGATCTGCCCAGACTGAAAGAGAACACGCAATCTTTTGGCTATCCAAAAACCTCATGTTTCTAGTTGCTCAAAAAATTCAGCGAAATAGGAATAGTTATGCCACAATGCGCCTAACAAACTTGAGGCAAAGTCTCTTTATCTGCAGAGTGCCATTTAGTTTGTAAAACACAATTACATTTCAAACCACAGAAAAAACCCACCTGATTGCAAAAAAAGTTTGAAATTAAGTAACCGTAGACAGAATGAAAAAATAAACTAATTCATTTTTTTAAATAGTCAGACACCAGATCTGTGTTCCTGTCCAAGAACACTGAGGTAACTTTCTTTTTGATTCCTCTGTTGCTTTGACCTCAATGTTCAACATACATTTCGGATGTCACTTTATAAATCTATTAATATCAATGCCAGCAAGAAAGAAAAAAAAAATCTGATTTTGTACTTGGAGGGACAGCTTTGATAAAATTTTTGAGAAAATCATATCCCCTATCAAAAAAAAACCCCAAAAGGTGCAGATCCTATACCTTTTACACAGAATTGCTTTCTACACCCATTTTTTCTACTGACACTCACAGGCACGCCATAAGCACCACACTGGGAGAACATTTAAGCATGTTAGCTCCCTCTGTAGCTGCAGTTGAGCTAAAAGTCTGGGTGACTTCATTTTTAGTAAGCTAAATATTCCAGAGAAAGTCTACACATATCGTATGAGGAAAAATGAGAAAGAATGTTAAAGCAGTTTACCTTTCTTTGGGTGTGCCAACTCCATGCTTGCCCAGTAAATGCGTATTCAAATGCTTCTTCATCACAAAAGCCACCCTACCAAACAAACAAAAACCACGAAGGTTACTTTTTTTAATATTATTATTATTATTTTTAAATACAGTATTTTTCTGTTTTGAGGATGCACCTGAGGATATTTTAAAGGCGGACTTTTAAAAACTCCTGCTAAAGTACAGTTTAAAGCTGGGAGTCCATTCTGCAACAACTGGTTTTCTCCACGTTGCAGTGCCGTGGCTAGTTCTCTTACGAATAAGTAAACACAGGCATCATCCCTGGCCAAAGAATGGAAAACCTGCTTCTGCTTCCCTCTGCAAATTAGAAAATCTTATACAACATACTGATCATTTAGTCTATTTTTCCTAAATAACATTTTCTCATGTTATTAACTAATAGTTTTAGTTACAGCTTGGAATTTGTGTAAGCCCAACGCGCCCATCCTGCAACCCTTCTTCATACAAGCAGGTCCGTGGTTTTTAACGAGCATCACAACAACACAGCAAGACTCGATGCTTTAATCACTGCTCATGTCTGGTCAAACTTCACTGTATTAATTATTTAAAGAGGCATACATGGAGAAAAATAAACAGCCTTAGATATTTTATAGCCTGGTCAAGAAGAAGGATGGAGAAGGTGAAGCACGTTTTCATAACCACACTTTGAACAGGAATATTGTTCCAACTGTCCAAAGCAACAACAGCAGCAACCAAATACCTGCTACCTGGCATCATGTTTACACCAAACACAGATGATTTAATTTTGCTAACATACTTAATGAGCAGATAGGAGACTATAAAGTACCATTCTTCTGCTGATAAGACCAAAACATCTAATTATGTCCTGTGGCTGCTTCAAACAACGCAGACATCGGGCTGAAGCTTCAAACTCAAATGGTTCTCTCAATAAGCGAAAATTTTACTGCTGCGACTTTCAATGTGAAAAGGGCTTGCAAACATTTTTGTTAATTATGTATTACAGCTGTCCTTCATAAAGTTAATTACTAATAGCTGAAAGGCAATAGACTCTATTTGCATATGTACATGAAAGGCATGACATATGCAAAAATATGATTTTAATTAGCATTCCATGATATGAAGGGCTACAAATCAAACTGGCATGTTATAAGATTTTTAACATTAAATGCTGAATTCATCTGGACGTGTTTGCAGTAACGGACAATGAAGGACTGTAAAACACTAGCACTATGGGGTATAAGAGCCACAAAAGCCAAGAGAAAGTACTTTTCCTTTACAAATATGTTAATGTAGCTTCTCCATGTCTGATCTACTTTGGGCACTTTCACATTATTACAGAGAATCTCTCTTGTGCATCCCCCTTAAGGTGTAAGAATATAATTCTGTCTTATTTAAATGATAGTGATTTCCTTACTTTTTACAAAAGGACATTAAAAAAATATCTTAAATACTTTTCCCTACACAATTTATAAGTATGGCATCGTAATCATTACAACTGTGAACAATCTATCACACCGTTACCGTCGTTACTATGCAAGTGTCACCAGAATTACTTTACACAGGGAAAATAATTGTAATAAAATAAAAAAATGTGTTCCAGTAACAGCATAAGGCATTCAAAACAGACTGCCCTTGCTTTTCTGGCGGAAATACTGTTTCCACACAGCCATGAAAGGTACCGGACAGATTTTAATTTAGCAATACTTGTATTTCCCGTTACAAATCTTCATTCTTCACCTTCTCTAAAAGAAAAACATCCTGCACAACTGCAGGGGGTACAGACGGACACACCTTTCTGCAGAATCAAAGCCAAAGGGCCTGTCAATAATGTGAAACAATCTCCCATTAGCTGCCTCCTCTGTGCTGTATCTAGGGCCCGAGTAACCATTTTGCTGCTCTTCCACAGCACAAATAAAATGAAGACTGACTCAACATCTCTGCACCCAGCAATGTTCTAAGATTTCAGTGTAAAGCTGACATTAAGACTTAAGACTTGAGGAGTGCAGAATGCCTCCTTGCAAGCCTGGGGTCTCAGCACAGCCCAGGAAATCTCCCCACCTTACAGAACCAGGCCTCAACCATAAAAGCAAAGTCAATATTTCCGTAAGAAATTGATAACAAGATAAAAAAGAAATATTGCCAACAAACAAGAGAAAGCCCTTATTGAAACAAGATTTTTTTCCTTAGAATTGACACTAAACAGCTTGGTTTGGATGCTGAATTGGACAGGACAACTGAAAAAAAGGCAGGTGTGGGAACAATTTGTGTGTGTTTACCCAATACCACCGGTGGTTTCGAGAGAGAGGCGAGGTGGTGTTTCTGGCTTTGCAAAACAAAGACAAAGTGTTTTCAGCACATTGGTAACTCTGGGTTTCAAAGCAATTACTGTTTCAGTAGTCACAATCTATCGGTTTTATCTATGCCAACAACTAACCTCTGCTGACATCAATCAGTTACTCCCAAGACGCTGCCAGAACTGAGCAGATAGACACGACTTAGCCTTGGTCTTTAGGGGAGTCTGGATGGCACCAGTAAGGACTCCAGGAGCGAACGCTTTCAAGATATGTTGCCCTAATACATCTTCAAATCAAAGAGAATCTTTCTGTCAGCTCTAGTAAGCACCAACTCAGGCTTCACTGAATTTCTCCCTTCTTATTTTTTAATTCTAGTAGAAACAGAAATGTTCAAATACTGGAAATTAACTGGTTTCAGAAACACATCAAAAGGGAGCAGAAAAACCTGTAACTGCCATCCTCCACTATTTAACCACATGCACACAAGGCCAGTCTAGGGGCCTGGAACCAGTTTTACAAACTCTGATCTGGACATACTCATCCTCAAGCCACATGAGGACAAGTCACAGCTCTTGTCAGATGAAATGTCTGACCTACACATCCAAGCCATGGGCACTGGGAGTTCCCTCCGTTCCTTAGGAACACTTCTCCTAGAAGCTTCCTCTTGCAGTGGAAAAAGGACAGTAGCTAGGATTTTGTTTGGTTGCAGTAGCATTCCGTTGATTTAACTTTTTTTAGTGATTTTGAACTACTCTGGCTCCAAACTAGAAACATTCTCCATCTTACACACTCTAAGTTCAAATTTCAGGATAAAGAAGTTAAAAAATGACACAGACCTTTAGAAGAGCATCCACACTCCCTATGGACAATATTTTGCACATAGACTATAAATAAGATAACTTTCAATCAAAAATATATGAGCACCTCTACCAAAATAAGTTGCAGAATATTCTGTTTTCAGTTTAGAAGTTGTGGCTTTGTAGGAACATGTGCACTCAGAGTCCATGGCAGCCTTATTCTGAGAAAGTAACTGATTTAGGAGCTCTATAGAGTTATATTCCGTTACAAAAGCACATTTGAATGTACAAAAGAAAAAAAGTGACTTCTGATTCTGGGAATAAAGAAACATATTGGACAGTCTTTACTTCCACTTTTTATTCTAGTGCAATACAAGTTCTTCATCATGGACAATGTTTATCACTGCAGTACCCAAGGAATATGAACCACCTGTCGTACTGTCTGTTCTCCTGTTTCCTCTGCAGGGAGAGGATTGTTCTCTGTGAAGTATCTTGCTTTGAGAGGGCAAAAGATTCTACATTGTATTATGTTTTGAATCTATATTAGTTTTTTTCTTTTTAACATGTACATTGTTGTGTTAGTGAAAAGCCAAGTTTAAAAAAAAATGCACACAAACCAAAACAAGCATTCTGAACCGTAAGGTCATGAAATCTATAATTTCACCAAACGCTCAGCCTTGGCTTAGTTCCAAGGAAGGAGCTACATCTTACCTCTACCAGAAAGTCTCTTGAAGCCATGTCAACAGACCAGTCAACTCATAACTGCACATAACTGCTGAGGAGGACCAGCAGGAGAATTTATTTTTGTGAGACTCTACAAACAAGGTAGCCAGCGGTTCAAGAGCAATGTTAAATCACTTCTCAGTCAACACATTGCTCTCTGCAACTGCGCTTGGAGAATTTATCTTACAGACAACAATGCTCAATGACGGCAGAGAAGTCCAGGAGAATAACAACGAATATCTATCCTTTATTCATATTCTCAATATCCTTTATGTCTCCTTTAAACTGTCCAGAACCTCTTTCATTTAACTCCGAGAAGACAGGCAAGCTACTGCATGACACCTGCAGACTCCAAGTACACAAGATGTTTTTAGAAGTTCCTTGAAAGCCTTTCTTTAAAAACAAAACAAAACACACCCATAAACCAATAAAAGCAGAAGTGAACGCTATTGTTTTTAAATTATTAGTATTTATTACTTGGTTTTATCATAGGTTTCAGGCACTCGGGAAGGACAGAATGGTTAACCATTTTGGATAAATCACCTGGGAAATCTGAGAGCTTCAAGGAATAATAAGAAAAAGGATCTCTTAAACCTTTATACACCAGCACAGAACTCAAGAAAGTAATATATTATCCTGTCTGCATCAGTTTTTTGTCTTCCATGATTGGTGCTTGAATTTCTATCCCTGTATCTTCACCTGAGGCAAGAAACCAGAAAATCCAGGCAGGCTGCACGGACCATGCCAAGAAGGGGGACGGTATGTTCAGGCAAGTAAATAAAGACACGGACTCAATGGTTCTTATTCCCTGAACGAAGTGCTCTTGTTCTTTATCATGTCTTGAAATATGTCGCAAGCCCTAATTGTTTGTAGTTGGATGAGTGGTTCACATAGAGTCATACCAAGAGGTGTACCAATTAGTAAGAGAAGGAAATAGTGCAGTTTCTTAAGGAATACCACGGCCCACATGTTCAATAAAATTTGTGTATGTAATTACAGATTTTTACATGCACTTTAGATTTGTACACATAAAAGCAGAACTTCCTATATGTCAGCACTCAGTCAAATAGCACAGTCTATATAAACTTAAAAAAGCTTCAAGTTTTTAAGTCTCAAAATGCTCTAAAATGCTGCTACCCAAATCTCATCTGTCTGTCAGGATCTCGTATTCAGCAGGTCAGCTTCAGGAACAAGAGCACAGGGGAAAGTGCAGAACTGCCCAGAAAACAATGGTTTTCTATGAACAAGCAATCTTTTTTTTTTTTTCCATGCATCAAAAGTCTAAATTCCTGGAAATTTCTTCAAGTCCATCATTCCTAGATGTTTGCTGATTCTGAAGGGTCCAGACTGGGGGCCTGATAACTCTCTTGCATGACTGTGCGCAAGGGACTCAATTTAAGAGAGAGTATCTGGCAGGGCAGAGCCTGGTGTGGAAGATATCCAGTAGTCTGAAAGGCTTCATGCCCTCTGTGACAAGATGTCAGGTTCAAGTAAATATCTGGCAGGGCGAAGTCTAGTGTGGAAAACATCCAAATACCGGAAAAATTTCATGCCCTCTGTGACAGGATGTCAAGTCCTAGAACCCAGCATAGGAAAGTTGGGGTTTTCTGCTGACTCATTTAGCAGCCAAATGAAGCAGGTCTTATTACTTCCAGCTAACAGTTATGATTACTCTTCTTCAGTTAAAATTAAAAAAAAAATAAAATCAATAGCATTTCAGAAGGTTAACAAGTCATGCGTAATCACCCAGCCTGCGACGCTGAGAGCACTGTGACCCACTGCCTTATAGTCCCTGCTGACCCCAGGGGTTAAAGAAGAATACGGCTGTTTTGTGCTCCACCCTCACTAACACTCGTCATTAAACTGGAACCTACAATGCAGACACTTGGCATGTGCGGCTCCTTCCCACCTTCAACTGTGAGCGACTTGGCAGACTGGAAAATGCAAACTTCTCTCGAAAAGAGAAACTGAACGAGGAAAATGAGGACAAGTTTTCCATCACTAACAAGACAAGAACCAGAAAAAAAAGAAAGGAGAAGACAGCAACTTACACTAGTGGAACACCTGCCCACAGCTTGCACCCAAGGTAGACTTGAGTACACAGCAGCTACTGCTCCTGACTTGCTTTGAACAGGATGACAGACAACAGGATTGTCAATGTGCTGCAATGACCTGCATCAATCTCAAGAATAATTTCCTGCTGGATCAGACAGATCATTATGGATGAGTTGTGCACCATCAATCAATCAGCTGTGTTGTTCCTGCATATTCCTGCATCTATCACCCAGAAGGGAGAGAAATCCCTCAACATATTCATGTTGCTTTCTGACACCAATCTGCGTCCCTCAAGATGTGAAAGAATTATTAGCCACATGGCCATAAAGTAGTAACAAAGAGCAGAATTACTTCCTTTTATGTATTCTGGCAGAAGAGACCTGGGTACAAAGGAAGAGAAAACTAAAGAAAACAGAAAACATCCTCTACTGTCCCACTCAAACTGGCTCGAAGAGATCTTGCAATCCAAAGTTGCCCAGTCCTCTCACCATCCGGCTTTTTAAGAGACGTATGTTATAACGTAAACCATGTAGTGTGTCATTGCAACAGCATGTCGTGGCAAGAGAGGAACAGACTGGCAGCATTCACATTATTTCCCCCCCTGTGTGAGGGAACTCATGTATTTGTTATTACGTGTCTCAACTAAGTTACTTATTTTGTAACTGACATCAGAAAGGTTTTCTGTAAGTTAGCGACAGGTCCATTTCAAATTTTATTGGTTTGGGGTTTTGTGGTGTTTTTGTTTTGTGTTTTTTCTTTTTGATACAAAAAGTACCCTTCAATAGCAGATGCACGAACAAGGCAAGTCCAGACAGTAATAACTGTTATTAACATAAAGGAAAAAGGAAACTTAAGAGCGCAACTGGGAACTTTAAGATTTGAAGATTCAATAAAAAGTTGCTCACATGCCGTCCAGTGAAGGTGGTGTAGCTTCTGTGCACCAACCACAGCTTCCAGAGACCACCGGCTTTGCCTCTGAACCGAAGGAGAAAGCCATCGCACTGCTCAGTGCACAACGCTGCTGGAAACGAGACTCAGCTGCTTCAAAAGAATCTGTGGCCCAAAGCACGTGGCCTGGACTAGACACTAGTGCACCAACAAATATTCCAGTCAAAGATGCAGCAACTTGGACCATATAAAACGTTGCAAATACACTTCAGATGTGCAAGTGTAAAAAGTGACAGAACAGGGCCCAAAGCATTACCCATTTCATAATACAATAATAAACACAACCAGAAGGTCGTGGCTGCTGTTTCGGGCCATAACAGCATGCAAACCAAGGGAAATACTAGTCAGCTTAAAGTAGAGAATTTTTATGAAAACAAGAAGTGGATCCTGCCTTACAGTACTCTGTGACATCCTGAATAATGGAGAGTTTCACGTTGTGGCGTCCCCTCACCACCTCCACCCTCCAAACATCAGCAATTAGCAAGGCTCTAAAATTCACAAGAAAATTTCATTTATGAATAGACTAAAAATTAATGACCAATGAAACAGGTCAGACAAAAAAAACCCCAAACAAAATGCAATCAATTTTAGGAAATGTGTACCTTTTAATTCTCCCCAAACACCTATGCTTAGAAATGAAACCGAAGTTGTTCATGCACCATTACTAAAAATAACAATCTACTTCAACAACATGCTGCTGGCTATTCTTCTCAAACAAAATAAAATGTAATAAAGTATTTTGCTTGCTTTAAACCTGATTTTTCCTACGCAATGTGAATTGACCTACTGTCCATTTAAATAGCCACAATTCTGTTCATCGAGTAAAAACCACAAAACAAACATTGGCTAGTAAAAAAATGAAATTAGTAGGAAATTGTTTATTATATAGTATATTGCTAAACCGATAACTGTAAGTAAACAAATGACTCTATTTACTTTGTTTGTTTAATGAGTAGAATAAAAACAGCTGAACAGTGGCAAAAACTTTAAAGTCAGAAGGTGTTCACTCTGTCAGGAAATCATCTTACAAATATATGAGAAAATTAGTACCGCTACAAGAAATGTTTGTTTCAATATTCAGGGGAGTTAATGAATGTTAAGTGATAACGGTAGACAGCAGCAGGATGTAATTACATTTCTAAACACACCTTACCAAATCACTTCTAAGCTAAGAGAATCACATGTCCTATTAATTTTCATTGGTTATCAAACATCTGTAACTGTCACCTCTAACAGGTGTTTGGTAATCTAACAGCTGCACAAAGTACTAAAAAAAAGAAAGGAAAAAATAAAAAAAGACAGAATCACAATGTGCTTTCTCTAGTGCCGCTATCAACCTCTCAGTCCACCACAATCAGAACCTCTTTGTCTAAATTCTGGAATGCAGCCTTGGGCTGGGTGTCGGGAGTGCCTTGCACCTCACACAGATTGTCACCAACACGACACCACCAGAGAACACACTCGTTATCCTAAATGAGGCTGCAGGAATGCTTTAAATGTAAATTAATGTTTGTGGCTGTCAGCACTGTGATCCAAAAGAACTCCTACCAATCCTGCCACTGAGAAACTGCTCATGTCCTCTTTTCTCACAGTACTCCTATTCAACATCCCCATAACGCTGGTGCCTCCCTCTTCCATTCCCGCTCTTTCCTCAGACATTGCTCTGTCTCCCTGCTTGTGACCAGCTCCTCTCCTGGCACGCTCAGGACCTCCCGTACGGAATTCGACACGGCAGGCATCCGTTCCACGTATCATCATCCTGCATCTAGAAACAGACAGCAGGCTGAACAGACCAATGCTTGAAGGGGAAAGTTCTGCAAAGTTGATTCAGCCTTTTGAAAAAGCCAAATGAACCACATCTCTAAGTTCCCCAAGAGGAGTTCTGAACTATCCGACTTTCTGCAGACGGTTTGTACAGAGCTTCCTCGTGATTCCGAGGAGCAAAGTCTATGTACATTGAAAGGGCAGGAAACAGCCTGCAGGAAACAGACGTTTCAATTAGTTTTTACTTAAAATTAGGATGGTCAAACAAATATACTTAATTTTAATCTTTTGTTCTTCCTGAACACTTCTGAGGTAGTTTCTTCCCAACGCTTCAGAAGTTGCACTGCAGCCTGAGTCACCAGGTCTATGCAGAGCTTCTACAGGAAAAGCTATCTTGAGAGCAAAATCCTCATCATCAAAAGAATCTACTCTTGCCTGTCTTTAAAGGAAATCAAACAAATCTACAGATTGTTAATTGTGGGCTAGAAAACACATAGGACCTGCAACAGCAGTGCCACCATCTACAACTCGGTCAATTCAGCAGCTGCAGCGCCTGCGGTCTTCCGCAAAGTTGCAAGGTACAAAGAAAGGAATGAGATTAATAAATTGGTCACTATCTGATGACGGAACTGCCCAGAAGTCATACACAATCAGAAGGCATACACAATTTTTATTGACAATTTACCCACAATTTGAAAACGCTGCTGGCAATAGTGGCTGGAGCTAAGACTCTGCAGTCTGCTTGATCTGTGCGAGTAGTGGAAATCTTGCCCCAGGTCTTTGCTCGATATAGAAAAGCAAGTGCTCCTTGATTTCTTTATTCCCGAGACTTAAATTCAGCTCTAACACATATCCCTTTTGCCTTGCATACAGGCATTCCACAAGACTGCGTGACTTCAGGTACACAGAAAAATACTTCAGAATATCTGCTTGCCAAAGCAGCTGCAACTGCATAAAAACAATGAAACTATGACAGCAGCACCTAGTCTGTAACCATCGGGAGTACCACCCACAAGGATGCATCTTTAATAACAGTTTGGTCCAATCAGAACAGACTGGTTCCAGCCAAAGACAAAAGAAGGTAATTCTTTGGATCAGCTTGGTTTCAGGCCACAAAAATGCATCTGGTACTTGCACACACATCAACACTGGAGCACAGGCAAAAACAGGGGACACTCATCTCGGTCCTGGGTTTCCTTGTCTAAGGGCTCTCCAGCCCTGACCATCGCTACCTCAGAGGCTAAGAACCACCAAACTCTGTGGCATCAGACCAACCACACCGTATGCCTAACACTGGGGTGGTGTGTTTAATTAATGCTTGATTTTTCATTATTGAAAGACAACTTCATTTGTAGTTGAGCATAAATAAAAGGTTGGAGTTTTTGGTCCCTACTGACAGCTCAGTCTCTCCAGATATTCCCATCACAGTCATCCCCAACTATCCCCAAACGTTGAGAGTTGCAACAATTTCCTCCTCCCAGCACTGAAGGAGGCAGAGGCTGGCTGCAGACATTAACAGGGACTGCTAGAGGAAACCATGACACGAGGACCAGAAAGACTCTTACGTACTCTACAAGAACTACAGACCTACAAAACTCTCTAAAATTATGGTACTGAACGTAGAGTGTACAGATGATATTAAGAGCAGCATGGAAGTCTACCCAAACGAGAATTGCAGGTGGTAACAGCGGTGTTACTCCACTTGTCCCATGAGAAATGGCAACACCTCTCACCCTTCAGCCACCGAGTCAGCAGGGGACTTACTAGTCACTCCTGCAGTCCAGTATGTCCAGTATGGAAGTTGCACGCACTAGGTAGGAAGACTGTCACCAGTCTGGGAAAACCAGGGGAATATAGATCAAACAAACCAGTACAGTCATAAAGATGATATCTGTGACCCAACGGAAGATGTTCTCTGGCAAAGAATATTTGAGTCCCAGCAAGAAGTTGAGATTAACTCTGACCACTTCCGAACACAAATCAAGCACGAGAGAGATGGGAACTACGTAGGTACCCAACGGAATTAAGGAAAAAAAAACATTTTTGATCTCAAGGGCCCAGGTATGCTCACACACACAGCTGAGTGTACATATGAACAAACAAGGGAAGGAGAAATCAGCTTTGTTGCAAACAAAAGTTTATAGTGTGTTATCTGAAGAAAAAAAAAAAAAGAAACAAGAAGAAAGAGAGAATTGATAAATCACCTGAAAAGATGCAGTAAAAGGAACTCAGCTTTTTCTGAGCTTGATTTGCCAGCCAAGTTTCTGAGGTATGGTACTAACAGGATAAATGACAGGACTTCAGTTTTTATACACCAAGTGACAACCCAGTCCTACAAAGAGACATAAACCACGTCTCTTTAAAAGAAAATTTATTTTCAGTCTCAATGTCTTTCTGAAATTAATTTTCAGTCAAAGGGCTTTTCCTTTCTGATCCTTGCTGTCATTGCAACCACACCCCTGTAAAGCCTCATGCCAAGCGCCAGCATGAAATGATGGGATCCCACGTGTCCTCTTTTGGTAGAAGGGGAATACGACAAAGGCAACACAGGTACCAACACCTGTGGCACTCCTCCACTTTATTCAGTACTGCATCACATTTTGATTTTCACGAAGGTATTCCTGTTAGAGCACTGAAATTTAACATCTTCACAACGGAGGCAAAAAACACTTAAGTGTCCAAACGCCCACCTCAAAACTCTGCATTTCCTGGGGGTCACTCACAGCCATGGAACAGAGCAAGTAATCACCAACACACATCCACCCAACTCTCTAACGAGCTTTAACTCGCCGCACTTCACCCACCAGACACCAATCACAGAATCACACAATGTTAGGGATTGGAAGGGACCTCGAAAGATCATCCAGTCCAATCCCCCTGCCGGAGCAGGAACACCCAGATCAGATCCCACGGGAACGCATCCAGGCGGCTTTGAATGTCTCCAGAGAAGGAGACTCCACCACCTCTCTGGGCAGCCTGTTCCAGTGCTCTGTCACCCTCACTGNAACTGGACACAATATTCCAGATGCGGTCTCACCAGGGCAGAGTAGAGGGGGAGGAGAACCTCTCTTGACCTACTGACCACCCCCCTTCTGATACACCCCAGGATGCCATTGGCCTTCTTGGCCACGAGGGCACAGTGCTGGCTCATGGTCATCCTGCTGTCCACCAGGACCCCCAGGTCCCTCTGGGGGTCCAGCGGTGCCCCGAGATGGTTTTCAGCCAAGAACAGCCTCACATTTTAAGAAATTTAAATTATGCTCTACAAAGATTAAATACATACAAAATGCTTTCTCATTTGTTAGAAACAGAAATAAACAAACAAAAAAAAATCAAAGGGCTGTTACGTTTCTTTACAATTTCTCAGATTGGTAGAACCCTCAAAACCACGATTCCTGACATGAAACGCCTGTATGTGGACAGACCTGAAGACAGAATTAGTCTGACCAGGCTACAACGTTTACAGCACGGAATAGCAGGCAAAGTTAATGTGCAATATGCAGCCGAATGGATGGCTAGAATTGATTTTTTAAAGAGTTATAAACAAAATAGTCCAAAATATTAACCAATAAACACATGCCTGGGTGGAAATGCCCTATTATAAAATTACTATAAAGATCTTCAAACTGTTCAGGGGAGAAAAAAGTCCAATTTCCCACAGAACCTGACAGCGCAGAGTTTTCTGATAATAAGATCCAAGGAACCTGTAAACCCAAGGCTCTAATTTTCTTATGGCGACTGTGTAATATTTTGCAAAGTAAAATTGACTGAGATGGAAGCTATTTTGCATGGTACAGTGGCGATGGCTAACAAATGAGAGTTTTGTGGGCTGAATGTTAGTCCCCTGCCTCATCTGCCACCCCTAATGACAGCAGCCACCTGCTGTTTTATTGTCACAGCTGGAGCTGGTTCGCACTCCTTGGTGCTGAGCTCTGCCCATGAGCGCCAAGCTCTCGCCTCGCCTCATTACTTTGATGAACTTTTTATGGTCAGCACCCATGAAGACCTCATCTAGGACTATACAACCTAGATCGGCTTCAGGGAGTGCTTCCAGCTAGCACGAGGTGATAATACACAGTGACACCAGGGCTGCCGCCGCCTGTCACTTCGTCACGTCGCTGTACAACACTTCGGGCTCTATGGGGTCCTCAACAGGTAAAACCCCATGAAATTCTCCTATATGACAAAGTTCACCCTCTCTTTTTCACATTGCAATATAGAGATTGAATCCTTCTTGCAAATTTAGCTTTTCAAAGACAGATATTAAAATAAAAAAAAATATGTATCATGCTGTTTACTACATACGACTACAGACAAGAAATTTCTGCATTCCCCAGACATAAACCCGATGCCTCCCTAAAACAATACCCTGGTATTAAAGAAAGCAACCGTGAAAAACATATTCTGTAATGATTAACAGCACTAAATAGGAAAAAAAACCAACATAATTACATACATTCTAAAAGAGAAGTACATTTTAACTTAAAGAACACAAAGCAGAGAAACAAAAATCAAGCCAGTCTAATCAAATTATCACCCAAACGAATCCACGGTGGAGAATGACAGATATCACTACCCTTCCCCCCAAAAACCCACCACTTACACATATACCAGATATTATAACATATCAAATCAAGATAACAGCAAAGCAAAGCTTTTTACATCTTTTTACTTAGTTGAAGCAGCCTGTTACTATTTTCTGCTAATTTAAAACCAAATACAATAATCCATTCTTTTTACACTTTTTTTGTACTAACAAACACTGCAAACCTCCTGAGCCTGTGCACATTTTTAAACTTCATCAGGATTTTTTTTATTGACACATTTAGAGCAGACTGTATAATATTTGATCACTGAAAATTAACCCCCGGTTTACCTTCAACAGTAGAATCATCTTTTTTAGTGTCAGCAGAGCTTTACATTTGCCCATGATTACATATATCATTAAGATTAATATACGTGTTATTAATTATCATTTCATTAACATTCTGAAATCATCAAACAACATTTTGACTTTTGAATAGCTGTAGGCTATTATAAGCTTAAAAACCAGAACATTTTCAGTATACGTTGTGTAGCAATCCAGCTGATCAGTTTTGACAAATTCATGCAATGTTATAAGCCATTAAACTTCACTTAGTTTCATTTTAAAATTCCAAATTTAAAAAGCAAATGTCTTTTTTTGTACAGACAGTATGATTTCCAATAAATACCAGCTGCCAGGATCGTCCAAAAAGAAACTATTTGGTTTTCTAAATTTTATTTAAATGTTTTTTAAGTTTCCCATAAACAGAGTCTTTGAAATAATATGATGGAGACCAATGGCCCAGCACCCCAGAGCGGTACGCTGCAATTTAGCTGCTTCCGAAGAGGGACAGCGCTGCGGATGCCCTGTGCTTCGCATGGTGGAACCTTAAAAATTTGCTGAGCACAGACATAACCCCACATTTCTGAGAATTTACTTACGCAAGCCCTTCCTTATTAGCGCTTTTAAAGTGTGATCTAAACTGCAGTTCAGAAGAAGAAAATAATGATTCTGCTAAAAGCTGAGCACCTCCCACATAGTCCTGCAAAGGATTCGAGAGAACTGGAGGACACACAGAACCTCGCACAACAAGGGCCCAAAGTGTATGAACAATTCCATGAAATATAAACGACACCAGTTTCTCTACCAATGCAACTTCAATAACAAGCACATGTCTTCTGCACAACAAGTTCACGAGAACTTCTTGTGAAGCAGAGTGACATACTCATCACATCCTTTGGAGAGTCCAACAACAGGAGAGAAAATTGCTCCAGAAGAAAAAGGAATTCCCTTCTGTTGACTAGATGACATATTTGTCAAACGCATAATTCCTAGGACTCATTTTGTACCCTTAACAATAAAATATCAAAGATGCAGCTTGATCAGTGCAGGGTAAGACACCAAGAAATGGACAAACTGCCCCAGTGGAACAATCTCATAATGGTGCTGGTAACTAAATAACAATGTCCGAGAGACTTTTTCCTTCTCTCTCTTTTTTTTTTTCCTTACCAGTAGTGCGTCAGGTGTAGCATGCCTATTGTATGCTTTGCAATATGATACACTTAATCCATCTAAAAAGTTTCTCTTTTATAAATCTCTACTCCATGACAAAACTCTAAAGCCACAATTAGCTAGGAATTTATTCTCCTGTTATAAAGGAATTTGCTAAAGGATGCATGGCTATCCAAACTAGCTGCATTTGCTCATGGCCACACAAGAAGCAGTCTGCACACGTGTAAATATTTGGAAATATTTCTCCTTTGCAACATGGTGTAGCCTTGGCATTATGACTGTGCTTTTGACTGGTATTCTAAAATATAGCTTCAATTTACCCAGCCCTTACAGTTCACTGGTCTGTAATTCTCACTATCCCTCTATTTTCCACTAGTTTTAATTTTAGTCTCTATTATTTAAAGTTCATTTTCCATGCCCTTTCAATTGTGCAATGTGACAACAAACATCAGCACCACTTCTGAGAGTGACTTTTACTGGAGTAAGAAAAAATGAACTTTCAAAAGGGAGGCTATGAGGGAATCATCAGACAGCAACAACTTGTGGTCAGGAGCAAGATGAGCTGTGTGTGAACAGACAGTCTGGAGGTGACAGGATTTGTATCCAGCTACTAATCCTCTGCAGCATTTGCCCCCCTGAATGATAAATTTCTATAAACTGATCCCTTAACCCACCACCAGCTGGTCATGCTACTGCATTCTAGCAGTAACCGTGCAAAGGGAAACACCTCACATTTTCTATTTAAATGTCCACAACACAGAACAGTCATGCTGGGAAGTCCCCAGACCTCTTTTCTCATCTGCTACATATAAGTTTTGAAAATGGATCCTACAAAAATAAGAATAATCGTATGAAATTATTTGGCTTAACAGAAAGAATCTGTCTTCTGTATTTACTCCAAGCACACAAAGAAGCTTTCAGAGTACATATTTTTCCTTGTACTGAACAAAAATACACGTTGATCTTTAAAAATGGCTAAACTTCTATGCCTGCTGTTAAAAATATTAAATGGGAAGGATATTGGAGACACTGCTGAGGAATTGTTCACCCTTTAAAAAACATTATCTGTGTGATGCTGCCAGTGCCAGTGTCAGGCTGGGCAATTAGCCAATTAAGTGTGAATAAGATCTGCCAAGAAGCTATTTTATTTTTGCCTGGGAATATCTGTGTATCTGTGAGCTGGTGAGTTTGTGTTCATGCATCAGTGGAAGCTGGTTGCTCACGCCAGGTTTTCTTATCACATTTTTCTGCCTCTTTGAACTTGCACATTCCTGCAAAACAAAATGGACACGTGTTTGCTGATAATGTCAACATACTTCCATTCACAAGGACAGGTTTGGTGTAACTAGATCTAAAGGAGCCTTTTTTGTGTTCATCGCCCGACCCTGCCTGCTTACACAATACCAGAAGAAGCTGTTCAGGGGAAGAACTCCAATGCCGCAAGCACCTCTAGGAGATGTTAAAAGCTAACAGATGTGGAAGGAATTAGCACCTGATTCCAATATCCCTGGCTAAATACTCTCCCACAAAGCCCATTCTGACATGTTATCTGAAGGAAATGCTCACTTCTCCGAGCAGACCAGGTTCAACAAGGTGCTGAGAGCATCCCGTTACCTCTTTAATTTAGATCTCATTGTGCTTTAGACTCCTGTACATCCATCTAGGAAATGCCACTTGGAAATATAAGTACAAAGCACATCTAATGCACTCTGACTAGGGCTATGGCCCAGAAAGCCTGCAGACATAACCAAATTTCTATCTCCTTGTCCAGAGTAAAATTTTATTTTCCTGGAGTTCTTTTTTTTTAGGTGGAGGGCAGGGGCGGGACAGACTCACCAACAGCAAGCCTTTATCTTAATTTGATAGCAAAAGTAAAATCATTCCAAATAAGGATCCTTCAAGAGCTTTGATATAGTCATTCAAAATTAAAACCAATGCAAAATAGATATCTACACAATTTGCAAATCAAAACTGAACAGCACCAAGTACAAACACCAGTATGAAAAAGCCCACTCAACATTTCAGAGTACAGATATTGCCTGTCACTGAAGCTACCTTCTCAAATACCTATTAGAGAACTTCACAAATCTTAACAGTGCTGACAACTCGCTCAGAAATTACCATCACTTATGCTACAAAGACATCCTGCTCTTCAAGAAATGTGTTTAAACAGCCCTGATGAAAATTAGTATATTCTGTAAACCTGTAAGGACATCTAAGGCTAGAGAAAGTAATTACCTAATATTACCGCCTGTAATCAGGGATTATGGAGGAAAATAAGGTACAAACCAGTAAATATAGCACTGATAACAAATTTCAAACTCACAGTATTAAGTTTCTTCTATCATAGCATTACATAAATGAAGCGCATGAACGACAAACGTTCTCACACAGGGATTCACAGCCAAGACTGGGTTCTTAATGAATCCCACCAGTGCAGAAAAGATGAATGCTGTGCTTAGCTACAGCACCAGTTAACCCCTAGATTGGTCAGACAAAATGCAGTCAATGTGCCTAAGGGTGAAGCTGGTACAATAATACCCCATCACACACTGAAGATCCAAGGTTGTGCTTCCTAACTGTCCTCGACACATGCTCAGCAGCCATGCTGGAGAGGAACCTGCCTGCAAAACAGCCACCATTACCCATCAAGATCTCCGCCTGAAAAGGGTTGGTTTACTACATGCTATCAACTTCTCCACAGATCCCCTCAGCAGGAGATGCTTGGAAATGGGATGCATCACCACCTCACTCTTCCCTCTTCTGGGACACAACCCTGAGCAGAGGAGAGACCAATGCCACCTGCACACCTTTGCCCTTGCTTTTCTTATAGTCTCTGTGAATGGGAAGAAGGGCTAGAAGCAGCAAATCCTTTTGAGTATTTTTCAGGTTAAAACTGAATTCCCTTTTTCAGCATTCTTCATATATTTTGTCACATACATCTGTAGCTCTTACATTTGTGGTCTCCAAATAATTCTGCCTTTTCTTACCACTTTGGGAAGCAGGAACACCATTTCTTCTTAGTTTTTCGTAGCTGTGTGAATAAGAGGATTCTAAAACATTCAGAAAGGATGCATTTCATTCTAGCAACAAGTCCAATTAAACTGAAAATGTTAACTTTTGAAATATTTGAGTAGATTTGATATTTTTGTTTCCAATGTATTTCTAAATTAATGCAAACCTACTTCCTCTGAAGAAGAGAGCAAACAAGTGTTGGTTTCACTACAGTGCATATGATCTAGATACCAAGGTCTAATCACAACATATTTATCACCATCTAGCATTTGGCTTGTATATGATGTCCACAGGCACTCGTAGTGATAGCTGTCAAACTGCATCCTATTTCTGGCACAAATGAGCACAACAACAAGGACAAGAAACGGAGTGCAGCATAGAGTAACCACACAGCCTGGAATTTAGCCCATAGTACAGAAACAGTCAAGCTCATTATCGACCTCAGTGAGAGAGGTTCATGCTTACAGTGGCAGAACATTTCAGAAGTCTCCAAGCTTCATGGGGTTTGTTTCTATTAAAGGTGCTAAAAATTGGTTTAGAAACACACTATCCTTCTCCTTTTCTTTCTTTTTCACCATAACAGAGATCAGAAAATCTTAGTCAAGCCACACATGTTCCTGGAGAAGGTCTAAATGGACATGACCCACCCTCCTCGCATTTCAAAACTTTGTTCCTGTGCTATTTAAGCATAAACATATTTTAAGTATTGTGTATAAAAAAGCTCCATCTTACTCTCTTTCAACAAAAAAGAAATAGAAATGAATGAGAGGGGAAAAAAAAAAAACCAAAACCAGGTCATCAGTGACTAAGTTGAAAGTTTTTTTCAGTCTTGTCTATATTCCATACTTTTAAAATGCTAATTTAATTTGGCAGTAACCTCTTCCCTCCTTGGTCTGCTCATAGTCACTTTTCTATTATTCACTCCTTCACTTCTCCCTTAAACTGGAGTTCTTCCACATCTCTATACCTCAAAATATTTTGCAAGTCTCCACCCACTGCTCAGTCTTACAGGGAAACCACGATTCTCAGGTGCAAAGATGAATTTTTAGTCAACACTTACAAATGCTATCAGTGACAAACATGAGGTAGTTTTAGTGGATGGGGAAAAACCAACCAACCAGCCAACCCTGGAGCACAGAACGAGGAGAACATTGTTTGGCCACGTATTGCATTACAAGAAAGTAGTGATGGTGAAGGCAGCCAGCAGAATCACCTACAACAGTATATGGTCCATTGGGACATGATTAAGTCAAACTCCTTCCATTTAAACTAGAGATTAATCCCCCTTGACAGGCAAATGTGACAGCATGTGCATCATTCAGAAACCACTTCGGTTATTGGCAGTCTCCTATCCTTTACAACATTCCTGAAGAACAGAGGGCACAATTAGAAAACATACATACTGAGATTCACCTCTCTTCCTCAGATGACACTTTTCTTAACTTTTTTTATACATTTTTAAATTTATAGATACTTCAGTTTCCTGAAAGCTTGTTGTTTCCTCATCTTCTGTCATTCTGTGGTGAATGCTTAACAGGGAAAAAAAAAAAAAAAAAACCACCACAAAATCCTTTCCTGCCGGAACAAAGTCCCAAAGCAACCTTGGCACTTTATACAAATAACAGTTTCCCCATGATCCAAAAGTCACTAAATCCATTAGTTCCCAGGGAAGTAATGCATATTTGTTCCTGAGAACTTCTCGATACAAAAAAAAGAGAGAAAGATGACCAGATGTAACCATAGGCTGACAGGCTTAACATTTTTCAGTACTTCAAGCAGCATCTGGTACCCAAAGTCAGTTTTGTCTGTCTTACGAATAGTCACCCCAAACCCACGCAGAGATACATGAAGAACACCTGCTAAGGCTTCAGAGACAATCTGACACAGAACAGGATAGTTGGTTCCGCAGGAAATTGAAAAATGGAAAAGAGTAATCCTAAAAATCAGTGGACTGCACGCCAGGCAGAACACACCGCAACCCTGAGCTGTATAAACAGAGACAAGTTAAAGGGCATCTAATCTTTAAATTCCCTAAATTAGTTACACTAAATCCTATACTAATTTAACTGTTACAGTCAATCCTTAAAGTAAATATTATTCAGCAAAGGCCATGGCAACTTGTGCTGTATTTGTAAAGCCCTGGCCACTGGAACGAGATCAAACTCATTCAGTATTATCGAGAGCCTGCTCTAAAAAAGTAAACTTTGCATTGTGCATACATAAGGAATAAATTCACCTGAAGGGTATTCATAAACAAACATGTAGTCACCTATGGCAGTGACCACCATCAAATTCATTTTTCATCATTACAGGTAACAAATATTCCTGATTACTCAATACATATGTACATATGGATGTATAATTATGTATTGATTAGTTTAGCTTTTAGCATAACTTATGAATGTATTGAATTTCTCAAGAGGAACAGATAACTTTTTTTTTAAATTATATCAACAGACCATTAGCATTACAAGAGAATTTATTTTCCCCAACAGTGCTAAAGATATGCAAAATTTTCATTTTTCAGAGTCGCATACTAAATGATTAACACCAGCTCTGCTCATTATCTTGCTTAACAAAACTTCTCCAAGAACAAATAAATCAAAAATGCCTCTAACATTCCTGAATAAATTACAGACCTGTTCAGTGGCAGCAATGATATTTTAAAAAGCTTGTGCAAGCTCGTTGTACAATTTTATTACAAAACTGCAATTTATAATAAAACTGTCCACTTTTTTTTATTTTCTCCACAGTTTTATTCAAAGAAGTACCTTTTGCAACCCAAGAAACTTCAAAACATCTACATATGTAGAAATGTTAACCCCATGTTCCAACATATTACAATATACAAATAACAATATCGGAAGAACCCTCGCTGTCAATTTTACAACGGGATTTGTAGGAGAAGTGCACTTAAACGAAACAACTATTATCTGGTAGGATACGAGATCTCCATCCCTATGAATGCATGCTATATATTTTGTATTATCATAGAACCATAGAATGGTTTGGGTTGTAAAGGACCTTAAAGACCATCAAGTTCCAACCCCCCTGCCATGGGCAGGGACACCCTCCACTAGCCCAGGTTGCTCAAAGCCTCATCCAGCCTGGCCTTGAACCCCTCCAGGGATGGGGCATCCACAGCTTCCCTGGGCAACCTGTTCCAGAGCTTCACCACTCTCACAGTAAAAAAATGTCTTCCTAATATCTAATCTAGATCTGCCCTCTTTCAGCTTAAAATTGTTACCCCCATCCTCTCACTACACTCCCGGATGCAGAGCCCCTCTCCCCATCTCTCCTGTAGCCCCCCTTTAGGGACTGGAAGGCTGCTCTAAGGTCCCCCCAGAGACTTCTCTTTTCTAGGCTAAACCCCAACTCTCTCAGCCTGTCCTCATAGGGGAGGTGCTCCAGTCCCCTCATCGTCCTCATGGCTCTCCTCTGGACTGACTCCAATAGGTCCATGTCCTCCTTATATTTGGGCCCAGAGGTGGATGCAGTGCTCCAGGCGGGGCCTCACGAGAGCAGAGCAGAGGGGGAGAATCACCTCCCTTGACCTGCTGGTCGTGTTTCTTTTGATGGAGGCCAGGACACGGGTTTCTGGGCTGCAAGCGCTCATTCCTTGGTCATGTTGAGCTTCTGATTAACCCACACCCCCAACTCCTCTTCCTCGGGGCTGCTCTCAAGCCATTCTCCTCCCAGCCTATATTTGTGCTTGGGGTTGCCCTGACCCACATGCACTTGGCTTTGCTGAACTTCATGAGTTTGCATGGGCCCATCTGTCCAGCCTGTCCAGGTCCCTCTGGACGGCATCCCTTCCCTCCAGCGTGTTGACCGCACCACTCAGCTTGGTGTTACCGGCAAACTTGCTGAGGGTGCACTCCATCCCGCTGTCCATGTCTCTGACAAAGACCTTAAAGATCAGCAGTCCCAGTCCTGACCCCTGCGGAACACCACTCAGCTCTTTGCGTGTGACCATCCTCATCCAGCAAGTGGTCCATCTTGGAAATCGATTTCTCTCCAGTTTAGAGACAAGAATGTTGTGCAGGTGATGACGTCAGTTGCTCTTCCCTTACCCATATTAGAAATATGCTTCTTGTCTGCGACTTTAGAAATATTTTTTTTCTATTACAAATGGACACTGAAGTCAGTCTGGAAGTAAAACACCCTGCATTGCCTCTCCTCACTGGAAAAATCTTTATCTAAAGAAGGAATTTCCAATTTTAAAGATTTAGTGAATTGCTTTCCTACCTTAGTCCCCAGGTTCAAAGGAAAAACTTTTCTTTTTTAAAAACAGATATATTTAGAGGGTAAAAACACAAAGCCTTGTCAACAAAACTGCATTTTGTCACAGTTTGAGGTCAAAATAACCATTGCTGTGAGAAATGCACAAGTCACAGAAAGAATTTCCTCCTCAAAAGAAAGTACTGAAAAAATGCTTGTTCCCTCTCTAACAAAGAACAAAATGAAACACAACCCATAATACAACCATAATAAAATGAAATTGTTATCTGTTGATAGTCCCCTACCAGCCCACAGATTTTCTTCAGCATTAAAAACCAGCATGTAAATTAAGGTGACTGAAACATGCTTTCAGCAAGCAGAGTAATATGGTAGCTATTCATCACCTGAAGTCATAAAACACTAGGTCTTGTCCTTAGCATATTCTAATGAAGCCTATCATGCAAATGAGAGTGACCTTTTCCGCGCATTCTGCAAGTTCACATTTATGTGAGGAGTATATATAGTTTGCCAATACAAACTAGCCAAAGACTGCGTAATTACTGTAATCAATTAGTAGTTAGTGTCGCTCTGCTCATTTGTGGCTAACATCAGCTAAACCATTTTTGAGAAAACCACCCTGACAGCCTCTTTCTGTTGCTTTTGTTGCTGCTGTTATTCTGCAACAAGAAAACAAGACACACAAGCCCAAATTCTCAAGATGGAAGCACGGAAGCGTTTTTCTAAAATGCTTTCTCTTAAGGTGAAAAACAAAAACAAGACCCGTTCCTTTGTTGGTTAGAGATTCCCCAGCAAAGTTACATATCCTTAAAATGACATTGAAGTTTTCTGCCTGTAAAATGAAACATTAATATTTAAATATTGAAATGAAGGACACTCTCCCATGAGGCAGTTCAGAGCAAGTAAGGAAGCCTTGGTAGAACTCGGGCACTCTTTTCAAGGGGTGAGTAAACAGGCCATACCCTCTGCTCAGCAACAGTCTGTTGGTGGACAGTTATGGATAGGAAACATTACTGGAGATGGTAATTAAAGTAAAAACTAATAGTGTCTCAGAAATGGGGAATTTGTACAGGAAAATAATTGATCATGCCCTACAGTTCCCCACAACTGAAATGAGTTATCTTCTTATTTAGCACGTCTATTTTATTCTATAATATCTTCGAAACTGAAACAGGGCCCACTTGCTGTTCTTCGTATAAAAATTGAGTAGGCATAAAGGAAAGTCATGCCACTATTTGAAATAAACTGCCTATAGAGCCTCTGATAAGAGATCAGATCTTTAAGACAAATGAGAACACCACAGACGACAGTTTTGCATTCTTTTTATACTCAGGCCCTTTATAACATCACACCTGAGGGCTTAGGAAGCCAAAATCAACTCTCTGCAAAACCAGAATTGTACATCAAAAACAAAACCAGATTTGCGTCATAAGAAATCAATTCACACTAAAATAATTCTCTTCCCTGACTTTACACCTATGCCGAGAAATGTAGACTTTTTTCTTTTTGGCTAAGACATTGCACTGTTAACACAACGCTGCTACACGTACACAGAACACACGCACTTTACGTGTAGTTTCTATGTACATTGTGCAGCAAAACAGCTTCTAACATCTTGCTATTTTTGTGGTATGCTGAATGTTATCATCAATTGTCAGCAGAGAACTGCAAGTTTCAAATGGATTTATTACAAAGACAAGAAAACATTGCTTTCTCTCATTAGAGAGTGAAGATGCGTTTTTGTTCTTTGCATGCCCATGTCACACAGACAACGTGAGCATTTCTATTTCACAAAACACTCTGCAGCAAAGCAGTTGCCATGCATGCAACATTTGGCCAAGTAAAGCATCAAATACAGAGAACCATTTAAAAAAAATACTATCAAATTCTAAGATTATTAACAAGAAAAAATAAAGAAAAATGTCAAATAATTACTCATGAGCATTAAGACAGTAATAAAGATATTTGTGTATGGCACGCTAACATAAAGGTAACGGAGTTGATATAACTGAAGTCAAAAGTAAGAAGTGAAAGTTGAAACATTCCCCCCATTGCAATCAGACTGTAAGAATATTCTTTAAATAGAAAATCAGTGCATTTCAACTGTAAAGGTAAAAAAACCCCTTATTTTTAAAGTTTTTTGAAGTTGTTTAGTTTTTTTCTTCCCCCCAAGGTCTCATTGGAAGCGTCACGGTGAGAGCGGCAAGGGCAGGGGCAGAGCCCAGGCTGGGAGGCACGTGCTACCTGGCGCAGGCTGCACCCAGCACAGACAAGAGGAGAGCAGCACAACCCCTCCTGGTGCCTCCTCTGCTCTCTTGGGAACCCTGCTGCTGCCACACTCGCACAGTGAGGAAGCAGGAACACTTTCACCAACAGGCACCGGTGCCAGGGCTGCAGCGTGGGGCTGGCTCCCGCACTCAGCCTTTCCCATCTCTTCCTCTCATTTGCCTCCTGCCTGGGGGTAAACCATTCGGGATCCAATTCCGACCACACTGAAAATATTCCCTCCAGCTTCACTAGGAGCAAGACTTCAGTGGACTCTTCTACTTTATTCAGCCATAAAATGAGAATACTACTTATCTGAAGCACTGGAAAACATTTATCTGGCCTTGTTCATAAAAATGCTTAGAGATATTCCAAGGGTAAAGAAAACTGCTACTACTACTAATAATAATGATGATAAAAAAAACATGTTCAGCAAGAAAGTAGCATTACTTATAGCCAAGCTTGTGGCCCAGTAACTAAAGAGGGTGGTTCAGGTTCAGGAACACATCTGAAAGAGCCTCAAAGAATGTGTACTTTTGAACTAAAAAAAAAAACAAAGCAAAAAAACCCAAAAAATAATAAAAGTTATTTGTTTCCATTTCATTGTGGTGGGGAAAAGAGCAATCACATTGCAATAAGCAGAGTGACACTGAAGATTTATTGGTTTACTACCGCATGCTGCCGGAGCCAGGCACCTCTCGCGGCGCCAAGTGTGTCCGAGGTGTCGATCCCGACGCGGCGCCCAGCAGCGGGAAGATCGCTCTTTTCATTCTTGTCAGAGCACGCCGCAACGGGGGCATCTGACAGTTACCGAGAGGGACGGCGGGCAAGAGAGGAGAAGTGGAGAGCAGGGAAGGCACGCAGCATGCCCAGAGAGCCTCGGGCTGCGCAGCAGTGCCAGGGAAGGTCTCGCGGAGCCGCCGCCTGATCGGCACCCACGAAAAGGCAAGCGGGAGATGCTTCAGAAGGCAGAAGACTCGGCGATCAGTGCCGATCCACCCTGGGATGACGCCTTTATGATAAACACTCACGACAACTTGTGACCAAAGTGCTGTTACAACACTAATTGTCCATGAAAGCTGACCTGCAGCAAAGCAGCAGAGTTCAGTTTC
Source organism: Syrrhaptes paradoxus (assembly GCA_013400615.1). Lineage (NCBI taxonomy): Eukaryota > Metazoa > Chordata > Aves > Pterocliformes > Pteroclidae > Syrrhaptes > Syrrhaptes paradoxus. The sequence goes on from VZTO01007789.1 coordinate 208,328, forward strand.
GATAGGCCTGGCTCAAGAGGACAAACGTGATTGGGGATGACAGGAGACATCCACGCATCAAAAATCTCCGAGAAGGGCTGACATGACTTTGCACGCTGTAAAAAAGTGGTGGAAATCCGAGACTCCTGGCTCTTTGTCGGGAAGGCAGAAAGGACTGCAGGGGTGGTGGCGTTTTTCAGAGCATCCTTCCAAACGAGCATAAGCTTCGCACAGTGTCAAAAAGCACGGATGGATCTCTCTTTCCTCCACGCTCTTCTTATTATGTCTTCAACAGAGATAAATCCCACACAGTTCATGATGGAAGATCGCATTTTCTCAGACAAAGCAATGTTCCTCCTTAAATTTCAAGATCTTTTCTGACTTTGATTCAACTGAACAGTTTTCTCCCCATTTTGTTTTAACTCAGCAAGTGCCAGGACTTGCAACTTTCTGGTGTAAATCCCTCGCAGAAATGCTGGAAGTGTGTCAAGGCAAGCGGGAAGCATTTTTACTCTTACTCTCTTCTTGCGAATATTTGTTCCAAGTACATTTTATAAGATAAAAGGATTATAAAATAAAAAAATAAGGAAAACAAAGGTTCAGATAAGGTTATGTATTTGAGAAGGACTGAATATCTATTTTTGCAAGGGTGAAAATAACTCAATTGGAAGAAAACAAAAGCCATGAGTAACAGAGTGATTTGATATTGCTGTTTCAGATTTCTGAATGCTTAGTTTGAAAGCTTTATTACGTTTTGCAATTTACTATTGCTTCAGCATTTCAGGCTTTTTTTTTTTATAAGCTAATAATGTACGAGGCACCTTTCTACTGCTGCAATTTAAAAATCACGTTTTGTGATATTAAATGACCTTTCTTATTATGTCTTACTAAAAACAGTGTAGCCCAAAACCAATACTTTAATTGACGATTTTATCAGTTCAACTTTTGAAAGTCTAAGATGATAATGAAGTGCAAGGAACAAAATCAATTCTGAATCCTATTTGATAACCATAATTTTGGATCAAATACACAGTTAACCTTGTTTAACTTTTGAAATGGTTCAATGTTTAGATTGAGCTAAATATAAAGTTTAAAATTAAATTGACTAAAAATTGAAGCAGCTTAATTATCCAAATGATTTCAAAATTACCTGGCTCAAATATGGAATAGATTGAAAATATTAAACTGCAATGCCAAAAAAATTAGAAACACAACCCAAGAATAACATAAAAACAACATATGGAGAATCTCAATAGGCAGGAGAGGTTGGGGGTTTTGTTTGTTTGTTTTCTGTTTATCTTTAGAAGAAAAGGAATAATGCACAATAAACTACTGAAATTTTATAGACAGGATAGGAACAATAAAATATACAAGACAATAAAAGACCATTACTAAGATTTAGCAGAGGAAACCAAACTGAATGGCTTATTTTCAGAGATAGCGCAAGATTACAAACTAACACTATATCACCAAGCTGGTTGCTTGCCCTCCCCTCGATTTTCTCCCATCTCAATATTTCTTCAGTACTTCCCTCTTTAAACCAAACCCCGACAGGCACACTCACACCTCCACGTAAGCCACGGCCCATCAGACAGCCTCAAGCACCAGCGTTAGATCCGCACCTGGGTGGGGCAGCGGGAAGGGGACGGCAGATGACACAGGTCATTCCCATACAGAGGGTTACTGAGTTATAAGGTCACATGTAAATCATGTTTATATTTATCCACATTCCTTTTCAAAAGGAAAAGGAAGTTTCACATTGTCCCAAACATTTAAGATTTTTTTTAAAAGCATGTAAGTCTGCTGTGCTATGGTGTAAGGCCACTGTGCCATTTGTACAGCTCCTAATGCAAAGGTTTGAAACAAACTTGGTACGTTGGTATTCCTACAATTAAAATGCTGTATAACTCATAATTTAGTAACATATAGAGAATACTGAAATAGTTTTATATCCCTATACTTACAGGCAAAAAGGCCAAAGACCTCTACTACAACCCTTGTAATACATTCATTTTTAAAAAGCTGCTCAAACAACAATTATTATTACAAAAATTGAAGAATCTTGACTCACATAACTTAAAATAGAAACTATTTTAACTATACAACCTTACTAGACCAAACACAAAAATTTAAACAGGGACACATAAAGACTTAAAACTTTTTTTCCTATTTTTTCCCCTGTATTAACAAAATTCTTCCGCATTCATCTAGCTTAGCATTATTTTTTCCACAACTGATAAAATATTTAATTATACCATTGTTTCCAAAGAACACTTTGTACAAGAAGTAATAAGTAAAGTATAACTTCTTTTTGGCACTTTGCTACAAGTTTTTTAACTTGCAGGTCTACCTGTAATCAATGCTGAACAAAGCAAAGAAACAGTTTACAAGAACCTACATTCAAGAAGCAACAAAGAAGGAAAAAAGAAAAAAAAAAAAAAAAAAAANAAGTGGGACATCAAAAACAGAATATGATCATGAAAAAGAATGAGCACACGACACCAACTGAAATGCTGCATCTCAGAAATCAGACATGAGACGGAAAGAATATAAAAATGAAGCCACCCCTTTCTACAGCTCCTGCTCTTTCCAGTAGATGCAGAAGACAATACAGCAACTATTTCTCCCTTTTAAATAGAGAAAAAAAAATGGACATTTCTAAATGTCAGAATAGGTTGGGGGTAATTCATTTGTTAAACTGCTTAGTTTATAAAAGAGATGGGAAATTATGTCATTTTAGTATTAATTTATAATATAAACACACACATACACGCACACATACAGGCACTGCACAGCATTCAAACTAGTGGAGCCACTAAGCAGAGACAATGGTGAGGATATTCAGAAGCACATACATGCTAACACAACCCTCCTCTCACATCAGGAACCTGAGCTCCCAAAGGCAGGGCCCACGGTCAGCCTGGCATTTCACAGGGTACTCGGTGCCCCTTCCCCACATCCTCTCCACCTTCCTGCATCCCCAAAGCTACTCCCTTGGCCAGCCAGTTACCAGGATTAGCTTGCTGGTCTAAGCAGAGGCTGATTTCCTTTTAGCTTGAAAAGCAATGCCAAGCTCCTCCAGCTCTACCACGCAGCTTTCTGAGACAGACTGGAAAGAGGCAGCCAGGGATGTGACCATGTGGCTAGGGTAGCACCTAGTTTTGGCAAGACTGTGATCATAAGAGGTCCCTGCCAGAAGATGAAGGTTTTGTTCTACACTATTTTCTTCCCATGTCTGATTTTTATGAGATTCTAGGTCATTAGTTACACTAAAAACAACAGCCTTAATAGGAAGGCAATGCCCAAACCCTGTCTCCAAACTGAAATCCAAAGACTTGAAGTCCAAACAATCCACAGAAATTACAGAAATGCCAGGCTGTTACCTCCCACTACTCATTTCTTTCCTGTTGCCCGTTTTTCCTTCTTTTTTATGATACTCCTACACTGGCACCATCCTATTGCCCAGAACACACTGTACAGCTCGGATACACTTAACACCTGCCACTTTCAACAACCACTACACAGAAAATATCAGAAGGCTAGATTAAAAGTATTCTTAATTAAAAAGTGGTTACAAATGCTTGATATAATCGTTGATTCACGGGGATATAACCTTTCAAATTTACAACAGCCATTGATAATTCTAACAAACAGAATCATAGAATCATTAAGGTTGGAAAAGGCCTCAAGGATCAAGTCCAACTGTCAACCCAACACCACCCAACCCACTAACCCATGTCCCCAAGCACCACATCTACACGTTTCCTGAACCCCTCCAGGGATGGTGACTCCACCACTGCCCTGGGCAGCCTGTTCCAATGCCTCATCACTCTTGCAGTCAAGAAATTTTTTCCAATATCCAGCCTAAACCTCCCCTGGCACAACTTGAGGCTGTTTCCCTTTGTCCCATCACTTGTTCCTTTAGAGCAGAGCCCAGCACCCACCCCACTGCACCCTCCTTTCAGCAGCTGTAGAGAGTGATGAGGTCTCNTGTTGCTGATACAGGCCAGAATGCCTGGGCACACTGCTGCCCCTTCCCCATTATGCTCAGTCCATAAATATTTAATGGCCACTTGTGGGTGTTTTACGTTGCTGTCTTTGGAGTTGACCTATTCTTAGGCTTATTAATTGGAAAAGGTTTATTTTATACTAAATAAGATAATTTTACAATATTTGAGTTATGCATAGAGGAAATAGGATAATTCTGTCTCATATGAACAAGGTAAACACATCTTTCACAGAAAGAGCATAAATCCAGTTAACGAGGGACAGTTTATTTTGTATCACTTCACAGGGCTTTCAAACAGAAGACTGCTTGTCAGATGTTTCCATCCTTAAGCCAACAGCAGTTCAATTGTAACTCTGCGGTTATTCCCATTCCTGTGTGCCTAACAAGCTCTCTCCATCCTTTTAGCATGGGTTTTACCTCGCTGGACTGAAGTTAGACCCACCGTAAAATCTAAATCCCTCCTGCCCATAAGACCACCTCCCATTACAGCGCGTGTAACTAAGTGTCTTCCTAAGACACGAGATCCTAAAGTAAGAACATAAGTTTGCAATACAAAGCACAGCTGAGGATTACGACACAACCTGTGGAAGACAAAGCCCCTGTTTTCTGTACTGGACCACTGCCCGTCTGTTCTTTACAGTGTCACCAACCATGACAACACTACTGCACTCCTCATTTCTCCAGGTTACACTTCCATCCCAAACACACAGCCGCACTGGGGTGCTGCTACGCCATCACCCCAAGTGGACTTGCTTATGAGCCTGACGGCATAACATGGTATCTGCAAGGCCTTCAGCTGAACAGGTTTTTTTACATATGATCCCTTACACATCCACTGTTACAACAACAGGAACATTGACCATGCCAACAAAAACGGCCACGGAGAACACTCATAAACAATGAGCGTTTGCCATTAGACCCTATTGCTCTGTAGTGACAGATTACACGCACAGGGTACAACCATAAACCAAACCGGGCATTGAATGACACCATTAACATTGTCAACTCAAACAGCTACTGCTTAGGAAACTCCAAAAGTAAGTTTGCCTTTGAAATCGCAACACACTGCTCTGCCCATATGCATCTTGCTCTAAAGCTACCAAACTTCCAATGTGTTTCAGACTTCTTTCCAGTTTTAATGAGGAATACAATTATTTCAGCTTAAAATATTCAAAAGAAGTCTATGTAAAACAGATACTCACATTTCCATTTAGGGTACAGATCGAAAACCATAAAATTTAATTCAAAATTAAGTAAAATGAAAGAAGAATCTTTTAATAAGTGTCAAGGCACTTAAAAACAGACAGGCCAGGTACGTTTAACTATAACACACACGTCATCATATTATATATACATACTAGATGATAAAGAATAGTGGCAACATCTATCGAAAAGAAAGAAACAATTTCTACAGCTACAGGGCTGCAATCTAAAAAATTAGAGTTTACTATATTCCAGTCTTTCTCAAAACATAAATTCTGTGAGGTAGGAACTTGCCCAGCTATATATTTGTAAAAGCAACAAGAACTAGAATCTTTGAGTTTGAGACCCCCACACACTTCTCATACATACATTCCATAGCATTAAAATACCATGTCATTTCAGTGTAGTATTTTCATTTTTTAAATTTCTGAGCCAAAAATAAATGAAAATATAAAATCACATACTGGATTTACCTAGAATTAGTTCTCAGTTTGACATGAAGCTCTGTAAACCTTCACATCCCTGCTACATTAAATATTAAGAAGATGGAGTTGCTCTTCATGCTTCACTAACAAGTGGATGTCCTCAGCCAGCATTGATAGTACTGGACCACAACACAGTCTTTCCTAAAGAAACACCACAGTACCAGACAACATTATCACGTGTAAAACAGACAAGACAGCTGGCGTTTTGCACTATCCTCCGTTTTCATCATCCATCCACAGAATTTCTTGATTAAAAAGTGGTATGGCTGAACAGCTAGGCTGCATTCACAGGGTTGCCATCTTCTTTGGTAATAACTGGAATTAGCTATCTGTGATTAGTACATTAAATTAATATCTCCAATAAAATAGGGGTTGTCCACCATTCTTACCTATTGGCTCCTGTGTACCCAAGCTCCAATCACCAGTGTGCTTTGGCAGGGATCCAGGACACTAATTTGTAAAGGGTTTTAACCTGGTATAGGGGTTAATCTCGGAACCTAATTTGTGTGTCTGTTAAATGCAAACTCCTTGTGGCAGAGAATGTGCCTTCTGCCTTTGAGAACAGTTTCTATACTGCAGGTGCAATAAAGCAAACCAAATTGATAACCGAAAGCACTGAGACAGTCAACTGAGCCAATACAACTGTTAGAAGCTTACACCTTTCCAAGCCACCTTGGGTAAAGATGAACTAATTCAATAAACTTCTACAAAAACTTTCCTTAGTCATATGTACATTCTACATGTCAAAAACACGTCATTATCATTAATCCATTCACTTGGATAGCTTTAGCCAGTGAGAGAGGAATGTTCATGATAAGCACAAATGAAGACATTTGAGATAGAAGTACTTTTGCTTCTTGACTGTGTTACCGACAATATTTAACCTATGCTGGTAATCCTGAAAGCTGAAAATTCCCTTAAAAATATGTTTTAATACAAAACAGAAATCTTAAAGACAAGGTATGTTCCATAGCTATAAGGAGCATTTATTTTTCCCTCATTAACCAAATGGAAAATAAAACATTTTAGTTTTTCACTCTTCTTCATCCATAGTGAATACTCTAAAAAAGAGAGAAGCCACAAATCACCCCCTTTGTCCAAAGGCAGGACTCTACACCAGGGTATAGAATTTCATGGCATGTTTGTTAACTTCATCAAAACCTTTAAAAAACAACACCACAACTTCCTTTCCCCTATTCACTTATATCAATACTAACAAAACATTTCAAATGTTAACATTTTTTTCAGAGCCGCACATTTCAGGTAGCTGGCAGGTGACAAAGAAAGCAGTTGAAAAAGTATATTGTAGTATTACGCACCACTATTGTTCAAGTTCAGATCAGCACAAAGTCTGGTCCTTCCACTGCAGGAAAACTTGTTTGTCCCTTTTTAATGAGTTTTTCTCTGGGATGTTTTTCAGTTGTTGCTCTATAAGACTATGGACAAACGTTTACTTTTTAAATAGCAACTACTCTTAAGCAGCACTTTATGCAACAGCTAACCAAGAATTTGGAAGCTGAGGAATAATTTTCTTCCAGCAGCTCCTTCCCCCATAGGTTTATCGGACCTCAGCCAAACATTCGAGCAGCTATTACATGGTCACATGCTGCTCAGCTGACAATTCCACCTTTAAATACATCCTCATATTAACAATTAGAAACAGCATATATATTTGATGGCAGTAAAAGTTGTAGTCATTGGAACACCTCAGCAATTCTAGGTATAACGTATTGCTTTGCATTCAGTCAGTTTGCAAATCTAGAGCAAGGTTTGTTGCTGGGAGCAGTGTTAAGTGCATGATAAAGGTATTCTGCAGGGGAAACCAGCTATACGAAGGAGGAAGGAGTATAAGGCACGGTGGAGCACCAAGGACCACAGCTGGCTGAAGTTTCTCCACACAGCACTACATTGCACGATACGACCGTAACCTAGAAGACATGAACGAACAAGGCATACAGTTCTGAACTTGTGCAGTTTAAACCAAAGTCTTCTCCGGCACCTTTCTTGTTCCTTTGGGGGCAACAAGCTTTCCTAAGGACTTCTAATCTACTTCAAACTGAGTATGTAAACCCACTCTGTCAAGAAAAGAGGTTTGCACGTTACAGTCAAGTTTTCCAAACCTGTGAAGGTTTCCTGGCTATAGCAGTCCCATCCCTTCCTCCTGACGGCACTAATGCAGCACTCCTAGGTTTCCGTGGCATTTTAGATTTTAAACTATGCTAGGATAGCTCTCTTCTTCCTCTCTCTCTTAATTAATTCTGACTTTTCACCTGTTTTCCATTTCATATTCCCAGAGATATATACTGTAAAAAATTAGCTCTTATTTGTACCTAATAACATTCTCAGTTGAGGAGCTTATATTGGAGTCATACTTGCTCGAGAGATACTGAACCCCCTTGAGATTGTCTGCCACAGATATTATCCCTTTTAATTTCCAATTCTTTTTATCACAAACCTTCCTCTACGCTATGGGACTGTGGAGATTACACAATAGGTGCTCTAAATAGAAATGCTCCAAGATTCTTAAATCTCCATCTCAAATTGCGACTTAAAAGCCCGTCACCTTTTAGGAGTTTTTGCAAAAGGGAAGTTCTCAGGGAAGTGTTTCCAGTTTGAGTTACCTCGCCTTTTAAATTCTGTGTACCTTCCATTTATAAGCATAATGCTGACTGAGAACTATACTCTCCACTATCATTTTTTCTCCACAGTCTTAAGTGGGGTCACCTCCCTTATCACCGGGGAATCAATGCCAGGTTACTGTGCCATCAATTTAACTAAGGGGAGGGAGGGCTGCTTAAAGCATCTCACATTTCCCACCGAACACAAAGGGATTCTGCCTCCTCCTGACCTGTGGTGGTGCAGGAACCTTCCCCAGGTGAAGTCCTGACTCACAGCCCAAACCCCACCACCCCAAACCCCCAAACACCGAGGGTCTCCATCAGTTCTCCCTGTCAAAGGCAGCTGGGGAGTCAGAGGGGCTTCCCCCATAAACACTGCCTCCCCGTTCAGACGTTTAAGCAGCATTTGGTAATTCTACCAGGCACTGCTCTCCAGGGCACTACATGCATTTACTGTGGGGGAAAAGGAAAAGAGCATCTAGTTTTCTAGAGACAACAAATGTGAATAACTAGTCATTAGCGGTGGGTTTTGTTTGTTTGTTTTTTAAATACAAGGTAAACAGACATCGTTCCAAAGGTGTCACCCAGCTATCCTGACAACTGCCATCCCCAGTGGAGTTTTGGAAGCACGTTAGGACTTCTCTGGGAGAGAGGAGGACAGAGCTTTCCTACTACTGTCCCTCACTGGGCACCAAGGTGTTGGAAATTGCAGATGGGGCTGTGCATCACAGCAGTCTCCTTTGCGGCAGCAGCAGAAACCAATTATCTCTTTTGAAGAAAAAGCAAGAACATCAGAACAGAAACATCATGGTTTTATGCACCTTCCTAGGAAGAGTTTTGTCATCCTTTTTCCTTCTTTTTTTTCTTCCTTTCCTTCAATATATCCAACTGATATTGGTAAGCAGTAGAATAATTTTCAGCATCCTATTACATGTGCAATGTAATTGTGTATAATATATATTTATAAATGTAGTTGTTTTTATATTTTTTATATATTGCATGAAGAAGATACACCCTCTCACCCAAGACAGCAAAAACACAAACAACTACAGAAAGAACAGGATTATTATTCTAGTATGGTAACAGACATTTGTGAAGCAAACACACACAGAAAGATCTATACAGCATTTTTTGATACCTAATATGGCTAAAATAACTTCTATCAAGACCAATCTTCGCTCTTCAATGACAAAACACAAGCTAAATTCAAAAAGCACACTTCAAAACATTGCCTGGTAACCCCTGAGAATTGAACGCAGATAATCTTTCTTTCAGGTACAGCACATTATCCGATCAACACAACACAAACTGATTTCCATAAGAAATTCCAGCCTCATCATGCAATCTTCATGTTAATTTAAAAAATAGTCCTTGATTTTGAAATAAAGTTGAAAGTATAGTGTCAGAACAAAGTGAAAGAGGTATCATTAGCCTTCAAATGTGACAAATAAGAAAGACACAAACAAGTGTCAGGATAATTAAAAAGGCATTGTTCACTTTTTAGAAGAAAAAAAAATGAATTGCACAAGAAATATTAAGCTAACAAAGAAAGAGCAAATATGAGTAGAAAAAATGACAGTTATCTGCAAAATTCATAAATGTGTCTTTTGTACAACCGTAATGATCATATTTTATGCTGTCATTTTACATTTAATTGCTCACCCTGGTACTTTTCTTCATAGAAGCCATCAGTACCCCACAGAGCCAGATGCTGAATTGCAAAAAAACATACTGTGACCACAGACTTATAGGAAAGTAACTTTGCTGAGCTGTGGTGTATGACAAGTTAATTTTTGCAATTATACTTTTTCCAAGAATAAATGAAACTGCAGGTCATTACTATTCTATATCATTAAAAAGAGGCAGAAAATGTTCTTGATCATAAAGACCTCAAACTCATTTTATCATTACGTTGACATATGAAAGCAACCTTTCAAGCTGCTTTTCCTCAATGTGACTTAATGAAATAAGCACCACCTCAGCTGAAATATGTAAACATCACGATACATTAAGAAGCACATAACTAGAAAATATTGTTATTATTACACAATGCCAGCCCATCATATGTCGAGCAGGAAAGAAAATATCCTGTGCGCTCTGCTTACTCCCAGCTGTTAGCTCTGTTGTACCGCACTACACGGAACAGGACTGAAGAGAGACGGTTGCTCAGTTGTCACACAGACCGAAATAGTCCCCTGTTGATTTATCTTCCTGTGAGATGTTAAATGTTAGAAATACTTTTTAAAAGAATTAAGCACGAGCAACGTCCATCACTGTCAAATTGTCTGTGCAATCAAACAGCACAAGAACAGGTATCGCTATGAAACACACCATGTCTGTTTTCTGTGTCTGTGCTTCTGCCATCTGAAGAAAGATTAAGAACCCAAAAGCTGGGTGGTTCTTTGAATTTCAAAGTGTTTACTGTACATGGAGAACAGAGAACTTCCCAGAGTATTCTTTCTCACAAAATGCCTTTTCATTTTCTGCACAATTGCTTTACTTTCCCACCACCAATACAAACTACAACACTCGAATGAGAAGAGGAGATTCTGCTTTCCAGATGAAGAATATATTTATTAAGACAAAAGAAGGAGAGCAAAATGTTCCAAGTGTCATTGTATCTGTTTGCAATAAACGTCAGGAACCTTTTAAAATTGACTACAGAGCTGACAAAAGACATCAGGTTGACAGCCAAAGAGCTGGAAATCCTCAGTTCACCCACTGAACAAGGGAATACAATCACCCTCAAGCCAAAAAAAATTTTTTCAGAATCTTCTCTGCCAACCCATCCAATCCTTAATAGTATCAAGTGAGCCAAATATATCCTTTGTTAGCACATCCTTTAGTATATCTCCGAAATTAAGGGTGATTAGTTAGTTTTCTCTTACGAGGATGGGAGAGCAGGGACCAGTAAACACATAATGGAAGAACCCATCCAATAAATCCTCCAACGAAGATTTTCAAATTCATGGAACTAACCACAGACAAAAACCCAAACCGAGTTCTTAAAACAGGCTGCACGTAACTTCACACTCTGCTCTTGTCCAAGTCCTGGTGCTTTCCTTCCAAACAAGGACCTCAATTATTCTGAAACTATTTATAAATGGTACAGTTTGATGACTAGGAAAACCTCTCTCTCATTCTCCATTTGACCTCCTCGAAGGGCAGCTGTGGGTCCCTGCGCACCACATTCTCTCCATTCACACACAGTTTCTGCTGCAGCAGTTTCACAGTGTTTTCACAAACAGTGTTTTCTAAACACACTTGCTATCAAAAAACACTGGACAGAGTTGGTTTTTCCCTTACTTAGGATACTAAGATTTTATTGCTTCAAGAAGGTGTTTTTGTCAGGAAGAAGAAATTAGTATTACAGAGAAAAAAACTGTATGGTTTGAACTGCACACCACTGTATAGAAGTCTTGTATAGAAATGAAACACTAGCCAACTAATTCTGTGCAGCTACAAAGTCGGAGGAGGCTGTCTGTAGGCAGACAGGGAACCAAACAGCTCTTAAAATCTCCAGCACCACCATTTTAATCTCGATGCATCTGATTTGCAAACAAATCGTTGCTAAAGAGATAAAGCTTATTGTGAATAAACGAATAATATTAAAATTCAATCAAAGTACTTAGTAAAGAATATACGTCTTGCCCCAGACTACCAGTTACTTTGCTGAAAAATCTATATATGCAGCATGGAAATTCTTTTTCAAATTTTTTTTTTGTTCAACAGTGTTTTAAAGTCATGCCCACTTACAGGACAAGAAATAATAAGCTTTCCTTTCCCACAAGTAGGAAAAAAATATTAGAAAACAGGCACTCGGCTATTTTTAACATAAAAATCTTTATCAGAATTCCTGTTACAATCAACCAGAGAAATGGCGATTGTATTTAAAAAACAAAACACAACGAGGAAACAGAAGTCTGCAGCAAACCCATTTACACACTAACCACCAAGAGCTCAGCACCTGTACAACCCAACAAGGCAACGTGCTCCCTTCCTGCTCAGAAGGCAGTGTTGAGGAAAATGGTAAGAACCTGAAGCAGCTGTTTTGAGGCTACTTACACAAGCAAATGTATTGTAAAATAATCTCGTCTCTGAGGGCAGACCTTTGTCAACTGGTGAGAGTTCGCAGAGCTCAACACAGAGACACGGGATTACCTGTGCAGAACAGCTCACAGAGTCAGGGCTTAACATGGGAAGGACTAAAACCTACCTACTATCTCTCCCACTCTTTCACTGTCAGCTTTCATCTGCATTCATTATTTTCAACATAAAACTGCTTTTCCATACCTCACAATATACATGCATTTTGCTACAGGCATGACTACAAGAAAAAAAGAGCATTATCCTAAGAGAGATCACTCAGGCTTCTTCCCAAACACTTTCTAACTCCTTTTCACCTTCAAACCAAAGGCAACAATTTTCGACAACTAATGAGTGAATTTAAAACAAAACACTGTTAAAGCTCTTATTCACAAAACAATGTTAAAGCCACCATACTGCAGTTCAATGTATTTTTAGAAGCAAAATTAAAGCATTTGTTAGAATATACATCTTTTATCACGTAATATAAATAAAAAGAATAGTACACGCTCTTTAACTGTCAAATATGGATTTTTCAACTCTGGTACACAATTTACTGTCACAGGCCCTTTGGTGCTACACAAGTATTAGCACAGCTATTAACTATTTAATTCTTTAGCTGATACTGTGTTTTAGGAAGGGGATTTAAATAATTTACTTCTACATTCTACTGTTCAAATTTTGCTGCTAGGAATCCGCGCAACTAAGTTGTAGGAAAAAAAAACACATGACGCATGTTGATAGTGATATAAGACAGGATTATTATAAAAACCAATTATATCTTTTCATTTTCTTTTGCTTAATTAAAGCAAGAAGAATCACTATCTTTCTCAGCAGTAATCATGTGGAAGCTGCACAGCACAGATACAGTAATTAACTTAACCTTATCACTTAACTCCGTGGGGTCATTGGAGTGAGGCACAGTATCAGAGCTCAGAATCAACGCTGTAACGCAACATCTTCAAGCAGTTCAGAGATTGAATAATGCCACATGTAAAGGGACAGTCTTTGTTCCTGCTTAGCTGTGCTGGATAAATGTTCCCGCTCATAACTTTAATATGGCAGCTTAACCATTTAATCATTGTACATTAATACATTATCAATATGGTGAACATGTAAGTACAAAATCACTTGTCAAAGCAATCAGATATTACTGATTTTCGTGCATAAATACTATATGTGTGGGGTTTTGTCTTAATTATATATTTTCACAAAAGAAGATATAGCCCAGATTTTTTTAAGAAAGATTGAAGAGAACGATTATTTCTAGATGTAAATTTATTTTCTCCTTCACCTAAAGTATTTTTAAAATTAAAAGCAATGTGCTGTATTTGCTTTGTTAAACTAACCACATGTGCAAAATTTAGTGCATCTTAGCTGTACAGGGGATACTTGGGCATCTGGGGGATTTTACTAACTGAAGACTTGTGCTGTATCACAACAAATTAAGCATAATTAAACACTCTGTTCAGTGTCTATTGTTAACTGCAGCAACTAATTTGATGCTTAGTTAGTATTACGTTCCGAACTATTTCTGAGCACACAGAATTCTTCAGCTCAGACTGCTTGCTTTTAGCCCTAAACTTATTTTTTTCATTCCTGCTTGACAGATTTTAACTCATTTATTACGTTTGTTAAACGATCAGAAATTCCCTTGCCAAGGCAGTACTTTGAGGTCCCTCACTTTCACCAAGTCAGACACTAAATCATAGGGGACGATTATCAGCAAATGCTCTGCGACAGGCCCTACGCCTGCTGAGGCAATGCAGCTGACAAACTTTGATGCGCCATGCCCGCGCACATTATGTTCACGGAGTGTGTACATCTGGGCACCCTTTATGGCGATGCAGCAAACAGCCAATCATTTATTCCACTCTAATTAGCACACATGTAAATCCTCACCAATCAAGCCTCTCACAAGGTTACCGTTGTGGCATCCGCACAGCGAGCTGGCAGGACACGGGAAGAAGGTACAAGAAGCAACTATTGGGTGTGATTTGAACCTGCCGTCAGTCCCCCCAGCCCTGACTGTAACCAGCTCTCCCCTTCACAACCCATCATCCAGCTACACAAGAAAAAGGTCATCGGGTAGACTGCCAACCGGCCGAGACGCTTTGATTCTTTACAGGCTTCGGGAGCACACCTGGAGCGACACGCGTCTCCGATACCTCACAGCGCGATAGCTGTCGCCGGCCAAAGCCAGGCGTAGCTTTAAAGCATGCGGCACGGCGTGGAGGACACGTTACCCCAAAGAAGCACTGTCCACCTCAATATTTCAGACCCTGTTACGTCGCCAGGAAACTATCTGCCAGGTGTCAGCATCCCTTTTCTTCCTTGCAAGCCCAGGTGCCTCTGTGGTAACTCTCTTATTTTGAAAATAGCAAAACACCTTCAAAAGGACAGATCCAGGCCTTCAGAAAAGCTGCGGACACTGGTTTGTATTATGCAACTCCAAAGAATACTGGGTGATTTGAAATTCCTGACGTGGTTAGCTCCCATTTCCAAAAATTGAATCAAGTCAGTATATAACACCCTATTCATGACTAAATTACTAGATGCTCTACTTCAAAACCGTTTTAACCTGTGCATTCTCATTGCCAAGGATACAGTTATTTTATTAAAAGTAGTCCTCAAAACAGAGGGTATTTCTTATTAGAACAAAGATCGTCTTAAATCTTATACATTCATGCTTTCAGCGCTTACTGCAAGAAAAAAGTAGTAAAACTGCATTTAGCAGTAAGATTTAGTTACACTGATTTATATTTTTATTCAATGGACTGGAAGGATGGAAAGACACATTCACTAAATGAATCTTCAAACTTTTTACACTTATGTCTGTTTGCACTCACCATTTATCTTCATCTGCATTTAAGTAAACATGTTTATAAATTGATTTGCTATATTATACAAATTAATGAAGCAACTAGCTATGAGAAGTTTGGCATTAATTCATTTTGCAAGCAACTTCTCAATAAAATATCCCGAGAAATCATTATTCTTGTAGGACTATACGGACAACCAGAACAGACGGACAGAAAAACTGTGGTGGTCCTTCTCCAGACAAACTGGAGCAAAAACAGCAGGCCGAGAAAAACCTGCTCATATTTTTAACAAAGTTTTATAAGCAAAAGAAAATTTAAAATGGGATTATCTTCCCTGCAGTAACACAAAAACGGGAAAATAATGTAGTCAATACTATATGCCAACCAAAACCAAACAAGGAAGCACATTTATCTTGTGAAGCACTCGGCTTCCACGAAAACAAAAATATTGGGATGGGAAGAGAAATGTCTTCCTCCCATTACGGATGTTTCCACTGTCAATACTGCTTCTCCAGTTCGTCTCCCCTGGTACTACTGGAGCAAAGAAGCAGGCTGCAGCTTCAGCCTGGAAACAGGCGGTTGGGTAGGATGGTCCCTCCTCGGTCACAAGAAACTGGTGAGCTTGTACAAGGGGAGGGGAAAATCACCTTAAAGTTTTATTTGCCTATGAATACATATATATATAGATATATCCTGGGATACCTGTGACTTAGCTACTGAACTTAGACACTCCTATTCTAAACGCATTTTCAAATCAATGCAAATGTTTACATTTGCACGACTGCTAGATGCTCACGGCTTGGTCAAGCCTGAGGCCAGCAAGGGCAGTCCGTGCAAGGCAGCCACGCGCTGGAGGACAGCCAGCACCCTGCCCGGCCCACCCAGTGCCATCCCGGGGGATCCCCGACCCCCAGGGGATGGGGAGTGACCCAGGGATGCACAAACACAGCTCTCCTTTCTAGTCCCTGGGGGGATGTTGTGCTCCACGGTCAAAAAGCATCAAGCACCAGCCAAGTGCTGCTCCTGTAGGGACCCCCCACTCCCACCAGTGACCTTTCTGGGATTCTCATACAGACCTCTATCACAAGGCTTCCAGTGGAAAATCGTGGAAGATTGTTGGTACCACAAACCCAGAAGGTGATGATGGGCGAGGCCATGCCCGCAGGAGGCAGTGCCCTGTCCCCTCAGGCTCCTGCCAGCCAACCCCTGGGCCCCAGTAGAGCCACCCTTGGGTGCCCCAGGCAGGGCTGGGGGGTGACAGGGGAGCAATGGCCCCAGGCAGGGCTGGGGGGTGGCAGGGGAGCAATGGGGAGGTAGCAATGATGGCACATTACTCCGAGTAAAGAGCAAAGAGAAAGGCCACAGACACACCACCTATACCAGTTCCTTGGCAATTCTGTACAGATAAATGAAAAAATACATAATGATCTTATAGCCTCCTTTTCAGATGTGTCTATAGAATTTTTTAATTTATGTTTTATGCGATTTTTTTTTCTTTTCCCTGTTATTGCAGAATGAAAGAATATTGTCCATGTACAATGCAATAAAATTTTGAACACAAATGCTTACAAACTGCTCAAAACTCATTATCCCTTTTGATCTGTTAATAAAATAAACACAATAAGCAATCTAATATTCAAAAATTTTTTGTGCCTTTTAATTGTCATACGGTTCTCCATCTAGATAAACAAATGTTTACATGCAGTTACATTTTTCTCTAATTATGTGTCATTTAATTGGAAAAAAAAAATGTCTCAGTGGTTTTGTTAGCAAATTTGAATGCAGCTGTTTTACCTCTTCCAGTTATACAGAAAATGTTTAAAAGTTGTATGTCAGGAGTTTCTAACAAGATCCACTTGTTTCACTTCATTATATATTGGTGGATGGTCTTCGGTTCTCTGAGAATGTAATTTAAAAAAAAAAAAAACAACAACCAACAAAACAGAGTTACATCATGATCAGATCCCCCAAATTCAACAGCTCTATCAGAAAGGCAGCAATGTCCCTATGCCACCTGCACACCACTTCGACTGCTCCGCTGCCAGCAAGCTGGCCAGCTCACAACAATAGTTGGGTCAACACAATCGCCCTGTAGCCTTCAAAAACCTGACCTTTTTTCACATATAAGTCAGAGAACATTATTCTAGCAGCATCACAGTTCTAGCAGGGCCACCCACTCAAAACAGTGTCCCAGCTGCCGTAAGGAAGTAGAGAATAGATGTAAGAAACCATCCAGAATGGCAGATGATCCTGAAAACATAAAAAAAGAAATATCATAGACCTCTGTTTTCTTTAGGGGAAAAAATCCTCAGTGAGGATTAATAAAAATTATGAAGGGAACTGACGCAATCACTGTAGGTGGCTATCTCAGCTCATCTCAAATGCAAAGGCAAGGAAAGCTCACTGCAAGCTATAAAAGGCAAAGGCAATCAGGCAAGAAGGGCAAATATGTAGGAACTCTAATTAACGAACAATAAATGCATAAAATAAACTGCCAAAAGATGAAATCAAAGCAGGTACTTTTTTTTTTTTTTTAAATGAGACAATACACTGGTCCACAATTACTTTTTGGTAACAATTTAATTAGGACAAAGAATAGCTTTTAGTATTTTTCTCCTGTTTCCTGTGTGAAACTGTAAGGCGGCTTGTTAAAGTAACAATTTCTTTTTTATTCTTCTTTTTGTCTTTAAACATGCATCCATCAGTTTAATGGCACAGAAGACTGATGTTCTGTGTAAACGCTTGCCTGTCGAACCCACCTGAACTAACATGTGCTACCAGCAGTCTCAGCACTGAAACCACAGTGCTCCTCTGCAGTCTGCAGGCTCTGCCTGTTTAAATTAAAGGGAAACTGGTTTATGATGCCTAGTGAGTAATAACGTTTTGTGATGGTAATGACATCTTTTGTACCAAAATCTACCTGACATTCCTACTAGACACCATTTGCTACGCTTCCTGGAATGCATGGTAGCATTTTAGTATTCTGTGGAACAACTGGAGCCCACCTCTCTGAAATATTTAAGTAAATCCAAATATTATCTGAAATTCCCATGAAGTAAAAAGAAGATAATGTTAATTTATGTTTTAAAATTCTGCAATAGAAAATTAATTTATTTGAAATTATTTGAAATTATTGATTACTAGGTTTTTCTTTTATTTTTTTTCCAATCAAGTTTTATCTGTGTATACTACTTTCTGTAAAACTGAGATTATCCGAGATGAAATGTCTCATATCATAGCAAATTGTTCCACTATACACATACCGAAGGTCGTTTTGTCTGCCAGAATTAGGGCTGTGGCTTAGGCAAACAATTCACTGACGAGAGAGAAGAGAGAGAAAAGCATTTGCAAACAGGGGAGAGTGTATGGCAAATGGCCCATGCAGGCCATCCAGTACAAAAGACCGATCGTTCCAGAGTATGTGACTTGGAAATCGCTTTACGTAAAGCCACGTTAGCTGCTTATGTAGAAAAGCACTTTTCCATTCATCACTCTCAGGACTTTACTCAAGCGAACATCCCCTCCCTGGACCACCACAGCTGGATCTAATCCTTCCGCACTCACGCTCGCTGTTGAATAATGGCTGAGAAGGTGGGTGGTTATCTTGGGGGATCTCAGCGCTACCTTTGCTACCAAGTACACAGACTCCAGTAAGTTACCAAATGCCAGGCAGGACTCTCCTGTGCCACATGTCTTTCTTCAGCAGCTAAATATGACAATGACAAGGAATGACAGTCAAAGGCTTGACATGCCTGTGTACCTTGGACTACAGACTCATCCCTCCACCCTGCTTTTTTTTTTTTTTCTTCAAATCTGTCACCTCTACTATTCCTGTTTCAACCATTCATGTGATTTCATTGTCTGTTATGGCCATCTCCTTATATACAGTGCCTGTAGGCATTAATTTTATTTAAAGTACTATATGCTTGACACTCCACATGGTGTTAATGAGTTGCCAGCTGCCTGTTGTGATACAAGAAGTAACCGCAAACCCAGTGTCGCCTTTGCTCCTGCACTGGTTCAGTTTTCTATTGTGACACATAAATGTCAACTGGTATGATCAGAAGTAAACAGTCATGACAGACAGGAAAAAAAGGACCTGACAGTTGAAGGTGATGATATCCATTAGTCTTCTACAGCTGCCACCTCCTGGGGAGACTGCTGAAGGATTTGAAATGTGGTGCAGAGCTCCTGGCTAATGTGGTTCTATGACAAAGAATATGCTTGCCTTCAAAATACCTGGCCTACCACCTAGCCATCTGGCTTATTACCATCCAGATAAACCCACTCATACGCACAGAAAGGAGAAAGACACGATGGCACATCAGAAGCGCATAAAAAGGGCAGAAGCATTAGTCAATCAGCCCCACGATTCCCGAACAGTTGTTAAGGGAGCATGTCATTGCCTTGCTCACTTAACCATGGACATAAAAGAAAAGAGCTTCCCAAAAAGACATAGTTTAAGATTTCAATTAAATTAAGCTGAATCTGAAAATGTCCATCAAGAGTAGTTAGACAGATTATATCCAAGTCAATCTTTATTCACGTTTCACTCTTTGTGACAGCAGATTAAACACTTCATTTTGTTGGAGAGAGAACTTTTATCAGATAAAATGCAGAAGTGAGAAAAACCACTTAAGTTAAATACCAAGTCAGTTTTCTTAACAAAACTGGCTCCGCTGGACTTTAAGTTGTACAAATCAACCAAAGTCGGTATTTGACACGCAATAGGATGACTGAGGAAATTCGAGACCTCCCGGTGAGTGGAAACCCCCAGCAGACACCGGTGCCTCTGCTCGCTCTCCCACACCCCTCTCTGACACGTTCACAAGGATGTCAGGGCAGGATGCAATCCTCAAATGGCACACGTACCTCTAGGCTGCTGCAATTTATGCCAGGGCTAACATAGCTCAACCCAGAAAATTAGAGAGCTGTAACTGCTTCCATGATCTCCTCCTTCCATCCCCCACACCAAGAGCAATATTTTTCCTTATATGAAGCTCAGTTAATTGCCTTTATTATACACAATATTAATTCCTTAGATTTCCACCACCAACAGAGCTATTATAAATTATTTTGGCTGTACTCTTCATGCTTTCATCCCAGTATTGATTTTATTTTTAATGCAAACTTTTAAATTATAGTGCCAGAGAAACAACTACTTATATTCCTACATAGGCTAAGGTAGAGAGAAAAACACAGATAGGTGCTGAAAATATTTGACATGAAACTTTAAATGTTTCATGTAATACTAAAATATAAGAAATTTCAAACATAAAGGTAGTTCCCCCTTCCAGGATATAGCAATAATAAGGTATTAATTAATCAGATGCAGGTTTCTGTATTTCTCTCATTCCTTTCCTTCACCTCTCTAAGCTTTACTCAGCTTGAACTACGAAGAACACCAGGAGATACACTCGGAAATGTCTCCCTATGCTTCTGTTCCAGTAAAGCACAAAGTATTCGGCCACTGTGGTATTTCAGATGTATAAGCACACATCCCCACGTTTGCTAGGGAAATGTTTTTCTGTGCCTCTGATACAGGGCTTAGGGAACACCTCCTTTAAACTGCTAAACAACACAGAATTTAAAGGTGTGCTTCGTCTGCTCTCTGTAAATGTACACACACACAACACCGTATGCAGAATCTCAGAATTTGCAATTAGTTGAAGGCAATTTCAGTAAAGAATAAACCCTTTATGCCATGGAATTAGAGCAATAGGTTAAACTGCAGTATTTGTCAATGAGTACATTTTTACTCTATTGATTTGCACAAGGTGATGTGATGCACTGATTCGAATCTTACATACAGAAGTGATATTGCATTAATTGAAAAATAATTGGATTCCTCAACTTTATAACAGATTCCTTTACATTATCAAAGCTTTAATCTCTGATGAGTTTCACAAAACTCACAAACCTAGAAATCACTGATTTATATCTTAATTCACATATGTGAAATCCTTCAAGACGAGGCATTCCAAACCAGCAGACTGTGCAGACTGCACTTCAAACATGAAACAAAAGAAAAAGGTTAACATTTTCTTACCATATATTGTAGCATATTAATTGTTGGTTTTGGTAATGTAGCTTATTAGTTTTGCATAATTTAAGTTTTAATTCATCAATTAATTTTTAATTAAGTAGTCTCTTTCAAGATGAGCTTTCTGCTCAGATTTTAGTGAGATGCTAAGCATGCTATGCACAAAAGCAATGGCAAGAATGTAATATTTACTTCATGCGATTTCTCTGTGATTTCAGACATGTAAGTAACCAGTTTTTCAGAGTATAAAATAACAGCAATTGTAAAATGTCATATAAATTTTAAATAATTAAAGCCTTCTGAAAAAATCTGAAAAACTAGTGGGGTAATTATCAGAGAACAAGAGCCATACACTTTTTATGGATTTTACTATGGGTTCTTTGTTTCACTTCTTTGTTTTTGTTTTGGGGTTACGATTTTTTTAGGGTGTTTTCTTCCCCCCACAAAACCTGCAATTTTGCTGACTTTCACAGGGCTAACTCCCCACAGAACACGACAAATTCTATGCAACTAACAGAACTCCAAATATGGGGAAACAACCTAAGCCCTGAGGAAGAGTTACGTTTATTTTAGCATCTAAGGAGGAAAACTACTTAAAATTGCAAAAAGATAAAATTTAGTAAGAATGCTAATTATGTATGAAACTAGACTGAATGCTTATCTACAAGTATTACAAAAAAAAAAAGAAGATAAAGTCTTGCTTCTCATGGACTACCTGTAGCTCACCGGAAAATTCACTTAATTACAACATTACAAGCTCCATGGACATGAAATTTTTAAGTGTTATGGGTTTGATTTGCTTAATATTTATTGAAGTAAGAAAAAATACTCTTTTTTTAAAAACACATCTGTCAATCCAAATGAATGTTGTGAGTGCTCCCAGAATTTCTCAGACCCACAACAGCCTGCCTGCCTTCAAGGTGAAAGAAGGTCGGCACCAGGACAGGTGAGACACCCAACAGCAAAAACCAGGACTAACCTAGTGCATATGCCTTTTGCACACATAACCATCAACACCAGTGCAACCCCAAGCATCATTTTCTTTGCAAATCTCTTCAATGTCCTGAAAAAGCAATACTGGTTTACATACAGGTTTTTATACCAGAACTACTCCAGTTACTACTAAGACTTCCAAGCAGCAACATCTGTAGTGTCCAGAAAGCATCCATAGACAGAAAAGCACCATCCCGCTGCACAAGATAGCTAGAAGTGCATATACACACACATACACCGTTCCTACACGAAAGGGGAGCAGCTGTGTTCCAGTTCTGGGAGATCCTTTGGCCTCACGGTGGAGGGAAGGTTGAGTGACCCCCACATCTGAAGGCTCTAAACCTTGAAGCTTATTTTACAACCACGCGTTTACTAGCAGGGTGAACTGCAGTGAAATTCAACCTCAGAAAACAATAACCCCCCATAAGATCCACTATATAAGCTCCAGTTCCCCCGTTTCCCCAGAAGCAAGTTCACTTTTGAGGGTGTTCGTGCCACAAGGGTGCGTTCCCCCAGCAGCACCCACGGCTGTCGGGTTCCTGTTTCAGTGGCACAGCAAAGAAGCAGCCCTGGAGGCTGCAACCTCAGAAAAATTTCCTCAAGAAAGCTTCCATAAAGTCCCAGAAAACTTGCAAGTAAGAAGGCAGGAAAAAAATCAGAAGTTTGCACTTCCTGAAAACATTTCATTTTGACTCAAACCACATTATTTAAAGAAAATATCAATAAAATATTTTTTTAACAGCTTACTTGTGGATCAGATAGATTTCAGGAGGAAATAAGGAGTAATAAAACCTTGCTTGGAGATCTTGGTCTAGAAGTTGGGCTCCCTTAGGGCTGGGGATGCTGCATGTGAACTGGGCAACAGCCTGTTCTTCCCCATCTGACTACAGGGATCAGCTTCTGGATCTGAAAAAAAGCAGCATCCCGCGGCTGACCCTGAAGAGCACAATAAAGGTCTGTCAGGAGACATACACACAAGGGTGGGCTACACGCAACTCAACAGCCGAGTACAGTGTGTTTGCTCCTGTTCCCCAGGAAGCAGCAGGCTGTTCGCACAGGCTCCTGCGTCGTTTCCATCATCTGTTGTTCGCCTACAGACACACACACAGCAGAGCAAGAAACTACCACAACACTGAAGTTTAAACTAATCACACTGGTTCTTCTGCTTTTCTGGGCATTCGTTGTCATTTTGGGTTTTGGTTTGGGTTTTTTTTGGGGTGTGTTGTGGGGTTTTTTTAAACAACTGCCTAAACTACAAAGACTGTTATCAGCCAAAGAAACCCGACCGAGTTCTGCAATGTTGGTTGTTTCCTATTCCAAGCAAGTGCTTTAAATAAATTCAAAAGGGCTAATGAAGATGTTTGTATGATTTTTAAAAATGTTTTTGCGTAAGGGTTGAGAAAGCAATCCTAATGGAAACCCTAAAACCCAGCTTTAAAGCAAGCAGCTGAAAATACACAGCAGGAGCAACGCAAGACTGTTGTTGAGGCCTAGTGGTATCACCGAGATCTGATTAAACTTTCTGACAGATCTGCATCGATCAGCATTCACCAAACACTCACTTAATTAAGGGGGTTACAATAGCTCTCTTCTCTAGAGACAAAAATATGAATCGTAGCATCAAGGAACTCTGCAGTGGATCCCACGACCAGGGTCCCAGCACTGCAAAAAGAAAGAAACTCGCTCAGCAGTTCAACGCAGAACGAAAGGTTTTCTCTCCTGAAAGTGCAGCGACACGGCACATCTTCTCTACACGGTCAAAACCTGAATAATCAGGTCACCTGGCCTGCATGAGTAACCTATTTTGCTGTCATATAAATATAAACAAACAACTATTTTTAATAATCATTCATGCTGTTTGACTTACTGATCTTACCAGTAGTGCACCCCAGAAATATAAAAGAGCCACAACAAAAATTTATCACCCAGCCTTCAGCTGTATACAAAACTACTGAAAAGAAAGAAGATAAAAGAGAGATTTCCCAATTCACACACACCTTCCTGGCATTGAAGGGCAGGCAGGCAAGGACTGGAGCGATTCCTGTTTCCCAATGGGAGATGCACCGGAGGGCTGTACAGGCACCGCTGCAGACCGCTGTCGGGTGGCCGGGACAGGGAGCCACCACGATGACCAGGGTGATACACTCGTGGAAGAAACTGTTGTCTTCCATTACTCATTGCTGAACATTCATTTTGAGCAAAATTTACAGTAATTTTGAGTAAGAGCATTGCTGATTCCTCTGTCCATGCCAAATACGTAGCTGGAACGCAAACAACACGTTTAAACCTGGCACTCTGGTTTGCTTGAACATGCAGAAAACATGATAAGGATGTAAGAGCCCAAAAGAAAACCATAATTCTACAAACGGTGATATTAGCAAGTTCTGTCTTCCCGTGGTTTTATGCCTCGTGAGTTATTCAATCACCAGCTGAAGTTTCCATTGCACAGAGCACTTCCTCTGCTGTGAGGGCTAGCAAACACCAGCGATGCACACACCCATAGACTTGAGCCTTTCCTTCCACCAGGGTTACCAGGTCCTTTTTTTCTTCCCCAGACACCTATCTCCACAAAACTTTCAGGAACAGAGGCCATAACCTGAACTACTACAACAAGGTGTAAATCACGCCTCAAAGACAGATCTATCCAAGTGGGGGGAGGTGGTAGGCTGTTCATCTTCCAAGGATTTAAGACATTACCTTCAAATGAAAAAAATAAGCGTTTAAAGATTTTGTTTTCCTTTCACCTAAGGCCCCAGCCAACAGTATAAATTCTGATCAGCCATATCTATTCTTCACTGGCTAAACTGGCCAATGTTTCTGGGCACTCCCGTATTTCACAAACCGTGAGGTGTTTTCTGTCGTAGTTTTGGGCCCAGTGAGATTCAGAAAGTACAAAAGGGCACATAAGATGCTGTACATTTTATACCCAGTAAACTCTGATCTGCGATTGATCTACACAGCGTGCTAAGCCTTTATTTCTTTTCCGGTAGCTTGGCACCATAATTTCACTTTGATGGTCAGTCTTTCAATTAATCAAAGTGGACACAGCGTTTGCAGTTTCTTTTGAAGTCAGAAAGAATTGTGTGCTCAGGACCTCTTAAAACGAGACCACTTATTTAGGTACTTAAAGATGGCTGTCAACACCTAACTCCAGCCTCCCCAGTCTGAAATCGCTGACTTTAGTAATTTGCCCAAGGAAAGGGAACCCGGGGCACAGAGAGACTACACAAAAGTTCACCTCTCACGACCAAAAAGTCCTTGGCTCTTAGTTACACGTGCAAACCTCTTTCCCGACTGGTTTGCCCGCACTGAAATGCACTCAAGTCCGTCGCAGCAGACCATTGCTAATGCACTAATTAGGTCAGAACTGTTTTCTAGGGGAATCTCACATTCAACTTCAATTACATGATAACGGAATCCAGACATGGATTTACAGAAATTAAAAGAATGTAGCAAAAGTATAAGGCATTTCTCTGTGTCTGACTGCTCAGACAGATTACTGAGCATTGGCTGTACTGTGCTTAATTTCAACGCCCAGAGGCAGACAGCCCGACACAGGAAGCATTGCTGACGTTGCAGCCCAGCACACAAGCAAGCAGCTCGCCTCCCTCCTGGCAGAAAGTGTTTTGCATTCACAGGAACCCCTCTCATAAACTAAGTGCTTAGAAAAAATGAATTATTGGATGGGTGGAGCTGATACATTTTCCAGTACAATACCTTTTTCTCCTTCATTTATGTGTCAAACAGCTTGTCTGTACTGACATGCAAGCGCAGCTGGCACAGGTGACGGGAGATGACGTGCGACATGAAGGAAACCACAAAGGTTGGCACCAGGGCCCGTAGCGGGCTGGTACACTGGTCATCAGGCCACAGCGAAGCCCAAGGTACCAGAGTACAGCTGTGGCCGCTACCTGCCCTTGTTAAATCAGAGCTAGCAGAAGCACGCAAGAACAAACGCTTTTCTCTGCTTTACAGACCTTTACAAGACACACGTGAACTACAAAGGTCCAGGGAGGAGGTACAGCGTTGGGAACAGTGAAACGGATTTTACTTTGTAAGAGATTACAAAAATCTATAAGCACTTTTCTGTTTAGAAAATGCATCTTCTGCTTCACTGGTAACATATAATACATTAGATCTGAGTACACCAGGTAAAATATTTGCTTTGTAAAGTTTTTATTGCGTACTGATTTCAAAAATTCTTTTCTTCATTAGAGACAAATGGAGCTCAATATAGATTCAGTATTTAGTTACCTGCGAGGATACATTTCCATCCATCTAATGCTAGTCTACCTTTCCTTCAACGAAATATTATGCACCTCGTATATGCTATCACAAACAGTATTTTTTAATATTGCTACCAAATCCATTGGTAGACCAGATTCTTGGGCCTATTAACACAAACAATACAAAATAAAAATCCTTCACTAATTTTCAAAATAGGGAGGGAGGGAAACAACTCAGAAAATACAGAAACAGCAGCACGAGCCCACCCCAGAATAAAATCAGGACGCAGTGTTCTTCAGTATCACAGGTACAGATATCATCAAAAGCTTTAATACCTGACATATGTTTCCACCTGTAAAATACAATACGGTTACATTCAGATATTTTTTAAACCCACTGATATCTAGTTTTTTTCTCTAGACTTCATATTTTGAGGTTTTTTTTGGTTTGTTTGTTTTTTTTTTTAAGTCTGGATCACACGAGTAAGAACATAGGATGTGCTAAAACATTACACTTCATACATGTTGAATTCTGCTTAAAATAGTTCATCTCACTCTTTAAGTCTGAACTTTTGCAACAACAACTATACATTAAATCTTTACAATAAATTGGGATTTACAGGTTACTACTGATTGACAGCTGAAGTTAAAAAAAAATAATTTACAATTATACTACTCACTGTACTAACAGGCAAAATGTAAAATAAGAACCTTTATGAGAAGTGATCCATCAGTCAACCAATCTACACTATAAAATTCTTAAAATTAAGAAAATACAATTTTTAAAACAGAAATTCTTTAAATATAGCTAGCAGTAGATTGAAGAATTTGTTCAATGTAACATAACAGCCTACGATAGCAGCTACTCTACCACCCAGAAGTTTAACAGGGCCAAGAGATGACAACGTTTAGTACCTCATTCTGGAAAGGAAAAAAACAAAATACTTCTTCCCATCCCAAATTTGCTACCTCAGAAAAATATTCATACACCTAAATAATATGTAAATCCTCATCACAAACCCTGAACACTAAAAATATGCAGAACTTTAAGGACAAAAAAATGCTTCAAAGACAACTGAATTGAAATTGTAGGAATACTGCAGAAAGTGTGTGTTCTTTAACTCTATGCTGTACACTTTCCCATGAAAAGACAATCTTAAGTGATTCAATTTCCTTAACTGTGCTGCACCCAGCCTAAGTAATGGTGTCCAGACCGAGTAACAGAGCTTGTAGTGTATCTTAGAGCCCTTTATTGCTCACTTGCCCAGATTAGGAAGATGGTCAAAACATCTACCACCTCCCAGTCTTCTCCCACGACTCTCTTCCCTACAGAAAGGAGGCACAAACGGGAATCACAAACCTCTGAACCTTAACATGGAATCCAAAGCAAAGGCTGACCCAGATCACAAAGTGTTTCTCGGCTCACCAAATTAAACATAGCCTGGGATAGACTATTCCACTTCCTTCCTATAATTTGCTCTACTTATTTTGTGGTTCACTACGTCCCCTGGAAGCAACTCAAAGAGCAGAAACAATATTATGCAAAAATAGGAGGTAGCCAATAGTACAGCGTAAAAAAGCAAAAAACCTGCTCTAGTAAAACACACCTCACCTTCCCTTCTTGCTGCACTCATGGAGAACATCCTGCTTAGGACCTCTCACTACTGGGCCAACAAAAACAGAAAAGGCAAACAGTTGTGGCAACTCCAAGGCAGCCGTAATTAAGGGCATCCTTAACACACTCATGTGGAGCAGGTGAGCGCTGCCACAGACATTGGTGCAGCTACTTAGACACAAACAACTTGTGGAAATATTTGCATAACCTATTCAGTTCTGTGAACTGGGTCATGATTGGTATCATCTGCGAGCAAATAACTGGCAAACAGAGATTCATAACAAACTGCTTCCTGGAAATCACCCACCGGAGTCTGAGAGACACATTTAACCAGGAACAGAGCAGCAGCTCCTTTCACCAAGCAAACATCCGTGCCTCCAGCTTTGACACCTGTGCAGTCTAATGAAGTTCCTGAACATACACAACTTGTGGTGAATCAGTCTGGCCATGACACAGGAAAATAAACTATTTATACAAACAGTTATGTGCACCACAACTAACCACTCCGTTTGCCATTACGTCGACATCTTAAGTATAGTAAATGCACTGCTATCTTCGTTTACTCCTTCCTGTCAAACAAAAGAAACCCTCATAGGGGTAATATTTAAACCTGTATTTAAAAATAAGAATGTAAGGAAATCCCAAGTTACTTTTTTCATATCATGCACAAGCCAAGGCACACTACTCAACACACACATGCAGATTATATGAAGACATATTTTACATCACATAAAAACTGAGTTCTGTTTTAAAGAGTAAAAGATTAAAAGAACCATCTAGAGCCCGCTTTGTTGATATGTGGGATGTTTTCTATGGTTTTCAAGTGTGCTGCCAACAACTTAGTCTTTTTAAAAATATTTATTATTTCTAACCCATTTCAGTGTCTTCTATGTCCTTCCACCACCTCCCAATGAAGGCATCTCCTTGGCAGTGTACTGCTTGCCTTCAGGGAGCTCACCCACCGGTTAGGAAGGCTGAGATCACACAGCACGTGATGGGTGCCCTGCAGGAAATCTGTGCCCACTGATTTTTACTCCTCCACGTTCTCTTCTGCTGTCTCTCCTGTTAATACCATTTCCTTTACTCCAAAAGTAGGAATCCTCTTTTCCTCTCAATTCTTCTAATAATCATAGAATCATAGAATGATTTGGGTCTGAAGGGACCTTAAAGATCATCTAGATAAGATAATATCTAGAAAGATAAAAAATTACAAATACACTAACAACAAAAGGAGAGCTTTGGAGAATCTCCATCCCTTGTTGGACATGGGAGGGAACATTATCACCAAGGAGGAGGAAAAGGCTGAGGTGCTTAATGCCTTCTTTGCCTCAGTCTCCAATAGTCAGACTAGTTATCCTCAGGGTATTCAACTCCCTGAGCTGGCAGGCAGGGACAAAGAGCAGAATAACCTTCCCACAATCCAGGAGGAAGCAGTTAGTGACCTGCT
>VZTO01007789.1:238366-269532 GCA_013400615.1 Syrrhaptes paradoxus
ACTTTGGTCACAACAACCCCCTGCAACGCTACAGGCTTGGGGCAGAGGGGCTGGAAAGCTGCCCAACAGAGAGGGACCTGGGGGTGCTGGGCGACAGCCGGCTGAACAGGAGCCAGCAGTGTGCCCAGGTGGCCAAGAAGGCCAACGGCATCCTGGTTTGGGACCTCAGGTTTGGGACTGAAACCCAAATCAGTCAATGGTCTATTCCACATCATGTACATCATGCCCAGTATATAGATGAGGATCGGTCCAGAGGTTCTCTCTCTCTCCCTCCCTCTTTCTCTCTGTCATCTCCCTGTCTCTCTGGGTCACCCCCCTCTTGGGGTTGTGTCACTCTCTTGATCGGCTCTCAGACACTCAGACACTCAGGCTCTTATCTTTCCGGGATTGTAGTTCTGGGACTCTCTCTGCTCTGGGTTTGTTATCCAGGAACAGGCTGAGCCTTGGTGATCAGGTGGCGAGCACCTTTCACAGTGTATCACCCATTTGTATATATTACTCTTATTATTATCAGTATTATTTTCAATTTTATTGTAGTTTATTAAATTGTTCTTATCTCAACCCATGAGTCCCTTTCCCTTTATCCCTTTGATTCTTCTCCCCCCATCCCTGGGAGGAGGGATAAGTGAGTGGCCGCGTGGTATTCACGGCTGCTGGATCAAACCAGAAGTGTCCAAAGCTTACGTATCTTTTTGAACCATATCAGCCAGTTGATTGAGTAGAAAAGAGTATATCTCTCCTTACAAACCTAGGCTTTGAATTTTCCACATTGTATTGCTCATCTAAAAATTGTTCTCTGCTTTCTTCTCTGCTCCACATCAGCCACATATCAGGGAGGGCTGAGAGAAGCTTCATTGCAAAGAGGTATCTAATTATTTAGGTTAAACATTCCCAGGCATATAACAAAGTGGTGGAAAAGAAAAAACTAAACGGAATTAAAATGCATCTTACAAACCACAGCCCTCTGTATAAAGAAAATTGCATGCCAGGAGTCAAGAGAGTTAGGATGCAAGCTCCCCTTGCATCAGTACTCACAGACAATCACTCACCTTTTTATGGAGAACAATGACCTTTTTTGATGTGATGGTGACCCAGCTTAGAAGGGTAAATGGAAAAAAGTTTAAAAAAAAAAAAACTTTTTATTATTCCTTGCAATCAAAATGTAAAAATTTAAATGATCTAAAAAAGCACCTCTTTATTAAAGAGTTGATGAAAGTGTGGGTCAGTCCTATTATCCTTTTAAATTAATAAAAAATTCCTGATCTTTTAAAATTCAGAAGAATAATATATATTTAAAATATTCTGTAATTACTGCAAAAGTATTAATTAACAGTTCATGGATGCATAAGTAGTGAGATGAAGGAATAAGCCATCTACTCACTATAAATATAAGCTTTAAAAATCATTTTATAGCATTTTTGTAGCTGTACTATGTTAGGTAGGTCATAACACTAGTACTTTCCTCTGAAAACCTAATAATTATTAACCTTTTTAATTTTTAAGCTGAATATTGACTTTGCAATAAATTGGAGTAAGTTCAATCTTACAGTCAATTCCAAACATGAAAGAGTTCCTCTTGCAGCCACACTGACCATTAGCATTAATTTACAGATATTTTCTTAGGCTTGAGTCGAAGAGAAGTCTGAATTATCTTACTGCAAGTGGTTTTAAAAAAACAGCATAATAATTCATATATAAAGCACAAAATTAGATACATAAAATCACTATTTTCTCTACCAGACTATAAAAGGATATGAAAAGTTACTCCAAATTGCATGGGAAAACATTAAAATATACAACACAACCTTCCTTCCACAGTAAGACCCACAAGTAGAGAGGAAAAGTATGGGATGCAATTGACAGTGCAGGAAACCAGCTTGGCAGCTCGTGGGATAAGAGATGCTCTCCCATGCGCTGGAGCACAAGTCGGGAACAGGGGCTGAAAAGGCCGGAGTCGACATGGTTGGAATTTGCAGCGTCAGGATCTCACGGCAACAACAGAGTGTGGAAAGATACACTGACCCACAGGTGTCAATGAGCTAGAGAAGAGCTGTCAAGAAACGGGACATGCATGCACGAGGAAGCAAAATATGCCAGAAATAGGGATATAATAATAATAATAATAATAATATAGGAACCTTCCTAAAAATTAGCACTTGGAGCTTCTCTTATTTCATACCAGCTTCTCCATGGACACAGAGATGTCCTGATGGTGCAGGATGCTCCCTCCAATACCTCTTTAGCAATAGAGAAAAAGAATGAATCACGCATACAGTCACAGCCTTTGTGTAACTGCACTCCAGCACAGCATCCACATCACCACCAGAACCTGGGCACAAATTCATCTCCCCAGTGCTGTACCAGATACCAGACTCCCTTCTACTGTGTTGGGGAACTCATGCCACTACAGTTCCTTACACAGGAAATTAGGAGTATCAGATAATACATTTATGAGGTTGATATTAACTTTCAACTTCA
Source organism: Syrrhaptes paradoxus (assembly GCA_013400615.1). NCBI lineage: Eukaryota > Metazoa > Chordata > Aves > Pterocliformes > Pteroclidae > Syrrhaptes > Syrrhaptes paradoxus. Next base: position 240,845 of record VZTO01007789.1, read on the forward strand.
GAAACAATATTGGATTATTTCCTATGTTTTTTATATGTATGTATAAAGATAGAAACCTCCTCCAAACAAACCCTGAAGCACTGTCAAGAAAATTATTTCAGGATATCCTTTTTATGTGGACAGCAACCACTGCATGATACAAAAGATCATCTGTGTCACACAGTGTCACATGTTTGTTTAACTAACTGATGAGATCGTTGTTTGATGTTCTCTGGTATGACCAAAGAAAAAATAAAGAAAAATGAGGGAAAAAAAGAAGAAAAAAAAAGAGAAAACAAACAACCCCAAACAAACTTAAATAATTTCCCATGTATTTCCTTCCTTCCTCAGAATTATTCTAATTAGAAGGAAAAAATCCTGTTATAGATATTCATCATAAGCACAAAAATAAACTGTTACCTAGATTTAGTAAATTGGCTGGCTGATAGTTTCATTTTTAATAAACTGTCAGGACTCAGGCACCTATGGGACTGCACTCATCAGGAAATAACTTGAAACAGAAAAGAGTTAACTCATTAAATTAAGGTCTGCAAGAGAGGCATGGCTGAACCAGCAACAACCTGATGGAGTCCCTCCACCCACCAGGGTCCCAAATAACATCTGTAACAACTTGCTACTCTCTAAGTGACCAATCTTGTATTCCAATAATGTGCCACCCAATTTCTACTGCTCTCGACCTCAATACAGGGCAGTTTGTGTGGCATTCAACCCTCCAACACACCAACAATGTCCCCCAATACTATGCCATCAGAAGGTTTTCATAACTACGATTTCGTTTTGTGTGTGTGTGCAGCAAGGTCAATAATGAAAATATTTCATAAGATCTACCCTAGGTATAACCTTCAGAGTAATTGCCTGCTAGACCTCTCATCACTTTTTTTAATACCCTGTGCCAAATCAGAGAGCTTGATTTTCATCAGTTCTCACTGGAACCCTACACTTCTTGTTCACCAGAGAGACAACTTTTCCTGCTGATGAATTTTTTCCCCATTTTTTAGGCTGTCTCTTCACACCTAACCTTCTCTTAAGGTTGTTACTTATCCTCCGAGGTCTACAGCTCTTTCCTTCTAAGGTTTTTAATCTCATGAGCCAGATGCCTAGGCTGTGTTCTGTAGGCCCTTGTTAACCTTCAAAAAGAACACATGCTTCTTCGCATAAAGATTTACTTTCCACAGCAGCCACTAGCAAGAAGCCAAAAAAAAAAAAAAAATCTAGAAAAACTCTCATAACAGCTCTAAAATAATTTTAAGAATATTGTTAATCTTGGGAAAATATGGTATCCTATTCTTTCAAAAAGAAAAAAAAAAAGAAAAAAAACATTTATTTGTTATAAAACCAACTAACAAAAAAAAAAAAAAAAAAAAAAACTTTAATTGTAATAAAACCCCCTCACAAAAAAAAAAAAACAAAAAAGAATGTATCCTACCATCAAGAGATGCAATTCTGCAATGGGCTATTCAAATTCAAAAATAATAAAAATGCAGATGTGTACTTGTCTTCTAGTTCAACCTAAATCTGAAACTACACTGTTTCGGGAGAATTTTTTGATACACAAAACATCTGATTGCACAAACCAAACTGCCAATGAATGATGAACTGGCTGCATAGTACCAGACAGTCAATGAATGATGCAGGTGGCTGCATAACGCCAATATATAACGTCCAACTTTCTGTTAGCTCTCGCAGATTCCACCTGCTTCCCCTATAAGAATCTAGGGTTATTTTTAAGTGATAATTTTAACCAGTTGGGGAGTTGGATTATAAAAAAATTTATGACACTGAACTTAGATGGATTCCAATAGAGACATGCTTATTCCAACAGAGACGTCCTTATGCTAAGGACTCCAGAGGTGGACGCAATACTACAGGTGGGGCCTCATGGGAGCAGAGGGGCACAATCACCTCCCTTGACCTGCTGGTCACTCCTCTTTTGATGCAGCCCAGGATATTGTTGACCTTCTGAGCTGCGAGCACACACTGCCGGCTGTATTCAGGCTTTCATCTACCAACACACCCAAGTCCTTCTCAGAGCTGCTCTCTCTCCATTCTCCACCCAGCCTGTATTTGTTCTTGGGATTGCCTCGACCCACGTGCAGGACCTTGCACTTGGCCTTGATGAACTTCATGAGGTTTGCATGGGCCCACCTCTCCAGCCTGTCCAGGTCCCTCTGGATGGCATCCCTTCCCTCCAGCGTGTCACCACACCACACAGCTTGGTGTCATCGGCAAACTTGCTGAGGGTGCACTCCATCCCACTGTCCATGTCTCCAACAAAGATGTTAAATAGCACTGGTCCCAGTACCAATCCATGCGGAACACCACTTGTCACTGGTCCCATTTGGACATTGAGCCATTGGCCACAACTCTCTGAGTGTGACCATCCGGCCAATTCCTTATCCAGCGGGTGGTCCGTCCATCAAATCCGTATTTTTCCAATTTGGCCACCAGGATATCATGCGGGACAGTGTCAAACGCTTTGCAGAAGTCCAGGTAGGTGGCGTCAGTTACTTCTCCTTTGCCCACTGATGCCGTAACTCCACCACAAAAGGCCACCAGGATTTTCAGGCACAATTTGCCCTTGGTGAGGCCATGCTGGTTACCAATCACCTCTCCTTCTTTTTCCATGTGCCTTCGTAGAGCCTCCAGGAGCATCTGCTCCATGATCTTGCCAGGCACAGAGGTGAGACTGACCGGCCTGTAGTTCCCAGGGTCTTCTTTTTTACCCTTCTCGAAAATGGGGGTTAAGTTTCCCCTTTTCCAGTCAGTGGGAACTTCACCAGACTACCATGACCTTCCAAATATGATGGTTAATGTCTCTACATATATAAAACACAGCATCTCAGAAAAGACTTTAGCAATAACCACCATAGCTGAATGATTTCCCCTACCCAAATATCAAAGGAAAATAGCTGTCAAAAGTGTAAATTAAATCACTTTTAAATTGAGCAGAAAATTATTTCCTATTTTCCACAGGTTATGATGTGGAGTGATCTTAAACCTCTGGAAAAGAATTTCCCAATTTTCAAAAATTCTGTAGCCCAATTACAAGTAATTATAGCTTTTCATTTTCAACATGATGAAATAATTTGATTCTTTTTACAAGAGGTCTGGTTTAGCTCAAAATAGACAAGTGCTTCTGCAATGAGTTAGCACACAAAGACAATAAAGATCATTCTCAAAAGAAAATCAGGGATATATGTTGGCTATAAATCATAAATGGAGCATTCAGGCAAAAATAGTTTGTGTGTTCTACAAATGCCACTTATTTCCACTGCACATGAGTGAGATAAAGTAAGCAGACCACTGACAGTTTTGGCTTTCAAATACAAAATGGGTAAGATTTGAGAGAAGAAAAAGAAAACGTATGGCATAATCACTACTGTTAGACCTAGTTTTAAAGTATAATTTGGAGAAATAGAGTGCATGAATACGATCTTCTCTATATTCTGATTACAGAAGAAAAGCAAACTAGGACCATATAGCATTAAATTAAAACTAAATATTATTTTAAGTATCTTTTTCCCAGGTCCACTTGCTTCCTCTGCCCCCAAGAATTACCATTTTTTTTATTCTCAGGGAAAAGAAACTATATTCACTAAATTAGATATTCCATGTCAGTGAGGCTTCTAAAACCTTTCACAAAAAATCTAAAGCTCAACCGGCTTCACGTCAGCGCAGCACAGTTCCTCACCATAAGGTTCAATGGACTTTTGCACATGTCCTAAAATAAGAATAAGAATTATACCCACACTAACTTGTATTTGAAGCTAGATTTTGGGTACATGCAAGACTACCTAGTAAATCCTAAGTGCTGTAGTAAATCTGACACCTGTAGTTTTTAAGGAAACAGGTTTGCATGACACCTCCGAGTTACAACCACACTCGATATAACACACATACCCAGTAGCAAGAGGAAAAATGTAAATGTACTGTAGTGGGAATCGTTTAAATGCACTTATCAAAGAGAAGCAAACCTTTGCCTTCTAAGCAGAGAAGCACAGTCTCATCTGGAGACAGAAAAATCTTAACAGTTCTTAAACTCCCATACAAGACCAGGGAAGCAAGCTTGCCAGCCAGGTTCTGATCCCCAGCATCCCTACCTTCCCCTGGTTGGTTTGCAGGTTACCTGCTCACACTGTCACCCTTCCAAACCACTGAACTCTACATGTGTCCAAGACACAGCCTAATAAACTGCTACAACATCAGTAGAAACCGATATTAAAAATACTAACAGTGATTATATTTTTTAAAAAAAGCCCTATGGTATTTTTGCAATATTAAAAGTGGAAATAGTATTATCAGGTCTAATTCTTTCCCATAATAAAATATATCTTCTTTTTTTGCCTAATACAACAAACTAGTTAACAGTGTTTACTGTGTTATAAAGTTACCAACATAAAATTAAAAACTATCAAAGCACTTGGTTAATATTAAGTTTTCACAAAGAAAATTAGTAGATTAAGAACTCTCATATTCAAGAAACTTGGGTTTCTCTTGTGGTCAGTCTTCGGGAAGTGATGCAAATTTTTGAAGACTATTAAAAAAAGTGCCAGCCAAAGAAAAAAAAAAAAAAAAACAAACAAAAGACAACCGCTTAACCTCTAACTATGAGAAAAAAGATTTTATAGACAGTAACAAAATGAGAAAATTTGAATTTACAGACATTCATTAAAGGCTTTTAAAGCTATCCCAGCCTTTGGGGAGTTGTGGGAACACAGCAGGTTGACCAAGAGCAGATATAGGAATGAGAAAGCCCAGGAGCCAGTAAAGAACCAGGTACACTAGCACCAAAACATTGACTTCTACAGCCCTCCTACTCCCTCCGGTAAATACATCGCTGAAAGCCAGGCAGGACTCAGTCATATTGTAGAATATGATATTGTGTTAGTATGTACATCTTTTAATGTCATGCCCCAAAACAGCAGACAACAAAGCTCATTTTCTATTTGCAAAGGCCAGGCATGGGGTTTTTTCCCTGTGCTTCTCACCTGTTTCAGAAGACTGGATAAGGCACTACGTTACAGGAGTTACACGTCCTTGTCTGTCCCGGACAGTGAAAATGGCAGGACAACATTTGGCTGAAGATTAAAGCAGTTCTGAGACTGTACTAGCAAACATTGCCTGCAGGTTATGTTGGAGTTTTTTTGGTAATACTCAACAACGACATGGAAAAAATTCTAAGCAAGAGATTTTTATTTTTTTTTACTTCTTTATTCCCACTACAAGACAGTATTTCTTTTTATTAATATTTGCTTCTTGCCAGGCAGTTGATGCGATTAAAATCTGAAGCAGATTTTGAAATGTGTGCTGTTTCCTCCAGTGATGTCCAAACACCCTTGGGTCACCTCGTCTAGCAAGACCCCGTCAATGAGAATCGAAAGTGCAAGTAACAAAACAGGAGGCCTGGGGCCCACGTACAAAACTAAAACTATTCTTAATTAATTAATTATAAGCAAATCAAGAGAAATTATTAATATTAGGTGATAAAAACATGACATTTTAAAATACTCCAGCGTGCAAGGCCCTCCACCCAGCACACGGCCCTCAGGACGGGCGGGGGACCAGAGGACAGCTGAGGGGTCTGCAACGAGAAGGGTAGCGCGGGGTGGGCTGCGAGCCACAGCCAGTCCTGCAGCAAGTGATGTTTGGTCTGCAGGCTCTAAAGTGCCTCCAAGGCCCCCGTTACACCTTCCCACAACTAAAAGGGAAACATTACAAACAGTCCATATCAGAAGTTCAGATCAGAAGCCAAATACCACAGCCGCTCTGATTAAGACCATACATTTGTCGGAATTCATCTTGCCAACTGCATTATTTTACCTCCATTAAAGAATATTTAGAATGCAAACAAATAAGAGGTAATTATAGTCTATTACTTACTCTGAAGAACTGTCGAGACATCTTTTTCACAGAAAAAAAATGACTGGCTCCAAGCTGATTTACTCTACGTCACAGGAGCACTATTAGCTGAGAAGTTTATAAATTCACTATATTCTCTAGTAAGGTTTTACACTCAGCAACCCCGTAGCCACGAAACCCAACGCTGTTATATAGCGAGTAAAGACACAGAAGGCAGCCTAGGGTCCAACACGGCACTGCTTCTATCTCCAGAGAGAATGAAGGGACAGCTGTAATTTTTAAGGTTATTTTAGCAACTACAGTATCCATGCATTGGGCAGGGATTTGAGTGATGGAGAAACTTCACATTTTGATTTTACAGAGATCTGTGCCTTCTGCTGACCTAGTTTAAGAAGTGGTTTTACGTGGTTTTACCTTCACTAAGAAGCGGACATAAATACATTATCCATCTCAATTTCGCTGGCATTTTGTTGCCTTACATACGAGATGATGAGGTTTGCTACGATACACTTACTGTTTTTTACCAGCTGTCTGAATGTCACCTGGATCACATAGAGGGGGACGCTCTGTGGAAACGTGGATGTGTACCTTCTAGGGAGACAGTGGTATGTTCCGAGTTGTCAGTATATAAATAACACTCTAATCTAGATGTTCTTTGCTCAAAGCACAGTCTCTTTAGGTAAACTGTGGTTAGCAGCAATAGAAAAGTCAACAGGAGCAAAATATCCTGCAATCAACCCTGACAAAGCAGAAGAAATATGCCAGGATACAGAAAACCATAAAATTATACCAAAAGTCCAGGAAAACAGTAATATTCTTTACAGTCAAATTAGGCCTGTCTAAACTGGGGTCATATTTTAGAAAAATCTGACAAAAAAGGTAAAGACTCAAGACAAACTAATTAGCATTTCTGTGACCATGCTTTCCGCAGGATGCCGAAGCCCAGGCTCAGCCTGCCCAGGCTCAGCCACACTGTGACACCGCACACTCGCTGCCCTTGGGCAGCCTCTCAGATCCACGTTCAGAAGCAGGCCCCCATCGATTTGTCCCTGGTTTTTTTCACAGGGATCTATGCAAGTGCCACACTCTACCTGGGTGCAGCAACTCGGAGCGCTGAGCAGAATTCTGAAAATAAAATTTCCTCTGTCTGCTGTTGACCAAAATCTTGGAACCAAATTCTCTCAAATATGAAAGATCAGTGACACTGGAATCTCAAGGCTCATGACAATGTTTTTGTAATTAGCCTGCAGAAGCCTCTCAGAAACTCTAAGTTGAATATTGTGCAGTTGGGTTTCTTTCCTATGAGGCAAATCCCTGAAACTAACAGATTAGTCACAAGGCCCTTAGGGCAAAAAAGGAAGGAAAGCTTCTGTTCTCTCCAACTCTTAACGTGAGGGACTTCTAATGAAATTTAAACATTATAAATAGGCAATAGTCTATCATACAATTCATAATTAGACAGTGGAACTAACTGCTACAAAATGTCATTAAGGCTGAGGACTTAGCAAGGCTGGAAAAAAAGATTAGACATTTATATGGGTAACAAAAATATCCAGAGCTCTAATAATTTCCCAAGATCTATTAAACATCATGTTCCAGAGTTTAACCCAAACTCTAACCAGCCAAAGAACAGGTGGCTTCCTGCATCTTCCTCGGAAACCTCTGCTGTTGATCACTGGATAGTTTTCAACAAAATAATCAAGTTGATCCACAGGCTCCAACTCGAAGTGGCTAATAATCATGGTGTGTGCGGTCATCAGAGTCTGGGAACCAAGGGCAATGGGAAGCAGCTTCTCATGGCAGCCAGAGATAAACAAAGTGGACTGCAATGACAAGTTCAGGTGTTCACACTACATCAAGAACCAACCCACAGAGAATCTTTTTCAACAGAAAAAAAAAAGGGAGAAAAAAAATAAGAGCCTCTTTGGCTGTTGTGTTTAAACCTATTTGAAAAAAAAAAAAAAAATGAACGCATTAACAGCCAAACATGCAAGGGTAAATACAATTGACTTCAGAACTGAGAAAACTGTTCACGTTAAAAAGTTTTTTCTGCCACTGCTTCTTTGCTCTTTCCTTCTCTCTAGGTAGCCCTGTCACATCTGTTCCTTTTTCCACAGCATAACCTGTCCTGGCTTCTCCATGTCCCAGGGGAAATCCTAACTCCATACATTGAGTGCCCTTCCTTGCATTTCTCACCTGCCTTACGAGCTCCACAGAAGACAGGCTACGGGACGTCACACCCAGACCCACACCTCACAGAACAATCAGGTACCTACCGGCTGCAGGAGGCAAAAAGAAGAGAGGGGGGGAAGAAAAAAAAAAAAAAGATATAATCTAGCCATAGTCCAGATAACGTAAAGCATCAGCCCACTCTTAAAAACACCAGGTCAAAAGGTTTGAGAAGATGGGCAATTAAAACCACATCATTCCCAAACCACACACACTAATCTCTGTGTTAATAAGCCGATCTGTAAAACACAAGATAAGGTTCTACCAAATGAAAAAACCACCACTTTGATAGTTCCTATAAAACACGGGTCAAAGAACGGAGTTCCTGTGTAAATATTTGAACCACACACTGTAAGTAACATTTCAGCCTCTGCGTGCAATTACTAAATATTAAGTAAATAGCTATGGATCATACGTACAAAGGTGAATGCAAAATGCAGCAATATTTAAATTAAGATCAAAACAAGAAACAGCCCTTTGGTGTTTTGTTTTCCTTCAGAGTGTGGGGGATAATAAATATCCAAGAGCTTTCCAAGGCCTCAGAACAGATTGGATCCGTTTCTTTATGTTTCCTTTTGTAAGTTTGTCACAGAAGCAGCCTACCAAAAGATACAACCTGCAATTTGGCGGCGAAGAGAAACGCTGCACCTCCCTCCAGTCCTTGAAGACTTTTTTATTCCCCCGCAAAAAAAAAAAAAAAAATAAAGCAGAAAGGCAAATCTGACAACTTGCACTGAAGTTCAAATGAAGAATTTTATTACTCAACTCACCTTCCTCTATGCGGAGAGCTCAGACTAACCCAGCAGGTCAGACACAGTAAGTCATCAACCGCGACTCTTCACGGATTTACAGGAGCTCTGAACCCACCATTGGCAGCCACTTGTCTAAGCCCACCTACACAGTACCCTCCTGAGGTCTGGGGCGGGAAACAATCTTTGGACCCCCCCAGGAAAGGGACCACCACATCCACAAACAATATACAGTCGTTCCGGATTACAACTGGAATTTAGAGCATGGACTAGTTTTCTTCAGACTATTTCCTCAACCAACAAAATCCCATTTTATGATATAACTAATATTCACAGAACTAAGAAACCATCTTCACAATCATGGAGGAAAATTAATTTGAAACTAAAGAAAAAGTATTTAATATACTTATCCATATCTATGAAAATATTTATCTTGAGAAAATAGAAAAAAAACCAAACCCTAAAACTCAGACAAGGCACTATTTTTTAAAAATAGCTTTTTTTGCATTTTTGGGTAGCTGAAGGTACTTGATTTTGGTTTTCTTCATAAAGTACAAAGTCAAAAGTCCTTGAATGAACTGGTACAGTTTAAGTAACATTTAGAACCTTCTTACTTGCCCTTTTTTTTCTACAAGTGATTAATTTGATGAAATAATGCCAACAATTTTTCATAAACTGTAATGCAGCCTAAGAAAAGGCCCCTGTATAAATTGAACACAGTAGTCACATATTTTGTGGGTAGATTAAGGATAAAACTGCTAGCTCCATGCTGTGCCAGATGAAAAGGAACTGTTGGAGTGCTTTAGAGCGCGCATATTTAGTAGGCTACCCAAATTATTTATAAAAGTTTGGGGAAAAAATAACTATTGAAGGAGAATAGTATCATCCAGTGAATAAGGAACAAGAAGAAGAGATTCAGGTTCCACTCCCAGCTTCTGAGAGACTAGGCAAACCACTTCATCCTGGACAGCTTCCATAGGTAGACAACAAAGGTAGAATTTACTGATTTGGTAAAACGCTTCAGAATTTGTATGTGAAACATACTGACATAGGCACCGAGTATTTTGGTAGAAGTAATGCCTGCCACTACACAGATCTGCTGAACTGCTTTAAGATTTCAAGATCTGAACAGGATGTTGAGCAGCATGGTATATTTACCACATTCTGTACATGTGAGCAACACACATCTATTTAGCTCCAGCTCACCACATTTAGGAAAATGCCAAGAGAACGAGTGGCTGAGCTGAATAAGCACGTGGAGCCACAGAAGATTCCTCTGCAGCCAGACAGCTGGAGTTAGCACAAAGCAAACCAAGTCTTCACTGTCTCCAGCCATCCTTTAGACACTCTGAGATACCCCAGTCATTGGAGAATGAAACGGAGTGATAGGGAAGAGCTAAGCACCAAAGAAAAAGCCTGGAAAATCTACAAAACAAAATGGGCATTTACTGTAGCATCAGAACATAAATAAGTCGTTATGTTTTAATAAATGATGCAGGTGTAGGGAGCCTCAGCAAGCAGCTCAGCAGTTCCATGTAATACCAGTACTAAGGTCTTCAGAGAGACTTGTCTACATGTTCTTATAGCACTGTGAAATGCAATTCACGATCCCTTTTGACAGCCTCAATTCAGACATATCCACCTGTACCGCAGGGACTGTACGCTACAAATAACTGTCACAACTTATTGAAGAGCTTAGTTACTTCTGGATAACTAAGAGGGATCTTCGTCTTGAGGATGTACAAAGAGACTTCCTAAGAGAAACACAAAAGATATACGAAAGAAATGAAGGACAAAGGTCCTTAAAATGAAGCTCATTACTAACGTTTCTGAAAGTGAGACACTACCTTGCAATGGACCTCAACGGAAAGTCTTATTAACTCAAGAACTTACCACTCAGCAGTATTTGGATTGTTATAAATAATGAAGAAATATATTTCAAAAAATACTACGCAGACACAGTCCTGTAGAGTTCCAGTAATCACGTATTAAATAACATGGTTAAAACCAGAACTGTTATTTCAAGAAAGAATAAATATAAACTGATCTATAGTATTTTACAAGAAGGAAGACTGCTGCTACGTGTGATCTCCAATTCAGGAATAAAATTTTTATCCAAATCTAAAAAATAAAAACCACCAGTCAAAAACATTACCTATAAATCCAGAAGTTATTTCCAGGCTCTTTCACATCTCTGGAAACGGGCACTGCCCCTCCTCTGTACATCCAGGACAGCTGGGATATTACTGGAGAAGGAGCTACAGACCTTTACACTGGTAAGCGCAGAGGCATAGAAGACAGCAAGCACTCCTGTTCACTAGGACATTCCTTACCATCTCTTACTTTTTTCTCTCCTTGAGCAGTTTTCCATGGGGCTCTTCATCTGCTTCACAACCTGCCTAGAATATCTTTCTCCTCCTACCAGTCGCCAGCTGTTCCTCATTCACACGGACAGATGCAGCAGTTGTTCATTTCCCATTCTGCAGGATGTTAGAACAGTTGGACTTTTCCCAGACAGGCCAGGAAGGAGCGACACATGAAAAGAGAGTTTTTTCTACCAATCATTCCCAAGGAGTCTCAACAACATCTTACCTTCCAACAAAAGCACTATAAAGCAAGTAAAACTACAACATTAAGAGAACCAAGGAGAGCAGAAACAGGAATGGACTGGTCCTCCCATCTTCTAGTGGACAGATGACAAATGCAGCTCCAGCCTTACCACTCACGACTAGGACATGTGTGGAAAAGAGAGGTGGGGAGACAGGGGGCTAGGAAATACATCTGTAGCCTCAGTGCACTGAACAAGTGCATCTGCAGACCTGCTTCCCAGAGCTCATCTGTGCACCCCCAAGAAGAATCCAGCTGTGTCCTCCCTATACTCCACATCTGGTGGCTGCAGACAGCCCTCTCTTCTCAAGGCTGAACAAGTCCAGCTCTCTCAGCTTCTCTTTGCGGATCACTCACGAAGCCTGGGGCCAGCTTGGGACCAGCTTGGTGGACCTCTGCCAAACTCAGTCTGGTTTATGAAATCTTCCCTGTACTGGGGAGCCCCAAACTGGGCACAGTATTCCAGATGTGATCTCAAATGCCAACTAGAGAGGAAGAATAACTTTCCACAATCTGCTAGCCACACTTTTGCCAATGCAGCCCAGCACACAAGTGCCCTTCCTTGTCGCAAGGGCACACGGCCGATTCATGTTCAATCTGAGCTCAGCCAGGAGCACAGGGCCTTCTGCAAAACTGCTTTGTAGCCAGTCAGCACCCAGACAGTCCTGCTTTGTGGTTTATTCCATCCTAAACACAGGATTTTCCATTTGCCTTTCTTTGAACTTAATGAGGCTCCTATCAGCTCCCTTTTCCACCCAAAGTAGGTCCCACTCAAGAGCAGCCCTGCATACAGAAGATCTTTCCGTTCCCCGATGTTACCATCATCCACTGACCTGCTAAGAGCACAGAAATCCTGTCTGCTGAATTAACAACGAAACAGAGAAATCCCGTAAGCACAATAATCTAGAATGGACATCTCCATGCCACTGCAGAGGAAAGAACACATGGACGGAACAGGAGCCCAAGAGAACTGGCTATTGATTTGTGGTGATTTTTGTGAGAATAAGAGCCTACCAGTCCCCAGTATTTGCTGCACCCCCATAGAAGAGCCTACTGTCCATATACCAGATTTCACAGGAGGACTGATTTTACGCTCCTACATATTCACTGAAACCGAAGTCAGCGGTGGTTTAGGTTAGGATGACGGATTGTAAACAACCGCAGTTCAGAAGCTGGCATGAGTTTGCTTCTACGAACTTACCGATGGGGGCTACAAACCTCTTAAAATTGCCAGAGTTCACCTGCCAATACCTCAAGAAAAAAATCACCAACAAGCTGTTCCTGCAAGAAACATCTTCCAGAGTGAATATCCATCTGACAAAATGCATGGCTGCTAATGTTCAACAGATTTTGTAACAATTTCTTGCAGATCTTAACCACCTTTGACTGCCTTTGAGTTTTGATTTACCTCAATAAGAGAAACACAAGGTATTTTTGCCCTTAATAGGAACTGAACTGAATCTGAATCCTGAATTTCTCTTTTAGAGCATGATATGGCCTTAAGAACAAGTGTAAAGATTTAAAGATGTTATGCCTCCAAGAACTCTCTGTTCATACTGAAAACAGAAACATCAGTGAGCTACACAAAATAGATTTTAATGCCAAATCAATCTCACCAAGAGGGATGCAAAGAGACTTGCAAGACCAATGCATTTTCTTTGGAATTATTCCAACAGAAGAAACAAGACGAAAGTGAAAAAGCCAATTTCTACCCACAAGATTTTTCCAGCATCCCTTACAAAACATTTCACTTTCTCTACACAGACACAAATCCAGGCTATGGAACTGTGACAGGTGACAGTCAACGGGAACAGCGGAGAGGGGTCTTTTTTATCACACCAAAGAAGAGCCTTCAAGTTTAGCAGCTAGAGATTCACTCAAGGAAAATCTTCGAGCCTCCAATCAATACTGCTTGCAAATTCTGTTGGATTGACAAGAAGAGAGGGAAGGCAAGGGAGGACAGCCCACAGCCTCAGGTTCCCCAGGGAGGGGAACAACAACCTAGTTATGCATCTGTAATCAGTCACTGCAGGAGGAGAGGAAGGGTGAAGGCCACGGCAACCTGCGTGCCTGCCCTTCAGCACACAATAGCTGTCTCCGAGCTTGAAGGCTGATTTCTCTGGGACCCCCACAGTCAATAGCAAGAAGCAGCCTCTCAGACGCATTCTCTGGCCGTTCCTAACACAAGCTATTGCTCTGTCCTACCTTTGGGAGGGATCCACATCTCTCCACTGCCTTCTTATTATCTCTTTAGTGCCTAATTGAAATACTTTGGTTGGGAGCCCAAACACAACAGCCATGAGTACTTTTCTCTTTTTTGCTTCTGCAGGAAACTATACATTGGGCACCTGGGTGGGGAGGGGAAGACAACAGGACACAAAAATACAGAAGATCTTTCCAGCAATACGACCAACAAACAAAAGGATCATGAAATGCTAGATACATCGTTAAAAAAAAACAAAACCCTGCATGGACCCAGTGGCTAGCCAGCAGTCTTTCCAAGTCAGAGCGGTGGTGAGTCACCAAAAGGCGTTTATTCCTTCTGCCCACACCCTGCGTGTACCTCTCTTTCCTAATTTCTGGCTAAATATCTCCTGCTGCCTGTAACGAGCAGAGTTTCTGTTCTTACAAAGCACGAACACCTCTCAGAGCAGGCTACCAGCCACCCCGAACAGGCAGATATCTCAGCATCCGGAAGGTTGCAGTTTTAAAGGTTTGACAAGGAATAATATCTGAACTTAGGTGGTAATTAAACTGTCTGAGCAACGCTAAGAGCAGATACATTATATTTTAATATCAGAAATGAAGTACTATTAGAGAACACAAAGCACCTTTCTACACAAGAAACACAAAATGGATCCTTCTGCTGCTGCTGGGAGCTCAATGGATTCACGTCTGATCACATCTTTGACATCACACTATTGCTCCTATTGACTACTGCCAGCCGTGCTTGTGCACATTCACACACCTCGTACAACTCTAAATGACTTCCAGAAATAAATCTTCCTATTGGCTACATATTATCTAATGATTCACGGTAAAATTTCTTGAATTTCTTAGACTCCTGTCTGGGGAGGCGGTGGGGAAGAAAAACCAAGAGACATGAAATTGAACTAAGCAGACCACTGTGCTAACACACAGGGGAAAGAGAAGCTCAGAAAAAGTCCCAAGAAATCCACCAAACTAAAAAGTTACATTTTACATTTTGGGGGTTTAGAGATTAGAGGGAGAGGTTATACCAAAAATCAAAATCATCTGTAAAACCGCCGTTTTCTGTCACATGCAATATTTTCATTATTAGTGAACACAAAGCATTTAAGAGAGAAATTTAGAAAGCTGCACAAGAAATACAAATGTACTTGTGAGGAAAAGATACCAAAGCATTTAATTCTTTGAAATACAGAGCACTGTCATAAAAATAGACTGAAGCTGCAAACGCTAGCTCTGTAACTGATGCTCAGGGAAATAGTTTCAATATTTCTATTTGTATATTTTCTTGCTGCTAATTTAATTCTCAACGGTATCAGAATCAAAGATCACAATTTCATATCTGCTAAGGCAAGAGGCTTAGGAGCTCCTTTGTGGGACCTTTCCAGATCTCTCATAAATCCGTTTGAATCGACCTAAGGCTTTCTAAAAATCACCATTTCCCATATCTTTCCCCCACTTTATTGTACAGCACAAAGAGCACACCTTCACGGGAAACAAACAAAACGGATCCTCTTTTTTTCCTGCTGGGAGCCCAGGATACAGGCAGGCTTTTGGTTGTGCATCCTGCATCGCACAGCCCCTTCTGACCTGGTGATTCCATACACTCCACCACAAGTACTTTTTCATTAGACCACTTACCGACAAATTAATTGTGCAAATTGGAAAGTTCTCCAGGTCAACAAAATAAATTCTTATAACAATAGACTTTGCCAGAAAATATCGAAGTATTCTGCCACATTAACCACAGCTAGAGCGAAACACCTTTATCTAGAGAACTGCCCACAGATCACCTCCTCCTGCTGCCAACTCTTCTGACTGAATCTTTAGCTCTAAAGTGGTAGGTAACGACGGTATAGTTCAAACCCTAATGACAATCTGTGCCTTATATACTACTGCATCTTCTGCTTCCTCTATAAAACAAAGCCAGATCCAAAACCTCTGTAAGAACTGACAGAAGCTGAGCATTACATTGCATGTGCGCAGTAAATTGTACAAATTAGAAAATGCCCAAAACAACACTCTTTGGGTGAAATTACACAACCAGTTCCATGATGGGTAGCAGGTTAGATGATCATAGTGTTTCCTTCAGCCTTGAGTCTACAAATGTGTGCCTAATTCTGCTTATTTCCATAAAAAAAAAAGAAATTAAAAAAAATGTTGCTGATAATTCATAGCCCTGCCTCTGCCTCTCAGGAGCCATCTTCCATCCAAAACCATTTTTTTTTAAATCTTGAAATTATTATAACCAAAACCAAAATCCTGATCTTTCTTTTGAAGTCCTATCTTCTGTTTTACCACCAGTCTCTGCTACTCATGGCCTTCACTACTCACAGTGGAATTCCTTAGTCGGGAATTAGTTGTTTCTCCTTTTTCCTTTTTCCCCTGCACAGCAGCTGAGAGCTATGTTTTTTAATTATCAAAAACAGCACATGAGTACAAGTTCTACAAAAGGAAATATGTGATAATATCAGCATTTTTCTGAAGTTGGTATCTCTCAGTTTAGCCTACTGCCTTCAGTGGGGATAAGAACTGTGTCTTTATACATGTTTTTGCATCAGTTAACAGGAAAAAAATTTTGAACATCTTTGGCCACTGCCATGAGGCACCTATTTTATACAGGATTAATTAGAATTAGTGGGAACTGTAAGAATTGGTACCATCCTTCTGAGATGTAATAATTTTCCATATGTCACTTTGCTATCAGACCCTCTTCCGTGGAGCTTTGTATTGTGAGCATCTCCCAGAGAAAGAACAGGGGTTGCAGACTGACGCTCGTTTCATCAAAGGTCTTGAAAGCCCGTGGTGGCATGTCTTCTGTCATTCTAGAAATCATCTCTTCCTCTTTTGCTATAGGAAGTCAGCACACACTCTAATAAATGCAGTTAACCTAACAGCCAAAACCCGAGCAGGAAACAGTTAGCTCAGTACAAGCCATCAGTGACAAGCAGAAAACATGCAGAAACCCAGGTTTAAAAGAAAACAGTGCTAGCGCTCCGAGTCTCACGGAATAACAACCTCCGGTTTGCCCTCCTAAATTCAATCTTGGTTTTTGAGTATTGATCCTTGATATGATCAAACAGAAAGGGAAAAAAATCACTCTGGAACAAGTGGAAATAGATGAAACTATTTATAAAATGTTCAAAAATAAACCTTCACGTGTGACCACACAGTTTGTTCCTGTAAACACAGAGAACATCTGTCTGTCTGCCACAAACAACACAAGGATGCAGACGTTACAGAAATACAATCGCGTTTCACCTGGCAGCTTGATGCAGCGTACTCGCACATGACAACACATCGATTTTACTTCTACCTCCATGCAGACATCTACGTAAAGAAATCCATTAGGCAGACAGTTCTCATCTCTATTGACTGACAGAGTGACAATCGAATACTTTTCACCTTCCAAACTGACTGACAGCTAGAAACTTAAACAAGCCTTCAAGTTGCAATAATAGTATGAAACACTTTCAATTACCTGAATCAAACAAACCCATGATCCCACTAGTTGAATGTATTTTTCTGTCTGCTGCTATGCTTGGCTTGGTTTACATCATTGTTCGGGCAATTCAGATCCCTAACAAGAACGCTGCAAACAAACAGCAGCCCAGGGTTCCTAAACGATGAGTTCTACCCAAAGTAGTCTCACTATAGGCATTTTTGTGACCAGAAAAAAATAAACGCAGCCAGCCTTTTGAATCATTCCCTTTCCAGCCTAGCGAGGAGGCAAATCTTCTAAACTTACCAAAAAATGCATGGGAAATAGCTGCATCATTAGGTAAGTGTCCTAACACTAGTAAATGTTAAACACTGGCCTGCCTTTAAAAGGTGAACGTTTTTTTTAGTAAAATGAAATTGTAACAAAGCAGTATTTTAACTTTGGGTCCAAATATATGAACAGTTTGGCCAGTTTTTGAATTCAAATTCCAGGTATTTTTCTAAGTAATTCAAATTTTAATGAATTAAATTCTCTCCAATCAAATTCTGAATTTGTTTAGTGTACAATAATGAACAACTGAATTTGACAGAGAAGCAACAAATTTGGAAGCTGGATTTTTCAGATACGACAGCTCGTAAGTAATCAAAACCATCTATATTTCCATTTTACAATTTCCAGAATGAATAACTAAGGTTGGAAGTATCTAATGTTCTATAGACATCAATACGTGTTGCTGCAAGACATTCAGCATGATCAGAGTGAAATATCCAAATGAACATGCTTATGAGCTGAACATATACACTGCGGAACAGGCAAACAAGTAGGATCAGGGTGCACCCTAATGTACTGTAATTGGTTTGACAGAAATAAAAGGAAAAGTCAGAGTCCATCAAGAACTGTTCAGTAAAAAACACACAAAAAGCAAAAGATTGTCTTTACAATTGAACAGTTGCATCAAAAATGGTCAAAGCATTTTAAAAGACATAATTTTATGTTATGAGAAAACAAGAACTGAAAATAAACCACGTTTCCATATATTTCCCTTATAAAAACTGTCTTTTAAGCCATGTTATGTCTAAGGAGGCTGAGTACAGTCCCTAACTTTCCCCCTCCCTCTCCACACACTGCTTGTTCTGTTTGGATCGGGCAGGTAACAGACAATCTTTACAAGAACCCAGCGCTGCTTTGCAAGCTCCATCACAGTTTAAACGTGCACAGCCACATATTTTTCTACTTTGAAAAGACCCACCTATTCTTATTTTTGAAAACAACAACCAGACCTTAAAATAAATTTAAAAATAACCCGGCCCCCAATCAAACAAATAAAAAAGCCAAACAACCCCCCAAACCCACTCTCAGAATTCTGCAAATAAGTCTGTGTTAAATCTACAGGATTTGAATTCATCTATTGTATTCTGTTGCTATTACAAAAAAATAATTTAAAAGGTTCTGGAAATAATGTCACAACATGAGTTTTACAGTATTAATAATTTAGTGGATATGTAAAAACACGTTTTATCAGTTTGTCTCTTAGAAAGAAATTAAATAATTAGTAAGAAAGCAATTACTTTAAAAGGATAATACTCTTCTAAAGTTACTGTGCTTGGCGTCTCTTCTTTTTTTTTAATCAGTCAATACTATTTGAAGGCGTCAATATAGAATTTACTGTGCGCACAACATAAAATGACTCTTTCAGAAGAGACTTGCTGTTGTACACTGTGCAGCAAATTGATTTTCTGAAAAGGAATGCAGCCTGTACTTAACCTAACAGTGTAACCTTGTTGTACTACATGAAAAGGGATCATGCATATTGATTTCTTTATTACAATTCCTCTTGTGATCAGTAAACATTCGTAAACCCTTCTTCTTGGAAAAAAATATTTTTCTACTTTGAAATTAGCAAATATAAACAGGCTTCAGTTTTGAATTCCAAAACTGTCCTCTTCACAGGCAGACAGGTACCAATCTACTCTGACTTTCTTTGCCCATATTTTAGGGGTACAGTTTTCTTCCAAGTTACAAAAAACAAGCAAACTGGACTGATGCCACTGACAAAACACTGGTTTTGCTACACTTAGAAAGTTTTTCTTAAAGAAAAGTTATATTCTTGATGTTCATATTCATTGTCCTTTAAAAATAATGGCTTACATACAAAAAGAGCAAAACAGAGGGAAAAAAAAGAGAGGTAATATCACGGAGAAAAAAGTAAAAGACCTCGTACAGTATCTACCCTGACAAAACTAAACTAGAATATTAATGAAACACAAATTTTATATTGCTTTCTTTTTGAACAAGTTACCGTTACCATGTAGTTTCTGGAATCGATGCAAGCAATTAAAAAATTTCAACCAAAATGTTTTGTGAGGCGTAATTACTATAAGGTCACTAGATATTATTTGGAGTCAGTTTAGTTTATCACATTACGACATGACAGGACGTGAGGCAAAAATTATAAATTCCTTCCCTAAATCTGTCCTTTTCTGATTTAGATGGATGAAGAATAATTAACTCTTAATTATTCAGATGACTTCAAGGCAGTTTCAGGATTCGGTAAAGAATGCAGTCATTTTAACCACGGAAAGCAGTCTCCTATCATTTATCAAATCTTGCAACTTGACCAATGATGAATAAAAAAATCTATGTTTACCCATAGCCCTAACTGCTACCTTAGAGGTTGTTAAGCAACAAAATTTCCTTTAAATTCTACCATATGCAAATGATCAGATGCAATTTGCATTTTAAAGTATTTAACTCTACATATTTATTGGATTTTGAGGCCATGCTGATCATTGATTTATGTGCTTCTGGCAATCATATTTCCATATTTGTATGATTTTGATGACAGTAATAATTCAAATATGCAGAAAGTTGTTCTTTGAACAATATCTTTAATTACGTCCTCAAAGCATCATTGTTTTGCCTGGTGTCCTGACAAAACTGGTTCGAAATGAGAAATGGCATTATGATCTGAAATGCACAGAAGTACATTTGTCCTTTGCTGTCTAGGACCGAATGCACAGAAATGACTTTTCATGTTAACCAATCCTCAGCCCTAACCAGTCTGCAAAGCCCAGCAACCTTGCACGTAAATACTTTATTAATTCTGACACACTTTCACGACAAATTCAATCACAGTTCATAAGATTTCTGTTCAAAATGCAAAACCTGCCCCATTTACTTTGCCGCTAACTCAGAAAGTTTTGCTGCCACGGTTTTTTATTAGAGTTGTCACAAATTATGTGCACTCTTACGAAAGCTATCAAGAACTGTAATCATTAAAAGATCCACAAATATTTTGCCCATTTACTTCTCAAACACAACCATCAACCATGTCTTCTGTCACCACTATCGAAACAGTTTGTTTTAATACAACTTTTGTCACTGGAACACATGTATAAACTTTTTAGAATAATTGTTCACTCATGTACAAATATACAAGAGTAATGCATTAGCCTACACGATGAACTTGTGTTTTAGTTAAGCATTCCTATTTATACTAATGTTCATTTAAATATTGTGCAAAAGTCAAATATTATCAGAATAATACAACATTTTACTTTAGTGCAGCATAGATTCACTAGTTTGCTGTTTCCATAAGTAGTGCTCTACATAATGCTCTGCCTCATTCAGGGACAATCTAATATTTAAAATAAAATAAACAACAGACCCTTTTTCAAGTTATATATAATTTAAGAAGACTCTGTTTCTTTTAAAAAATGCATAAGTAGTTCCATAAATAGAGCTGAAATTAACCTAAATTTATCAACATTTTTCCATCTGTAAAACACACAATATTAAATTCTTATGAAATCATTAGGCATACAGTTTGCTTACTCAGAGTCAAAACACACTGCTGCACAAATGGGTGGTTTTCTCTCTGATTTTTTTTAAAAACATGTTTTACAAAAAGAACCGCCTTTGTGTACTCCATGCTGCCAGGTAGGAAAGCAATAATGAAGGTTCGTAGCAACTATGATGATCATTAAAAAATAAAGGCAAAACCAAAAGAAACCCTCTACCCTTCACAACAGTGACATATTTTTTGGCCTGCAAATATCTCAAAACAATAGTTCTTCTTCAGAGAGACTTGAATATTTTATTTATGGATGTTGAACACAAATTTAGTGCACACTATAACTGTATAAACCTCTGCTTTATTTTTTTATGAGAGCACCCCAGGCAAACAAATATATAATGTAGACCTGATGTCAGCCACCCTAATATACTGGTTATGATTTTGTTTTTTAACTCCCCAGGTGGAAGGAAAGAATTCACAAGTTTGTTATATCTACTACTTATCTCATCTAAATATAAGCTACTCAGATCAGTAAATAAAATAAAATGAGTGTAATTCTGTTTGTGTCACCCTTTAAAGAGACATTTACTATTTTGTTAAATATTATGGCACACTACCATACCGAATCGAAAGTCACTTAACGTTCAAAATGCATTTTAAAAACAATTGCACTTTTACTGTGATTCTTGATTCACTGTCATGTAAATATCCTGCCTGGTCCCAAGCAAGCACGCTGTTAGTAAAATACTTGACATTTGCTGAACAACCTTTAAGGAAATAATTAGATAAAGACACGCTGCTGTTTTTCAGCCCCTATCAGATTAAAAATGTTTACCTCTTTACCAGACAGGCATGATGCACTATCAAAATTATGCAAATCAGTTTACCATTAACTAGATGTGTTAGCAACATTAGAAGAAAACACACAATATGTGCAAAAAAAAAAAATCATTTTTACTTATAAAAGCTTCCACCTTTAAACCCTTCTAAAGACCATAAAGATAAACGCCTTTGTGAGGTTTGGATCTATTTGTAACACACAAGCGCTGGAGGTGAAGGGAAAGCAGCGATTTCCCAGGGAAAGTGCAGAACCCAGCGGCGCCGCGCCCTCCGGCTCTCCCTAGCGGCTGCGCTCGGAGGGGCCCCCCGCCACCGCCCGCTGCCCGGCCCCGCGGCCACCGCGCCGGAGCCCCTGCGGGCAAGGCACGAGGAGAGGCCGCCCCGAGGGCCAGCCTTGGAGACGAGGAGAGCGGAAAATCCCGCCTGGGTTCGGTAGCCCTGGGTACCACAGCCCAGGGTTGGGAGGCAGCGTGTGGAGTTCATACCGGGCAGGGAAAGAAGAAATGCCAGCACGGCATCCTGGTGCACAGACAGTCCCGGGCCCCCGTGCCGGGCCACTCCAAGGAAACACAGACAGGATTTTTCAGATTCTCTCTGCATTCTTCCATGTAAACTAAACTTTTCAAATCTACGCACACGTGCGTGTGTGTGATTAAATAATCGAAGACTATGGAAAAGAGACAGAACAACTCAGCTGAAATTAAATCCCGGAAAGGAAAAGAAAAATAATAACATCCAACACACTGCGACTAGCAAACTGTTTGTGGAAATGCTTAATCTAGGAAGCAAACTACACAAAACCAACAAAGAACACACTTAATAAATATCTAAATTCTTCCTAAATAACTAGGTAAACAAATTCTGAAGGGGTTTCCAAGAAATTTCAATATGCGATTAGACACAAGTTTACACTAGTAGAAATCTATCCTAAGTAAATACTGTTTAGCATCTCACAGTCCATTCTTACAGGCATGCTTGTTACCTCAATAATTTTTCTCTTCTCTTCCCCCCCCTTCCATGGCCCATTAAAGTGCTCCAGGGACTTATTATTGTGCATCCCTTGTCCTGACCATAATTGCCCTCCAGGTACAATCTTTCTCATGACTGAGATGTCCTAACCACAGCCAGGTGCTCTCTGGGGCAGACAACGTATTTTCATAGTGTAAGGACCAAGTACTGGGCACTGCCAGTTCCACAGATACCAGAGGGGACAGAACTAACATCGTTTACCTCATTAAAATCTGTGATTCTTGATGAACTTCTTGTCTATCCTCTCGACAAAGAGTCAAATACATTTTCCTCTCAGAGGACGAACTCCTCTTTGAATCATGTGGCTACAATAAAAATCTAAACATACAAGAAAGCTGAGATTTCACACACATAATCCAAAACACTCAATTTTAGAATTTAAGAAAAACACAGCACTCATTTATTTCCTAGAATACTCAATCCAGTGTTAAACTGTAGAATTGTTTTGTAAACAAATTAAATTTTGGCTCTTAAGACTATGACATTGTAACTAAATGGGTAAATGAAAAATATTTTAGTTACAGCTAAGGCCTTTCAATATACTTCAGGGATAATGAATGAATCCTTAAATCAATACCATAAAACATACAGAATTTATAAATAATTAAAACATTTATTTTCATGGTAGAGAATAAAGTTATTGTATGTAGTTTAGATATGAAAATGAAATTCCTGTATAAAACCGGTACCATTTTTATCATTTGTAGAGCTCTGTAGCACTGCTTATTAATAATAGATTAAGCAGTTGTAGCCAGCTATATAAATTGGCAGCTGATTGCAAAGGGACCTAAAATTGCAATAGCACAGCATAGCAGTTAATGCAAAAAATGGCCCTTTGATTTGTAAAATAACAAAAATCTGCACCTTCAATTGCTGTGCTCAGCTTGTGACTGTTGTGAGGCAAAAATGAAAGTAATACGATAAAATTAAAGCGATATGGTGGTAGCATTTACCAGCAAAAATGAGTACAAATAAGTCAGTTTCAGCACTTGAGTCTCATTGAAAATTAAAGCAAAATATTAACTAGTTTACATGATAATTCAGAATTACTCGATCTGAGAAAGTCAAAAGGCATACCTAATATTTCAGTGTTGTACTGTGAGCTATTTCCTACAGTACAAACGAGTAATGTACCTTTGAAAGAATTCCGCTCTGCAAACTGCTAATGAGTAGCTGTTCAGAAGCAAGCTGCTTTTCCAGGGGCTTAAAAGAAATTCCTTTGTATCAACTTCGTTGTATGCAAATTAGGTTTAAAAAAAGAAAGACCTGGATGGGAATCTAAAGTAATGAAACCTTGCAAAGTAAAACATAAATGAAATGCAAGGGTAAACATACTTTTGTATCTGTTAAAGTCACTCTTCATGCTCAGCACTGAAAAGCCTTCCTAGAAAACATCTGCTGCTACCAAAGCTAAAGTCAACTTGGCAAAAGCAAGTGATGAACAGCCAGTTTCCATGCAAAATGCCTAAACCCAGGAGCAAAATTAAAAGAATCTTAAGACTCTGGAAGTGTCCACTTTTATAAAACTAACACACAGCTTTACAGCAATTCAGTTCCTTCAGTGTTTGGATAGTGTAAGCATCCTTCTAATCATGCACAATTAGAAATACTAGAAAACTGCAATAGGTGCAAGTCATATACTACAAACCCTTGACTAACAGGAAAAAAGGAGTAACGTTTTCCTGTAGTTTGAAAAAGGTGTACATAGAAAAATAGTGAATAGTGCATGACTAAGCACATGAAATAAGAAAAATGTACAGGTCAACTCATTTATAGTAATTCAACCTTCATCTTCTGATTTACTTACTGTAAAAATCTATTATAACCGCAATTTGGTAGTGAACTGTAGCCATCTACTGGAATGAACAGATAAAGCAAATGCTTAAGACAATGTTCTTCCCCAGGAATCTACCTTGCTTGACATGCTCTCTAGTATATGCCAGAAAAACAAACGGAGTTAGATGCTGTTAACCCTGGAGAAGAAATCTGTCCCTGAGCTAGCGCAGGCTAAACAATGTCAAAAATCCATTCTTTCATTTGGCACGCACATTTTTTTAAAAATGCGATACTTTTCACAGTAGCTATGCATAGATTGTTCATTATAAAAGGGAAATGTTATGATCACTGTATTTACATTTTCAAAATATATAAAAACAAGTGTTTTAAGTGAAACAGAATATTACTTATTGAATATTTATTTTTAAACAAAACAAATTAAATCATTTCAGCACTTTAGATATTTAAGATAATGTATTTCATTAATCGCCATCGACATGTGGTAACATATCACCAATAAGCTTAACTTTCTTTTATTTAAAAACAAACAAAAAAAACCAAAAAATCAACCCACGCCAAAGTGTGCTGCTGTTCTAAAACGTGAGAGCTTATCCCAAGGCTTAGGGCATCATTCCGAGCACAGCAACTCTGGTTGCATCCAACCGCCATGAGGTAAGGAGGCATGTGTTAATATTCCTAGAGGAATTAATTCAACCTACGTTCAGCTTTTAAGTACGTCTCCTAAGACATCTCCATTTCTACCAGGAAAAGAGTGAATGCTGAAGGGATAGGAGGGACCTGCAGAAAAACACAAACCCATTACGGAGGAAAAACAACCCGCAGAAAGAGACGATACCTTTTATTAGACTAGATGGTAACTACTGGAAGAGGGAGCAAGCTCTCCTTTCAGGCACTGAGCCCAGAAGTACGTCTCCTTCTGGAGGTACAGTTCCATCTACAAGCATCACTTCCTTGTATCCTCAGACCCATCGTCAGGGCTGCAATAACACGACTACAAAGCCTGTTCTCGGAGAAGACACGGCCAGCAGTGCAGTGCCAAAGGACTGTAATTCGGTCCCAAGCTGTAGGTCTCAAGATACGTAGTCAGACGCAGAGATGCTAAGAAAATTGTTGAATGGGGAGAGGGGAAACCAGCCACACTAAGATCCTCCTGTTCCATTCTTAATGCCATTTTTTTGCCAATTTAATTTCTGTTATGAGGGGACTGACAGGCTACACCATCAGCACACATTGCCCTCTGTCCTCTAGGCTTTCTGTCCCATCAGAGCCTCTTCCAAACATTACAGGTGTCCTAAGACACTCAGTCCATGTTATTCATACATGCAGCGGAAACATGCTTTCTGTTTCATTTGGGCCTTAAAACAGGGGATTTCTCGGGATTTAATGTCTGCCTTGAGTAAAATTAGCCCGTTGAAACAAGGTACAATGTTTAATCAAAGAGAAGGGCAGTCCAAGATGGGAAGGATAATGGTCTAAATCTTTAACCTTATGAATTGCTTCTGGAACAGTTTCCTGAAAAAGGAGACAAACACAGCTGGTGAGGGAAGTGGAGGATACTGATAGCATTCAAAGAGCAACACAAATCACCAGTATGTGCACACACAGAGTACACCCGACAAAACGGGAGAGTGGCTAGAAAACCCTTATGCCATGATTAACCACTGTATTAACCCAGACTCTTCAGCTCAGCTCTTCAGCCATCACAGTATTAAGCAAAAATTATCACACAGAACAGGTCAGCAGAGGTTTGCAGTCAGAGGGACGTTAAGGTGCCTGTAATTTCATCAATACATTTGAAGATCTGCTCCAATGTATTTATAGTGAGACCAGCAATGCCACATGTGAAAATCAACAATTCATCTTTAAAAAATCCCTTATCCAAGCTTTATGGCCTCCAAAGATCAACACCACTCAATAATTCCCAGAATCACAAATCACTGTCTAATAAAGTGAAACGTAACTAAACAGTTTTCAACGGGGAACATCATCTTCACAAGTCACCTACAAAAATCCCATTAATGAAATTAATTAGTTTAGGTATAAACAGAAAAACTTCTACTCAGCAAATTCAGCCAGATTAAACTCTTCACATTGATGGGCTCTCATTGATGGAACCATTTTTTCTACAGCAAACAGGGAAGAATTTGTATGAACTAACGCACTGGGCAGAACTGGTAGTGAGCACATGGGGTATGAGCTTCTTTAACCAGCACCATTAAGTCTCAGAAAGGATAAATACACTCATGCTTCAAAGCTTAAACCAACCATGTATTGTCGTCAGGGGCTGGGGTGGGAGGGGAAAAAAAAACAGCAAACAAACCAGAAAAACCTAGCTACCCACCCCCTGCTATTAGGGAAGTTTACTCAGCTTACCCCTCAACACAGCTCTTCTCACAGCTCTCCTGACATAGCCCGAAGGTGTCACAGCAATCACTACAGTAAAATCAAATGCATTGATTGCTGGATTCAACGCTGTGTTGATGAAACCTATGCTGAATCAGTTGGCAATACAAATTTAAAATATCTTGTATAACATGCTATTGTTAGGTGAATTGTTAAAAAAAAAAAATTAAAAAAAATCCCAGCCCCAAAAAACTGTAAACCGCACCCAAAAAAAAACCCCAAATCAGGTCAATGTAAGGTATATATTTAAGACAGGGGAATGGTAAATAACTACAGCTCTGCACAGACATGATGCTTTCCCAGTATTTCAGATGCTACACTACTAGGTAGAATAGCTGCTTCTTTTTTTTATTTTTTCCTTTTTCCCTCCTATCTCCCAGATCACTATCAGCAGTTTGTACAAAAGACATCTCAGTGAGCTAACCGGTTATGGAATCAATAAATGACGTGACAGTTCATCCGGTCCGTGTAGCGTCACACAGGAAGTAGTGCCCTTCTTGGTGAGGTTTAGTATTAAAAGATACGCTCGAAATCCAAAAGGCTGCTGAACAAACAACACTGAATGTTAAACCACTGACCATTTCTCACAAATCTGCAAAACCTGCTGAAGAAAGTAACTCTGTATAGACAGCAATAACGTTTAAAATTGCCTTTATCTTTTACAGACCATCATAAACTCAGAGGCTGAAAACTTGGTGCTACCCAAGTCCATTGCACCATGTTCTTCGATGAAACCAAAATCCAGCAAAAAGCATTCTGCAGTTCTACCGGCGTTTTAAAAACATTTGATTTTTCTACATAACTCTAAAAGACAAGTCTGTACCATGCTACAACTGCTCAAACATGATCAACTGTCGTCTTTATGCGTAATATAGAAGCCCTTAACACCTGGTTTTGATTAATTTAACACACGACAGATAAACACATGACAATTATTGCACCCACAGCATCCAGACACCCTCCAGAGGAGGACAGAAAGATACGGGACCACAAGCCTCATGGAAACTACGCGGCCGTTCCCTATATAGGGCTTTCCAGCTTTAATGACCTGCTTCACGAACAGTGTCTCGGAAATAACCTCGACCTGTCACCACGAGGCAGACCAACACGCTGATCAGACTAAAATTACGAATCTCCTTCTGAACCGCAACGCTATCCAAATCCCTTCCTCTGTCCCCTTCCCGCTCTGTAAGGCTCCACGAGCTGGAACAGTAATGTGCTGAGCCACAGCAGCGAGGCCGCTGGGACGAGGTTCTGTTCATCGTTCATACAGCTGCGGGGACACACGTCTCAACAAACGCAGCCCAAGAAAATCCGACCCTCCGCAGCATCACCTGCACCCGCTACTGCAACAGAGCGCTCAGCTGCGTCACCTTTCTCCCCAAAATCCTTTATAAAGTTTCTGTTTCTTCGACCAGACCATTCCCCACACTTTGAGCTAACTCCTTTTGCTTCCAGCAATTATTTTCATGCCAGCGCTTGGAGGGCTGATTTGGAAAACAAGCACAAATTGATTCCAAACACTCTAATTATCGGTAATGAACACCTATCGCAGCCTCTGAGTACAGAACCGATGGGGCGCACGATGGGGAGCACGGGTGGCTGCAGAGCGGGGCACGGGGGGCACGCACGGGGGGCACGCACCGGGGCACACACGGGGGCACACACGGGGGCACACACCTGGGCACACACCGGGACACACACGGGGGCACACACTGGGGGACACACA
>VZTO01007789.1:277569-350790 GCA_013400615.1 Syrrhaptes paradoxus
GCTTTTCTGTTTACAAAAAAAAAAAAAAAAAAAGTGGTATTTTGCGACCACACTACACCCCGATGTCGCACTGACATTTCGCCTTTAAAAAGTGCCCAAGCAGATTCAAAAGCTTTTGAAACACAATTTATCCTCGCACCTAGCAGAGGGCTTGTTACTATGAATCTAAAAGTCAGAGGATAGAATATTAACTACTGCAGAAAAGAAAACAGAGTGCAGGACCTTCTGTTTGTGACAAAATTACAGAGTTAATGTTCCTGAAAGATCACTTCACCTTTTAAAGCATGATTTTTAAAAAGGTAAAATTTATAGCAATTAAAGCTAATGAAGAAATGCAGCATGAGCTGCTTATGTTCAGGAACTAATAGGTCCACGGAGCATTGCTAAGATTATTTAGCCATCAATGATAATGAATTGACATTGTCAGTGGTGTTAATGTACCAATGCTCTACAGTGCCACTAATCCGATAGCCAGTCCTAGTAATTTTATTTTTTTTTTTATGTTGCCACTTTACTTTTTTAACGTACACACTACCCAATCCTTTCAATTAAAACAGCAGAAATACAGCACAGGCTATTGCAGCTTTTCTCCCACATTTCAGGAAGGCACATTCATTGACTACAGTTCAAACTGCTCTGGTCATTCCTCCTTCAAACCCTGATCAGTTCTTCAGGACTGTTAGCTACAGTACAAAAATGTATTTTCCCATTACATCAGTGTCGATGTCTAATTCTTAGAATACATTTCTGGTGCACATTAAGTGCCATGTGATGATGATTTAAACAGGTAGATAAATCAGATTTTTGTGAGCACAGGGTATTGTGGCATATGTCCCTGCAGATGATTGTTCTCTCATATCTAAATAGCACAGCTTAATGTTGCTGATGAAAATTAGCTTTACAATGCTACACAGAAATGGAAAAGGAGTTCCTGCTTGGCTCCCAGATAGGACATGTCAGCAACACTGAGCAATCACCTTAGCAAAGTGACCAACATTCAAGTACCCAGTTTAAATCATTCATACATGTTCTCCTATCTCTTTTGCACAACCATCGTAAATTGTAACCAAGAATTCTGTAATTTCTGAGACAGATTATAAGAACATGTCAATCCTGAAGTGAAGGAATGAGTTTTTGGAAAAATGAGGTACTGTGTCAAATCCTAATAATTTTAATTCTCTTTTTATAAAAGATAAAGTATTAGCTATTTTGAGATTTTTTTTTTACTTTTTCTCTTGTGATAACATAGTTAAATAATATGACCTTTCAGTTTAAGTTAAAAGGGAATTGAATAAGGAACCGTTGCCAAGTTTGCTGACAACTTCTAGAGAACAGAGGTTAGCTTTTTTTTTCTGTGGATCTGCAGTCACAAACTATCTTCCATGCCAAATTCAAAGAATCATAGAATAGTTTCAGCTGGAAGGGACCATGGAGGTCATCTAGTCCAACCCCCCTGCAGTCAGCAGGGACATCTTCCCTGGCCCAGACCCCATCCAACCTGACCCTGAATGCTTCCAGGGACAGGGTACCTGCCACCAACGTGAGCAGTGTTTCACCACCCAAAGATTCTCAGCAATTCATATAGCAGAGATAGTAAATAAGATTTTTAAAACAACATAAAATAGCCTACCATGCATAACGTTCATGTTAAACATGCTGCAAAATAAAAGAGTAGCACAAGTTATTCTACTGCTGATGTTCAGTGGACTTCAGAATTAGGCTCATACATTTTTATTTCTTCTTTCAAGAAGTCAGCAATTAATTTTCTGAAGTGAGTAAAAACATCCAAAGTATCTCATAATGCCACATGCAAAATTATTTGAAAAACAGAGAGATGAATCAGTGAAAACCACTCAACTGCATCTTCAGCTGAAGCTTCACTTGTCCTTTAAAACGTGTAACTCACTTTGTCCTGCGGTCGGTTGGTATACTAGGGCTAAAAATCCCCCGCTGCTGAATATTACCCCCAGCATCACACCACACCACTCACGGGTGCCCTGCATCATCTCACTGAGCCTGTGCTGTTCTGCACATTAGCCACAGCACTGCTATAGCAGGTTACACAGGTTTGAGTAAAATGTTTTTATATGATGCATATATTAGTTAATTTCTCCAGCATAATAACATTAAAATATATTTTTAATCAGA
The DNA here is from genome assembly GCA_013400615.1 of Syrrhaptes paradoxus. Lineage (NCBI taxonomy): Eukaryota > Metazoa > Chordata > Aves > Pterocliformes > Pteroclidae > Syrrhaptes > Syrrhaptes paradoxus. The sequence continues at coordinate 279,718 of VZTO01007789.1, forward strand.
ACTAGGGTATTAAAATCCAACTTTGAGTGTCCTATGATGTACCATATATGCCATGGCATTTTAAAACCTTTTAAACATTTCTGCTAAATTAATTAGTTTTGCATTAAGGAGTCTCAATGCCTCCTATTAAATGCAACACATTTGAAGGACAATTAAACATTATGAACGATCCTTCTGAGAAAATAACGATTAAGTAAAAGAAGAAAAACAAGATTTTTTGGGTAACAAACAAGAACACCAGCATACAATAAAAGACCCAATTTATTTTTAAAGTCTTATGCTTGCAATATTTTAGATCCATTTGTTTGAAAAAGCAGTCTTCTGTTTTGTTTTTGTAAAGAATGAAAACCCTAATGGAGTCCAGAAATCTGTTAATGGTACTAAAATTATAACAGTATAGCAAAAGAAAAAACCCCACACAGTAAAGTCTATATTATATATTTTTTATGTCTTTAAATGGAATTTACAGTTCTCCCTGGCAATGTGAATGAACATCCTATAATTTAGTCAATTTACAGATTACAGGTTCAAATTGACCTTGTAGCCCATAAAATTGCTCATCTTCAGCGCAGGATTAGAAGTGGGAAAAGAATGTCATAACTGTATTTAAGGAATTTACCATAACAATGGAAAGGAGGATATGCATGCATAATTTTAGCCACTCTTGCTCACATCAGAGTTTTCAATTCTGAAACAATGCATATCCTGCACTCTTCTCCTGGTTACCCACGGAGGGGACTGTTCCAATTTACTCACCCACAGACATGACACTTGTATTCCCTCATCCCAAGGTGCCTCTTGACATGGTTTCTGGCATCTCCGAGCTGAGCGGTTGCAAAGTGGCATATCTTGCACTTGAATGGCTTTGATCCTAAGTAAAATTTAGCATAAGATATGAGTTGAATTAGAATAATATATCACCCACAGTTAAAGAAAGAAAAAATCCTGGGAAAAATAACCTTTAAAAAAGCCTATCCCGCATTTAACCTGCTGGAGATTTTTGCCTACCGAAAACGGTATCTTGTACATAAATTTATAATTCCCAGGACACAGATGGTATATACTATACATTACTCATTAAAGTTTCCTTAAGTTCAAGATCATGGAAACTACTATCTTAACTTTTAATAATAATTTCCTTTTTTTTTTTTAGTACTAAAAAACTCCACAAAATCAACAAGACACCAAAAGTTGTTCTACACCTTTCTCTATTTCCAAATGCTGAAACTCAGGTAATGGTCTTAAAGCGGCTTGATATTGGTGTAAACTGCAAAATGCGCTTGTTTTTTAAGCAAATATAATTTAAAGCAAAGTAATTTTACAAGTCTTCCAACTTTGAATAGATTTCACATTAGCATTGGTATTTCAGATTTGTTCTGTCAGCCACAGAAGATGATTCATCACCTAGCTATTGTAATGACATGCAATGTATGAATATACAGTGGATAAAATATTATGCCTTTATGACTGTTTTATGGTCAAGAATTTATGATTATTCTGCAAACCAGAAGTATTGACATTTTGGCTATTATTTATTTCAAGAACAAACTTTAATATTAAATGTCTGCTGCAGACCAAAGAACTCTAAAATTATTTCTCCAAGGAAGAAGTACCAGCTATTTTTTGTATCACATCAGTTCAGCAAAAAGTCAAATTATTTGTCTATCTTAATTGAGGACAGAAAAACTACTTTTAAAACTGAAATTCTAAAGCATGCTACTGCACTTTCCAGTCTTCTGACCACTGAATCCTTAAATCAATAAACCAAAATCATAGACTTGCAGTTAAAAATAGGTACAGTATGGTCACAGAGTCTCCACATTATGTTTAGTGTATGTTTTGTGAAGCACTTCTTCTAATATAGTTAAGCATAATATGAAATATGTGATTTTAATAAATACACATGAAGAGCTCTGATAAGAAAAATGTTGCACTATATCAGACTTGATCAATGAACCTTTTTGCTTTGCCCTTGAAAATGGAATATCCTCCAAGAATTGGTGAAATTGAGGATCTTAGTAAAAATTTTGAGAGTCTTAAATTTCAATTTAATTCCCAAAAGCTGACGAAAAATGAAGCATTTAATTTTAATCTTCTAACTGAAATAAAAAAGTCAACAGTACTAAGCACGGGCAGACAAGGTTGAATATTTCACAGTTCAATGACAATGAAGCCAGATCTCTTAATACTTTCATTTCTACTGTTGGAAGTAGATGTAAAATATATTTAGCACCTGAATGGTTATATCTAGTCAGCTTTATACGTTTAAATGTCAAAAGCAGGTTGAGTCTGCAGCTAGCAGCAATCACATTCTATCAATCACACTGAAAAACCTCAGTTTATTTAAATGATCCTGATAAAACTAAATTAATCATTAATTTGGTGACATTTCAAATCAACACTGCATTCTATAAAGAGACCCATGCAAATAAAAAACAGCCTATCTTTGCATTCAATAAAAGAATCTTAAAAGTTGATGTTTTAACTTATGATCTTAAAGACTAATTACACAATTAATAACATCCAGGCCACAGCTGGAGAGGATTTTTAAAAATCTGTTGGTGTTTATACTGCTCAAAAACCGTGTGGCTTCAATCCTATGTGATCTTAGTTCCTCTCCAACGGATTAAACTGTAAATTCGTTCTTCATTCTGCTACTGCAGGTGTCCCACAGGGCTTCCACGCAAGACCTCTGCTGTCTGCCACCTACATGACTCCTTTTCGAAAAACTCCGTTTCAGACCAATCTAGCCACAGTCTTCTGACAATACAGAAATGTACAATTCTGTTGGCTGCTCCCATCCAAAAATCACCGAGGCCTTGAGGGTTTTTATTTATTTCTCAGATGCAGAGCTGAGTAAGTTAACCTCTCCATTTCAACCCCATGAGCGTGCAGGCGCTGGCAGCCTCCAGTCGGTACTCATCACCTAGAACAAAAGCACTGCATCTGGGTCGCTGGTGCCAAATTTCTTCCAGTGTGTTCTTTGATGGAACAACCCAAAATTTTATACTTAAGATGAAGGCATTAGACTAAAACTAATAGGGAAAAAAAATCTCTATTTCCATAAGGCTATGTGAACAGTGCTGAAGCAATTAACCATTTCTTAGCCGTACTTATCACGAACTTTAATGGTTCTCATATGCTGTGTTAAATGTGATACTATTGGATTCACACTTGGCTTTTTGTTCCCGTAAAAATTAGAAAAATAATTTCACTATAGCATCCTTCCAATCAAGTTACTTTACACAAAAACCCCACAGAATTACTTTACCCATAACTTATGGCATGGAAACAAAATGTACAGAACAAAACCACCAAATTGAAAATAGAGTAAATTCAAGAGTTCAAGTCAGACAGACACAAACCATGCTACTGCTTTTACAAGAAGACTGGAGTTCACAGTCTTTATTTTCCATCAATACAATAGAGACTCAAAGCTATAAGGAAAATTCACTGCCACAGCTTTAAGCCAGCCGAAGGCAACATCACCTGCACCTGCAGGTACAGGTGTGTCCCTAGCTCAGGCCCAGTGCAAGGTGAGCAGAGCTGCAGGAAACACCCTCACACCTTTTCCTCCCCCAGTTAGGACACGGGGAGTAAGTACCACACTTACACTGAGCGCACCTTCCATTAACTGAGAAATCCGATAAGAAACGAAAACAAAGATGATGTGGTTGCAGGTGATTTTTCCTCAGATGTTGATTGTTAATTAAGTTTATGGGACCTGCATCAATTGTGAACTAAAAAGTCTTCCACCTCCACTACTCCTTTTATTTTTCTTTACGCTTCCTCATTTTCACTTGTCAACGTGTGATGGACTTACTCGTTATCTCCTCTCTAGCAAAGCTTCCCTTTCATTTGCAATGTGAAAATCTCCTACATTATTTAATGGTATTTTGAAACATTATTTTTCTATTAATGGAAATCATTAGTTGTCTCTCTCTACAACTTTCCTTTCCCTTCCCCCGCTACCCCAAACCATCACTCAACTAAAAAAAAAGTCAAGGAGTTGGATATGGCTACACCTACATACCTATATAAACATACAAATCCACATCTGGATGCTGAAGAATTTTTTTTTTTTTTTAAAGCATGTAATCAGAACAATAAATGGGCAAAAGTGCAGCTCTGCTCCTGTTGTGTACCTGCTGCTACCCTGGATCAGATGAAGAGCCAGAAACACTGTCCTGTGCCTCACCAATGCCATAAGGCAGGGTGTACACAGCCGGTGGAGCAGGTCAGTTCCCCCTGCCACCACCCACAGTAACCTGAACATATTTGTCTCTTATTCAGCTGCATCCATGGTGATAAAGACTGGAAGAAAAGGTTCTATAAGACACAAAGGAAATCACAAATATGAGAATACAAATCGGAAGAGAAAGCCTTCTTCCCATTAACTATTAATAAAAGTCTCTACATTACTATTTATGTGAAGCATCAGCAAAGCACTTCATGTAAAGGTGCCATGAGAAAGAGGGCAGGTAAAACTCTGTTCTGGCATCCTTCTACACCCCCTCCACAAGCACCAGCAAAAAGTGACTTGCAAAATTAAATGTATTCTTCTACTGCTTTGCATATTTAGGGCCATCCAAAAGCACAATAAAAATATACTTCATGGTAAGACCTACACACAAGACGTTAAAAAGTACACTAACTTATACTAAATGTTACAATCAATGATGTAACTTATGTAAGTAGGGTTGCTTTGTCATATATTGATAGTTACCTCACTTTCACATCCACATTAACTTGATTTTAAATGCAATTAATACATATAGTCAAGGAAGACTAATGGACTACATTCTGCACTTAACCTGGTGGACATTTTCAAATGGCACAAGTGACCAGTGCAAACCTATTTTGCATTGTAAACGACTAAATAAATCTTAATGGATTAAGAATGATCAGCTATCAACACACAAGGGAAATTAAGTGCTGAAATGCCTACATTGATTATTTTAAATTATTAGCCTTACTCTGTTCTTGAATTTGTATGCTTTTAGTGAGCTTTAACACATTTACAAGACTTATTGACTATAATTACAAGAGAATTCAAGTAATGGACACATCAATTATAAGCAACATGTCTTGACCAGACAGTTGCATAAAGAATTCTAAAGAGAGCTCCATTAGCATCCTTCCCCTCAGTTTTATTCAGTTTTATCTGCCGTAAGAGGGCATATTAAGGGCTTATACAGCTGTTCTGACCATGTGAACACGAGCGTCCCTCTAAAGGCTTCACACCGCATTCAAAGCTGATATTAGCCGAAGCAATCCAGATAACCCCGTTATTGACAGGGCAGAAGAAATGCTGAAAGTATTAAGCATGTGAGTTATGGGTATACATGAATACTGCAGTTACAGTAAAATACTTTGAAAGGCTTGAAATACAATGTCTGTCTTCCCCAAGATTAATTTTAAACTTTGTTGTCCAGTCACGCCCTTGCCTTTTCATAAAAACCTTACAAAACTGTTTTAGGATTATGCCAGAAATTGCCATTCTTTTATGTTTCTCTTTTCTTACCTTTTTGTTCTTTTCCTTGTAACCATGCACTAAGTTTCAAATACTGCATGAATTTAAACTATAGCTTCCATAATAAGCCATTATTTAAAAGTACAGTAAAATAAACCTTACAGTTTTAATGAAAATATGTTCATTGAAATGTGAATTTATTATTCAAATCCACTCATAAATTCAACCATGGAGACACCACTTGTCTAAGCAGAGCTCAGTGATTTAGAAAAGCTGTCTATTTAAAATAAAGAATGTATGGCAGGTTTATAGAAACATTGCAGTGAATTTTTACATAAATTTAGAACTGCAGCTTATGCATTTTTCTACAAAAATGTTTTTTTAAATTTTCCACTTAAAATTAAACATAAAAATTAATTTAAAGTGTGATCAGCACAGAAACTAAATCAGATGCTATATCCTTGTGCCTCACATCAGCCTTACACACTACCTTCCAAAAAGGCTGACCAATTTCAATTCCCATAACTTCCTTCTACAAAAACCTCTTGATGCTTCTTATTGGTATTCATTCAGATGTAATATCAAATGTCTATCCCAAAGCATTATGTAATGCTGAAAGTGTAACTGAATTGAAATGAAATAAACAATTTGGATATTAACCAACTGCAAGGAAGAGGAAGTTAGAAAGAACAGCTAATTGTTCTCTCAAACCACCACCGCTTCATTATATAAATTTAAGAACCAATTAACGGTTACAATTTAGATTAAAGGGAAGGAAATCTCTCTGTATGAAACAAAAAGCTGAAGGGTGACTGTGCTTAAAATGTTCTTACATTTTTTGCCCTTTGATCACTGTATTTTCATACCCCTTTAGGTAATTTTTAATTTCACTGGGGGCTCACCAGGCAATATGAATGCCAGTTCATAAGAAATGTTAAAGAGAGAATAACAAGCAGAAAAAGAGCAATGGTATAATTCATTCTGTTTGAAAGAGACCACTTGCAAAGAGAGCATGTCCATACCTGTGTGGGTACGGATGTGAGCCAGGAAGGCCATGGAATTGCTACTTCTGCACATCTTCCCACAATACTTGCAGACATTGCCTTGGTTCTCTTCCCTCTCCCTGTTTATTTGCTCCGTGTCTTCCACAATGTACTTATTCACTTCTCGCAACAGCTCTTCGTGTTGCTCTTTGATGTGGAGAAACAAGCTCTGCTCTGAATCAAAGGGCTCGGTGCACTTCACGCACTTAAAGGTGGCACCTCCTTCGGGCAGCTCCTCCACGCTCGCCTGCTCGTTTCGCATGTGCCCAGCGCTAGCCAGGTGCTGGTGAAGGTTACTCTCCGTGTAAAATGATTTTCCACAGAGTAAACAATGAAAATGTTTTTCTTTTGAAGGATGTTTCATGGCTATGTGAACATTTAGTCCACTCAAACCATCTGCTAGAAAACCACAGTCATCGCAGCGAATACGCGTCGATTCCCCGAGGGAAATTCCTTCCAACTTCTTCTTCTTCCCACCACTTGATGAAGGGTCTGCTTTCACTGTGAGCTCACTGGCTTTCATCCCACCTGACATCTGTCCTTCAGCAGAATGGTCAGTGGCCTCCCCGTCTTGATGACTTTTTAACCTCACTATGGAAGAATCAAACTTGCCAAAATTTTGCATTGCCTTCCCTTTATTATCAGCACAGATAACTGTTCCTAAAGCCTCGTTACTACGTTCTTGCATGCCCTCAGCTGTTGAGCCATCTGCCTCCCAAGCACTGTTATTTATAGTTACTTCTGCTTCATGTTGTGCTTCCATAAGGGCTTCTTCCTCCTCCCCAGTAGGATCCTCTTTGAAACTTCTGTCACCCTCTAAACCACATATATTTGGTACCGTTTCTCCAATGTTTCCAGAAAAATTTGATTGCTCTACTGCACTACTTGTTTCTGGGAGAGTTAGCATAAGCGAGTTATTTTTTGTCAGGGATATTTTTCCGAGAACGTCTGTGTTTCTAAACTCTGCTTCAGGATTTTCTCTATTTGCGTCCAAGCTTTCCTCACCTTTTCCTGATTTCAAGTTTGTGCCGCTTGATCTGTTTGGATTTTCCGCAGTGCAATCATTATCTGAGCTGAGCAGCTCCTGACCAGGTCTACTTTTCTGCAACTCAAAAGTATCTGTTTCTTTAACTGACACCTCCTTGTCAAGTGTAACAGCTTTATCTTTCTGAGGAGTTTGCTGGAATCCTTCACAAGAAAGGTTTTCTCCTCCATTTTTACACTCCTCTTCAAGTTCACTTTCTACCGCATTTTGGGAACTGCCACTTTCAGGCACTGCTGGAGATGCGTTTCCATCTAAGACAGTATGCTCAGTTAAGCTTTTACTCATATGATCACCTTCTGCTGCCTCACTGGCACCTTTTGTTTCACCTAAACCAGTTTTGGATTCTCCTGCCCCGGGACGGTGCTCCTCTTGAGACAAAGCAGTGCCTTCTTTACCAATATTTGCTGGGTTTGCTTCCTCCCCAGAAGAAGAATAGACGTAAGATTCTCTTCTAATTTTATGTTTCTCTGTTGCCGCATGCCTAATCATCTCTCTGCGAGTAACAGCGTAGTAGTCACAAGCCATGCAGAAGTATTCAAATTGTTTTGTATGTTTTCGCTTCACGTGCAGCTCTAAAGAAGAAGAAGAATGAGCAGTGAAGCTGCAGTGTATGCATTTGTTGCTGTTTGCACCCATTGCTCTTCTCTGGGAGCACGGGTCACCGTCTTGGCTAACCCTAGCTGATTCCAGGAACATACGTTGGTTTATATTTAATGAATTTCCAGTATGTTCCAAATCTGGCAGCTTACAGGCATTTACAGCTTTTAGCTCAGCATCTCCTTGCTCAACTTCCTGATTGTCTAAGACAGAATTTTCCAAATCCGATGACTGGCTACCATCCTCAACATGTTCATACAAGGCAGTCACGGGGCTGTCAACCTTCTTGCTCATGGATTCAAAATTACCTTCTTCAGGGCTGACGATGATCTCAGAGTTCTGTTTTCCACATCCTTCTATTTCAACACGACTTTTGTGTTTTTTAGTTGCACAGTGACGTTCCATATCTCCTTTGGTGACAGTGTAATAATTGCAAACCTTACACAAATAGCTGTATTGATGACTGTGCTTTCGCCTGATGTGAACAGTCAAATTGGTGACACTGGAGGCCAGAAGACCACAATGGGTACATGTCCTAGCAATGGTACCTTTGGGTTTCCCTCTTTTGGGTGCGTTTGTGAAAACCAACTCATTTTCACTAATCCTTTGATCAAGTGGAACAAATTCCTTATGTCTTGATATGTTTTCCACAGAAGAGGATGAAACGTGTATAATTTCTTTATCTAACTCTGTATTCCCACTCCCAGAAATGGAAGGATCCAACACGGTTTTAATACCCCCAACACCAACACAAACCTTTTCAATACATTCCTCAAAGCGTAGTCCAATGTTGTTTTTCCTGGCATTCTCAAGGTGCTTACTTCTTTTGATATGCTTCTCCATTCCTTCCTTACTCAGTGAGTAGAGGTTACATGCTTTGCAAAGGAAGTGATACTCCTGTGCATGTCGGAGTTTTATGTGCCTTGTAAAAACTGTGGAAGATCTTGTCTTATAAAAACACTTTTTACATTGAAATTGGGTTTTACCCAGAACAGAGTGCTTTAGTTCATTTCTGTTATTTACAATGGAAGAATCTGGAGTTTTTGGGTTCATTGATACTTCCATTTCCTTTGCAAGATTCTGGCTATTGTTTGATACTGAGTCAGCAGAAGTTACCACTTGAAAGGTTGGATCACTGTTACTTGATGGAGTAGCCTGTTGAAATAATGAACCATCATGTTTCTCATTTTTTTGATGACTTATCAGCTCTTCTTCTGTTTGAAAAAAAAGAACACAAGCTGGACAACTATGGGACATACTATGCGCTTCACTCATGTGGCTTCGAAGGCTGATCACATTCAAGCTGCTAAATGAACAGAGTTGACAATTAAAGCTACAACCACCCATCTGGTGTTCACTGTCCTGACAGTGCTGCTTCATGTCTTCCCTGACTCCAGAGGAATAACTACACGTCGGACAATGAAACTGGATCCCTTTTGTATGAAGCTTTGCAACATGAGTTTCCAAACCTTTTCTGTTCTGAAACACATGACCACAATCAATGCAAGTATGAAGAACGCCATGATCAGCAGTAAGTGTAATATCAGAATTTTTAGTATTTGTAGTGCTAGAAGAAAAGGTATTTGATTTATCTACAGTAAGGTCTTGAATTTCTGAAGTAGTACTACAATTACTTTTAGCATCTGTTTCTAATTCTGCATGTGACACAGGGCTGGAATCACCAGGTTTAAACTGTGTGCTGGAAATACGCTTCACGTGTACTCTCCCAGTTTCAGACTTGCCTCTTTTACTACTACCCAACAAACTGTACCTTCTTTTAACCTGCCTTTTTAATCTAAAAGACCTACTCTGCCCAAACGAAGACCTTAACAAGACAGCACTTCTTTTATGTTCCAGTCTATCAAATCTCCTTGTCAACTTTAAACGGCTAACGAGCTTTTTGGTAGTTGGAGGGAGTTCTGTTTTCTGCAAGATATTTTCAGAGGGCCCTGCTATTTCCAGTTTTTCAGTATTGACTTCACCATTTCCTTCTACACCAGAAAAAGGAAACTTTTTTTCCATCACAGTATCTGATTTTTCAGTGGGAATGTTTGAAGACGGTATCATTTCAACAAGTTCAGTGCCATCATTCTGTTTAAACAAGCTTACTTTTGAGCCTTTCAGTGGATTGTAAACACTTAATTCTTTTGCATCAGCAGTTCTTGCCCTTAATTTACTGGTCCCACATTTTGCTCTGACATTCCTCTCTCTGGTTGCAGCAGGTTGTTGGTTTTTAAAGGATTTTTTTGTCAGTATCTGTACAAATCCTCCCCGTGCAGCCAGATTTTGGCGTCGAAGGTGCGTCTTGCCAAGGAAATGAGATTTTAGGAGATTTTCCTCAGCACTCTGAAAACCACAAAGATCACAACAAAATATCCTGGACTTCTCCTTATCTTGCTTAACATGTGTATGGCATGTTGAACCACATTCAGCTGTGCAGCTACAGGGAGGGCATGTTTGCTCCTTGGATTGTTTAGAGGGGCTTTCTCGTTTCTGCTTTTCCATATCAGAGCAGGAAGGTAAACACTGATCACTCATTTTGCCTGTAAGTTCTTTGTAGAGGTTTCCAACTGTATAGCCAACATTTATTTCTTCTGAAGGAGATAACTTATCAGGAACAGCAGCTGGCACTTCTTGTGAATGTTTATTTTCCTTGTGAACTTTCAGTATGGCACCATCAGCACATTTGAAATCACAGTGTAGGCACAGAAAATTCGAATTCAGTACGTCATCAACAAGACAACTGGCGATGCCTTCCTTCTTTACGGCTTCAGCTACTACACCACCTGCTTCTCCAGCTACGACTTTCTGCACTTTCCTTTCACTATCTTTCATGTCTTCTGAGGAACTCTGCTTTCTTTTTCTGGAGACATTTTCAGGTTTGTCTGCTTCAACAACATCCAGGTTTGGTGATCCTGACAGAGCACTTTTGTTTGTGCCATTCTCTTTTGTTTTCTTTTCAAGGTCCCCGAACACTTCATCTGATACAAGCCTTGTTTTCTGCTGAGACGAACAGTCACATCCAGCATTTTCTCCTGATGTATTTCTCCAGGATTCCTCTGTCAACTCAGTTTGTAAACTCTCATCAGCATCATCTCTCTTCTTATTTTCTCCCTCATCCATTCTTAACATTGATATTATCAGTTGTAGCTCATTTGGCTTAGTACCTGTAAAACAAAAGAGTTATTATCAGTCTTTTACACACAACCAAAAGTTAAAAGACTCAAGTAAAAAAAAAAAAAAAAAATTAAAAAACATGGCAGGAAGACAGACACAATGAAAGATACACGGCTACATTTTCAGCACGGCGTCTAAACTTGTGATACCTAAAAATCAAACCAACTCCTAGGCACTCGGTCACAGAGCTCTCACGGTGATGGGCACCATGTGAGTGAGCGCTAGCTTCAGTAGTTTTTGCGTAATCAAGGAATTTACTACACGCTTAAACTTGAGCAGACAAGCCTAACCTTTGTTTCTGGAAGCATTTCTAGGACACAAAACACTAACAGCTTTCAGGGAACCGACTTTTCCTGAACTAGGAATCCAGGTTCCCAGATTTAAAAGCTCCAAGAAGGAAATGACCATGACTGCAACAACAAACAAAACAGTGTCAACATAAATGGCTCTTAAATATTTTAAGTATGAAGCTTTCTTTCCTTTCTCTGCTTAAATTACCTGCTAAAGAGAAAAAGAAAACACAAATAGAGCCATGTTCTAAAAGAATATGCTGCAATTATAATTCCCCATCATTCCTAAAATATCCCCTAAAACTTCATATCCCAATGGGTGAGAGGGGGAAGGAAAAAAAAAGTAATGAAATCGCAGTGCAGAGAATGGCAGCACTTTGAACGCCAGCACAAACTCTAACCATCCAAATCCAGTTACCAAAAGCTTTTGCTCAACTGCCCAGTGTGACCTTCCTGCTCCCAAAAAAGATGTCACCACTAGAAAACTGACGCTGCCAACACCGTTTATAAGAGGGATGGGAGTGGGGAATCAAATCTTGACATTTATTACCTTCTCATTTTGAAGCGATTGAGAACTGAAAATGCATTGCATTTTAACAGATGATTAAATACTAAATGTTTATCTGTGTGCTTTACACTATGATTCAAACATCAATTTGCTGCAGATTCAAATATCCAGTTTTTTGTTCAGTTACCCGTTGAATGAGGCCATGACCACAACTGTAAGTACTTCTGACAAGATTAAGTAATTGCAATGTTGATATATACAATGCAGGGTACAAAAAAACTACTCCAGTACATGCTGAAAAAAAAATTTATGCTTATTTTTGAGGACAAAGTAAGAAAGTATTAAACTGGGGAAATATACTCAAATCAGTTGGACATTACCCATGGTGGTAAAAAAAATGCTTTTCTGCTTAATAATAATTTATGGAAGGCCTATAAGGAACTGAGTGCACAGTAGCTGCATACATTTAACAGTTTTTCAACTGTAGGTCTCTCACTGAGCTAAAGTATTCACCAAACTTATACTGAGCTAGCTATAATTAAATAATGAGAGAACAACCACCTCCAGATCACAATAGCCCTTTGGAGGATCCAGACACTGCTTCTCTAACTGTGGTTTTCTGGTTCTCGTGCACTCTTATTTTTCTTTGCTCACTAAACCATGACAGAAACTATCACAATTACTCAGAAGTAAAACAATCGGGTCTATACTCTCAGCTGGTGTAAATCAGCATATTGTCAGTATGTTAAGAAATGCTACAGCAATTAATAGCAGAGGAGGATGGAGCCTTTGAAGTGCAAGCTTACCCTGAAAATGTTTATGAGCACTGTCTGGGATACAGAAAAAAAGATCAGATGAAAATTATGTTGTTTAATTGCAGTACAGCTATGTTTATATAACTTGGGAAATATCACGAAATTACTTCAGCGATGAGTGCCACAAGTCAATCCTTAACTGTCTGCACGCAGCAGCTGTGGGTCCTCGCTTGCACCTCCACAGCAGGTTCCCAGCCCACCCCTGAGACCTGACCGCTCTTCCCTTGCACGGCCTGGGGAAGAACAGCAGTTTTTTCTTTCTGTCCAAGACAATTTGCAATCTCAAACCAGTTCTCCATTTTCTTTACAGGATACTTTCCTCTCAGACCATATGACTGTTGTGGTTTATAAAACCACGGGGACAGGTTTTTTGCTAAACACCTGGTGGGCTGAGGCAGGGACAGGGAGGGTTTCACTCACCACTCAGGGTCATGGGCAAGACACCGACACGACTCGTGAAGAACAATAAACCAACTGAATTTATTAACTATTTACAACAAGAAGCAGAATATTGAAAAAGAGAAACCACATCTTACAAAAAGGCACTTCTCCCCCACCCCTCCCTTCTTCCCGAAGCCCAAAGGCTTTGTTCTGGACCTTCTCCCCTCCTCTAGTGGTGCAGGGGGGTGGGGACTGGGGGATGCAGTCAGGCTGCCACTCCTTCCTCCTCACAGTCTCTCCCAGTTGCCACGTGGAGTTTCCAACGGAGCTTCAGTCCCCCGATGACTCCCCCAACTCTGGCATGGGGCTTCTAGTTACAGCATGGGGTCCTCCACAGCTGCTTCTTTTCTTCATCACGTGGCAGGGGAAATGCTGAGAGCGTTCTCTTCCATGGTTCCGACTCAGTACCTGCATGGCCGTCTCTCTCAGCATCCCTCTTCTCTTTCTCTGCCGGTCTTCATCAGCTCCCGGGAAAACGGACTCTCAGGCGAGCCATGGCGGAGGCTTGGGCTACGGCAGGTTGGTTCGCAGAAGCCGAGCAGGCGGCTGGACGGCCGGACCAGCTACCCGAGCCGTGTCCTGCCCGGGGCCACGCCACCCCATTGTTCTGTGCCCCCTCTGCAATATGTCATTCGCAGAGGCGCTGACTGGCTCAGCCCTGGCCTGGGGTGGGTCCAGCCTGAAGATGGGCAAGCAGTTTCTTACAAAGAGGCTAAGTGATGGTGGTGTTCCTTCCCCTACTCCCCCTGTTACCAGATGCTTCAGGGGGAGGGGGTGACTGTTAAGAGTAATTTAAAAGAGGAGCCACCACTTTAACCCCTCCCTTGCCGCCAGACAAAACCCCCACACAAAACCATAACAATTATTTTTTAGAAAACCTGTCCAGCAGTGAACTAATACATGCATTGGAAATTTTTACAGTCAGAGGTTGTATTGGGATAATTAGGGGTTTCTCCATCGACAAAAATTCATCCATTCAAGACACATTAATGAGTAGGGGACTGGTGGCTCCACACCATACTCTCTTCTGACGTGCTTCATGCCCATTTAAAGCCATCCTGTAATTTGATTTAAACCTTAAAGTGCTGTCACACCTAGATCAACCTCTGGCAGAAATCACAAGCCACTTTCAGCCAGAGTTACAGTAATCACCGCAGGTGGATGCTTCCCAGCTGTCACAGGCAGGTATCGGCAGCCTCTGAACATGCCTTTTCTGCCGCACCAGTGCAGATTCAGCTCATCTCCACTAGCCACCTGCACACCTCAGAAAAGATGGCCTATTATTACAGTACCAGGCTTAGCCTTACTTCTTGACGTTTCTTCACAAACTCTCCAACAGAAGTTCATTCTGCTCTGTGCTCTACCAAAAATCTCAAATCAAAATGTATTTGCCTTATTTTATCTTTGTAAACTGTTTGCAGTCACAACTACAAACTAGTTGCTAGGCAAGTGAAAAAGTCAAAACACAAAACTCATGGGTGCTGCCAATAATTTCGGTATGAAATTAAAACAATCACATATGTAATATAAAAATGCAAAGGAGCCTTACACCCCAACCTTCTTGCCTAATTCTTCCAGTTCTCCAAGCCAACAGTAAATGGAGACACTTATCTCTGCCTTCATTTCATGGTAAACTTCCAGCACACAGACTGGGGGTGTACTCTGTGTCATTTACAGGCAGTGCTCCTAACGAAGTCAACAGCCTCACATCTATCCACACAACTAATAACAATTATTATCAAGGCAAAAGCTCCTTGGCTGCACGGCACAATTTAGATGTAGGCAACAATTAACGATATGACTTCACCAGTTTCATCTCTACATCACATCTGTGTCCATGGAAATACTCCCTGCAAACCCGTCCCAGCCTCCATATAAACGGTGTCTAAACATCACTACATGGCGCTGCTTCCACCCGCATTAAACCATGATCCAGAACGAATTCTCTACAAAAGAAAACAACTATGAGGCAGTTGCTGTTGTCTCTCTAAAATTATATTATATTAACTAATCTAAGGAATTAAATTGCCTTGAATTTATTTTAGTTCTCTCAACACTGACTTTAGGACAGGAGCACATCCTCTGCAGCAGACAGTAATGGCTATTGTCACTACTTTTTGCTAGGACCATAGTAAGTGACTCGCTGAGCTGTGGTGAGTTCTCCACATCTCAGGCAAGATGTAGACCACAACGCTGAACCATGTCTCTGCTTCTCCCCACTATGATCTCTGCTCAGATAATGCAGCTGTATCTCTAACACTAAATTTCAGCAGCACATGCCCCAGATTCCTTGATGGGAAAGTAGTGTTCCACACCCAACGGGAGCTGTGGGCAGACCTCTTCTCAGCTTCCCGCGTGGATTTACTGCACAAAGGACTATCACCACTTGAAGGATGCACTCCGCACAGCATAAGCCTCCTCTAGGCAAAAGGAGCCTGTAGTGCTTCTTCCTCTGCTCTAAGGCTCTCCTGAAAGTCCCTTCTCAGATTTGCCACAGGACAGGAAGACAATGGCAAAGCAAGAAAATGGTCACAAATCTGAGTCCTAATCCTCAGCCTGCATAAGCCAGCTCACCTCCACTCTCATCAAAGCCACTATGCTAAGGGCTACCCTACACCCTACACTTGCTATTAACACAGGAACAGATGCTTTAGAGGAGGCATCAGCAGCTCTGAGTTCGTACAGTCCCAGTGACCACATCATACATAAGGTTACACTGGTTTCTTTTTGCAAAATGCATTTTGGATCAAACCTTAGTCTGGCACAGAGATCGTCATCAGGAGCAAAGAATCAGCATCTAGAATTTGATTAAATGAACTGGTAACCAAAAACACATTCCCGATGTAACAAGTAACCCTCTACAGCCACAGCAACTTGAGCACAGGCTTCGGTCTAACTCCTAATTATTAGTGTGACTGGATAAGCCTTTTGTTATCGATGTAATGCTGACAAACTCAAACAGCAGTAGAAGGGGGGAAGAACAGCTCTTGAGCTACCTTATTCATGGACCAACCAGACTAAAAACGATGCGAGATGGAAGCTCTTGTGCTTTTCCTTCCACCATCACCTTGTAAAGATTCCAGTTACATTTTTACAAGTAACAAATACCTGAAGTGCAACAATACATCACCACTTCATGTGCTGCATCAATGGTATCACCAGGTACCATCAGAGAACAGGATCTAGCCCAAGCTCAGGAGACAGCAGTCAAACACTCAGTATTTCCATAGTCTACAACACGGTTCTGTCAAACAGCGCTCTCTCCAGATAGTATTTGATGTTCAGAATGAAGTGGGTTGACTTTATGTAACATAAATCTTTTGTTAATGTTCATATAAATCAAGTATAGCTGAACGGATCCTTAAAGGATATGACCAAAAATTAATTTGCCACGTTAGCTTCAGTTTAACAAATTCTTCTGCTTGGAGACAGCCATACATTACCTAACACATTTTAAGGTTCTTTGCAGCACACTGCTGCTCCCAAGTTCTGAAAGCAACCCGTTGTGGCCTCACCCTTCATGAACAGGAAAACCTAAGCTCAGTAATTCTGCTGACAATATTAGCTAAGTCTTTAACATAGTGCTTTTCTTCAGTAATCTTCCAGGTATCCGACAGAAGTGAACCATGTATTTAAGATCTTCAAAACCAAAATGTTTATGTTACATATGCTACATCCGCATCAGCCAAATACCCAAATCTTTACAAAATACACAAGGAGACACACACATTTTTAAATTACAAGTGCATAACAGACAATACTTTGACTGTGTCACAGAAACCAGTATAGCTGAAGATTCTCCTCTTTCATGAACTGGGATTTCCAAATGGTCAGAACTGTGGCATTTTTATTTCAGTATTTAATCCAATTTAAAAGACATCCCACAGTCACAATTCATCACCACCTCAGTACCTATATAGAAGAAAACTAATACAAACAATGAGAAAAAATACCACTTCTTGAGCTGCCACCACCATTTTTTATCAGATAACACAGATTTTTGTATTCTTCCTACAATGTTTTTTTGTATATTGATATAGTATCTGCTACAGTTCTATACAAAAGCATCAGTCATATGCAAACAGAAGATCTTTTCTTCGATGGCAATAGAGAACATTTTAGTTGAGTGTTTTCTATGGTCCAAAAAAATGCTATATAATTCATCTATGCCAAAAGACAGTGCAGGTACGATTTTCAGTGTTTGACTTGCACTGCCCTAATCCTCAGATGAAATTCAGAAAGCGGTAAACTTAAATTAAGATCAAAAGGACAAGCAAATTAGTGATGATCCATAAACCTGTAATGAACTGCAAAGTTCCTTAACTTGATGCTCAGTAGAATTTTATTTACTTCTCTTCTTGGTCATACGCCAGCTCTTTAAGGAAGGGGGTAGGGATGTGTACAGAAGAACCCAAAGAAAGTATATTTACAAGTACTAAATTCCACTTTGGTTTTTATTTTTTATGCCAATCTTGGCATTAGAATTCCCAAAGCACTTCTCAGTCAGAGTATTATCATCTTCAAGTATTCCATACCCAGTCTGCCGTGTTTGTAAAAGATGTGACATATGGAAAACAGTGTTTCCTTTTTTTCCATTAAAAAATCCCTTTTTTTAGACAATTAATTCTTTCAATTAAATCATGAATACAATGAAGCAAAATCATTTTAATGAGCTTCTTAAGCAGCCTGCACAAAACTGAATGTGAACTACTCATCTCAACATAAGACCTTTATGTCAAATAAACATCTTCTCATTTTCAAGGTCAAATCAAATTACAGGTCTGTCTTACGGCCTCACCGGGTTACCCCTCTTCCTTCAGAGACACTAATCCAAGAGAATCGCCTCCTCGTTGATTGGATACAAAGACAATATGGTTATTGGTTCATACGGAACAAAGATCACCTTTATTTTGAGGAGTATTTGATGCTAACCATTATAAACGTGTATTTTCTCTTGCATCTCAACAACACTGAACTTCACGCTTGTGCCATGAGCCAGTTCTTCGCGTAAAGTCACTGATTTTGGTAAAGCACCAGAACCTCCACAGGAGACTTCCAGACAAGCTCTAAGCTTTGAAACTTCCACACTGAAGTATCGACAACAGCTACAGTAACAAAATATAAAAAAAATATTCATACTAATCACTTGTGTATCACTGAAAACGGCAGGTTATCTGCACACATTAACCACGTTTTCTTGCAGGCATCAGCAAGAACAGTACTGGTATCACGAGAATCCATCCTGCGACACTACCCACATGTTCCTTGCTTTTGCTTCCAAAGCACTGAAAGCCCTTCTGAGCGGGTGGGAATTGCCAACATAAAGGACGTTCTTATGAATTCCTGACATAAAGAATAGATTCTTTAACTTACACACATGAAGAGAAAAAGGGAAGTCTGCACAGTTCATCACCCACTCACTTCAGAAAGAGCCAAATGCTGCTCAACGCAGCAGTGACCACCGATTAGATCAGCTTTGAAGAGGGAGTCAAAAAAAAAAAGACACAGGTATACAGTCATTCCAAGGGCTGTCAGAATCAACAGGCATGTGTGTCCAAGACAGACAATACACGGAAATGCACTAGTATCTCCTAAGCACTAGTATCTCCTAAAAATTGTCGGATAGCCCTCAGATTTTCAGATTTTGAAAATTTAAAAAGATCTGTATCTTTTGAATTGTAAATTCAAGGAATCTTTACTGTTTCCAGAGTGAGGCATACGTGTAACAATAGCAATAAAAATAGGCAACAGGAACTTCTGAAGACCCAAGAAAGATCATATTTGTATAGCACTGTGACATTTATGGGTGAAAAGCACTGTTTAGGTATTCTCAGAACACTTCAGAGTTTATCAGGTCCATGAAGGTTCATTTTCCACATACAGTGATGAGACCCACGGCTTGTGGAAATTCTCAGATCCGCATGGTTTCATGTGAGATGCAGTTCTCATCAACTTCACCAATTAAAACTAGAGGGAAGCAAAAAGTAAATGTAATTTGTATCTCTCGTCTACCACAGGCTGCAGTACCCTGGACCACACTGGCATTCAGCAGGGGAAGTACACAGGCACTGTCACTGACACCTGAAAAAATAAATATCGGAAGTCTGAACTTTTTCCTGCACTTTGGCAACGAAAGCTAAAACTAAGTTTGAAATTGCTGTTACTTGCAAACTGGCTTTTGGAAATTTTCATCAACCTCTGCTCAAAATTGAACCTAAAAGACAAAAATAGATGGCTTTGTTGGCCCCTTGTTTTAAACTTCCTTATCAGACAAAAAGCAACAGGAGGCCTCCACCATCACAGCCTGAGAGGCATTTGTCTGCTAACACAGCTGGAGAAAGCTCAAGGACACAGCAACACCAGCACGGGTGAAAAGGCCACACAACGGCAGCAACCTGTCAGCCGAGAACCAAGAACCCGTTTCTCCAGCAACTTGAACCAAGATGCAGAAGGGAAGCAGGAACTAGAAAACATTGCAAGGAAGAAGGGAAGAAAAAAATACTTTTTTTTTGTATCAAAATGTTCTCTTCATTTTTTATATAGCAAAAAAAAAATAGAAAGAAGACATTGAGCATTTTTCAGATATTTACTACCTGGCTATTCACAGAGACATAGCTCGCTGAATAAATAAAAAGAACCCAACCAATATCATTTTAAATTAAAGGTAGGCTGATAATAGTTTGAATGTATTTTATCTACAATTAATGCAAGTATGCCAAAAATTCACAGCTAAATTACATAAATAAATACCTAATTAAAAAAAAAAATTAAAACCCAATAAATTCAGTGTGCAGGCAGGACATCACAACTGTAGAAGGCAATAAGCAGGGACCATGTCAGAAAGTAGAAAGGGAAACTCAACGTGTTTTAAATACTAGTATTTTCTGACTAATCATTTTCATTGCCTTGCCTTTAGCTCTTCAGTGACGTTCTACTAGGGTAAATAAGGCCCACATGGTTTATCTTACTGTATCTATTGTAATCTTTTAAATTACTGAGGCAAAGAACGCATGCAGCAATGGGTGTGCAAGTACACAGGCTTCTCGCCCTTGTGCTTCCTGTTCTCCTCTCCTCAGCTGCCTGTTCAAGTAGCTCAGCTGAAAAGAGCTGCAAGAGTTTTTGGCTGAACACGTAACATAAAGAGCTAGGATTATTTGTGTGGTAAGTTAACAAAGTTTCCAGGGAAGAATACAAAATGTACATAAAGAAAAGCAGAAATTAATAAAAGCATTCTGATGACACCTGGTGGCCACTTCACACACGGAAGTAAATTGCATTTCATCTGAGAAAAGCAGAACAGAAACGTGTTACATGCTCTTTGGTAAGCATCTCTACAGAAATGACAGCTGATATTATCAATTACAACGTACACCCATTGCAAGGCACATGCTTCCATGTCTGTATATATCAAATTACTGTACCCCTGGGGTGCACACACAGACATCCTCAAAAATTCAACTATTCAAGACAAAACCTGTTTTTCTCTACGATCAAATAGAAGTGAGCATACTGGAAGTTTTTTCAGCTCAATCCTACAAGACATATGAAACCAACTTTCTTCTCAGTTTTGATTTTCCACCTTGGAATATTAAATAAGGCAAGTGATAGGGGATGAGCACAGTGGAAGCGAGGCGCTGCCCTGCACTCAGAAGGGCTCTGTGCAGTAGATACTGTCCCTAGTCCCTTCCACAAAATGTTAGTCCTCCAGCACACTTCAGCAAAGCACAAGCAGAAGCCTCCACTTCTTTTTATCACCGGATCTCTATTAGAAATAAATTAATATTCATCATTAGAAATTAGTATATAAAGGTGACAGCTGTACACAGTCCTCAGCTACAAAGGGGATAAACCCTTAACGCACAGGGGAAAAGCTGCATGTCAAATCACACCTTTCCTCCTTAATAGTTTCTCTTAATACGTGCAGGCAATCACAATAGAGCTGCCAGCTCCTCTGCAACACATAGGGGGATTATTTTCCCCGATAACCTTAGATGATCATGACTAAGACTTAAATCATGCGTAGCCGTGCAAAGCTCGGCTTCCTCCATAATAATTGTTGTTTGCTTTCAGGTGAACAAGCCCATGCTTCAGCTGAAGTTGCTGAACACCTTTTAAAGCTACGTACATCTGCACTCTGAATGGTTCAGGAGGTTACCACTGAATTTTATTCTAATTTCCACCACTTTCTGTGTCAACAGACGGAAACCAACACAAGACAGCAACAGGAGACATACAGATGTGACAGTGGCATCACGAGTCCAAGCACTGGCAATATGAGATGATACAAAAATTATCCATTACTTCTCTGATACCAGTGTGTTACGGCACAACATGAACCCTCTTTCCCTTCCCCATCCTCAAGCCCTTCACCAGAGCTAAGCCATGCAGCTACAAAAGGTGCCTTCGCTCCAGCACAGGCAGAAGAGAGGCTGAAAGCCGAGCAGGCTCCTGCCTCTCTCCCCAGCAAAATGTGAGCAGGCTCCCACCTCTCCTCAGCAAAAACATGCTCTTGGTCAGCAGATGAAGAGCTGAGGCAGTGCTACGGCAAAGGGCTTTGTATACCCAGCAGGGAACTGGGGGATGCTACAGCAGCATCCACCTTGTACCGTGGCCCATACAGTGAAACTACATCTCCCCAGGATGGGTCCTAGCAAGCTAGAACTGAAGGAGGGAAGGAAATGAGGATGAGAAGGGACAGCCCCTCGCTGACACCACCATCACCATAAAATCCGTATTTACCTCTCGTCCAAAGAATTCTCAATACTGACACTTTGGGAACAAATACCATGAAGGTTTCAAATACCACTGCTTATGAATAGCACCCATTTCCCCCCATGTCTCTCTGTTTCAATGCAACAAATTTGGTGCCTAGCTAAATCCGTCCCTGAAATTCAGCTGTGTTCCAGCACTAGCAATGGAACAATGCCCAAGCATGTGCACAGTGTCAGCAGGATTCTTCCTAGCCTTGACATGAGGTACATGTGTTCAAGTGCATCCCCACATAAGAACTCACCTGGCAACTAAAATTTTCCTTTCTCCTGCAGGACTGGTGCATGCAATGCAATGTCAGGAACAGTTGCACTGGGAACCTGACCACTTCCCGAACACATACAAAAATCAGGCAGCTTCACCCTGTGTTCATCCAAGTTCATCCAAGAGCTGCACCTTGCTTACTAGTCTTTTGTGGTTTGGGTATCTAGTGTGCAAAATCTTCTCGTTATTTTGAAGCACACCACGTAACAGCTACACAAGACTACGGTGCATTTCCTTCAGTTCTTGGTTTATGAGAAACCCAAACCTCCGTTTGGCACCATGTTATCAAGCAGCTCCTTGCAAACTATTGGTGACGTAGCCCATGGTGATGGGAGCCTCCTCCTGCTCTCTCCAGAGCCCAGCAGCCACGCAGAGCGGCTGCTGGCTGGGGTGATTATGGCAGCACCGCAGCCTTCCTCCTGCACAGGCTGGGAAGACACACGCCGACCAACTTGGTGGCCCTGGACGTGCCCTACTGCTCCCCAAATCCCTCCCGGGCAGGGAGCGCAGCGGGCTGCCGGACCCTTCCCAGACGGCTCCCAGCATCAGGAGGTCACAGCAGGACCATGCAGCGCTTCCCGGGAGAGGGGACCTCGGGAGCTGGGTCGGGGCTGCAGCTTGTGCTTGTGGCCTCTGCGTCTCCTCAACACACCACTCTTGGGAACACATTAGGAGAGTGTTATTGCTAAAAATGCTGCTAATTCCCTGAAAAGCACCGAGTTAAAATCAATCCCACAAACTTTCCTGGGATCAATAGGTTTTAATGAACACGGAAAACACACTCTGTGGCAACCACAGCCGAGTACCCAGGGACCAGGCTCAAGTAAGAAATTAACACCCACTCCAACACTCTCCTGGAAGAAAAATCCTGACATATTTCTGAGCAGGCTCTCGCTCAGCTCAAACACCCATGATCCAAGGGACCCACAAGTTCTCCCTTACAGGCGACCGCCGTGGTGATGTCTCAGGGCAGAGCGCAGCCAGGACACAGTGTCGGGAGGGTTTCGGCATCCTCAGCCGAGCCAGCACCCCCATCGCAGCCCCTTCCCCTGATGGGGCAATGCGGGCGTGCGGCTGCCTGCCACAGCAAAGGGTGCTGGCACAGCCCGCTTTTCTCTTAGGTGGCAAAAATCATATTTAGTCCTGCATTTCAGTCATCAACAGTCATTTTCCTGGTATTCATCCTGGGAAAACACTTCTAACCGGTGCTACGGGACTTGTTATCCTAGCTGTAATCATCAATGGAAAAGAGACAACAGACTAAAACTAAAGCTTACAGACAAACAGAAGCAAAAACGTTGGTTTGTCTTTTACAGAAATCTAATATTAAGTGTGCTGTTCCACTTCATATTTTACAGAAGACTCGAGCATTACATCCCATTATTCCCAAGCATGACAATTTGGATTTTAACTTTCTGGTAAATTCCATAAATATTTGATAATCAAGTGCAACTTCTGTTTTGTCGGCTCTACAGCCTTCCTCATTCTAAAGCACAAAATTCTTTTTCTTTTTACATGAAGCAGGAAAGGAATTCACTTCTAACAGTGGCCCTGTAATTCCATTTTACAATTTAAAATATCAGTTTGCAGCATATGCATCATTTTTCCAGAATCTAACACCTGGTATTACCTCTATACACTAAACAATACAGAAGATTTTAGTGGTTGAACCCCTGTAAAAGCACAAATCACAGCAATACAAATATGCAAAGGTTTTTATTACAACCATTGTACTTTTCTCATCAAACTCATTCTGCACTACTGTGCTAAGGAGGTCTAAGTATCCTTAGATGCCTGTGCAATGGAAAAAATAAATAAATACCCCTTCAATGGCTATGAATTGCACACAAAATCTGTCCTTCCCAAATTGTGTACACTTGGGCTCTCAATTGCTTAGCAGGCATCCTAATGCCACTACCTGTGTTTTAAATCACTCAAATCCCTACAAATGTCTAAACCCAAATGAAATCACTGGGAATAGGACATTTGAAAGTCAAGATATTTACTTAAATACTTAAAAGTATTAAGCACTTAGAAGTACTTAAGTACTTTAAAACGATTCAGACAGTAATGTCAGATATCCAGATTTCATTAGTTTATCCCTAAAACTTGTTATTTGGAATTGAACAAAATGACATAAAACCACATTTTTTGTAATTAAAATCTGGGGGTTTTATTGTGAAAACTCAATAATTAAGAATGCTTAACCACATTAGTAATTCCTTCTCCAGAATGCTTCCAAAGAAAAATTAAGTTACATTAGACTATTTTTAAAAACTTGTAGATTTTAGAAGTGCCCAATTGTAAATGAAAAAAGGACTACAGAATAAAGGTAGCAAATGCACAAATTCAATGCTATTAAAGGCAGACACATGAGATCTCATGTGTCTTGTGCCATCTGTAAAAAGGTTGTTTTATTATCAGTGTAACTAATCACAATGAAGCCATCTCTTACAACCAAAGACATTATAATGACTTTTCTTTACAGCTACAGAGAAATGGGATTTGCTGTTCCATATCAAACTCGAACAGGCTGTATAAATTCTTCTTCATATTTATTGTTAAATGAAATTTTTATCTATAAAATCAGCCATGAAATATTAAAAACTGAAACAATAGAATTTATATCCTTTACTTAATTTAGTTTAAACGGTCTATTCACTAAAGAGAGGGAAAAAAGGTTACATATGTATTATAGCATGCCCACCCCTCTTCCCCCTAAGCGTTTCCATTATAAACCCCTAGTTTTTGGAATTTATAACTCAGCTGTAAAAATTCACTTCATACTCAACAGTTGGTATACTTTTCCTTTTACAAATCTAAAAAACAAAATCTGTTGCAGGAGGAAGGCAAGAAAAGATGCGAAAGAAGAGAAGGAGAAAAGCAATCAGACTAAAAACTTCAGTGCTTAGCCAGTTAAATCAGTAAATAAGGGCCAGCTGCTGGAATTCGGACCCATCTTCCACGCCCAGGAACCAGCTGTGGTCACTGCCCCAGGGGCCCAGGGGAAGCTGGCAAAGACCTGAGGTCCAGAGGTGCTCACAGCTGGCCCGGGTGATGTTGCACTCCTACGTTCAGAGGAAGGCCATGGGTTCAGAAGGTAGCCTTTATTTAGTCTGCAACTATATTCATCATAAAAGGCTGGCTCTCTTCTTTAACTACAGGCCACCAGGCCAATCTACATAGGTTGCAGCCATCCCTGGAACAACACACGAGTCATGTTTACAAACTCATTGGTTCTCTACAGTGATTCAGGCTTGGAGGTGGTCGTAGTTAAAAAAATAGCCTTCACACAGAGATATTTTCCTGAACTGAATCAATCTGGCACACAAAGAAAGCAGATGATACTTCCAAAATATGTATAAATTTTAAAAATGCGGTAGAAAGATGTCACCTAAATATCCTCCCGCCACACAGTCAAAAAAGGTATGTGAGCTAAAAGAACTACAAAGTAAGAATTTTAAGGATCTAGTAGACATTGATATCATAATTCCTTTGATATCAAAATTGATTTGCAATAGAGATGAATAGTGACAAGCAAGAGAAAGAATTAGAAAGTTAGTGCTCTATGACATCCTTCAAACAACCAGACTCAACAGCAAAGCTGCAATTGTACAATTAGTTACCAGATTATGGAGTTTACACCACATCATCAAAAGGAAAAAGATGAAGGAAAAGAGAAGGCTGAACCAGCTGACAAGGGTGCTCTAAGGGTTTGGGTGACCCTATAGAACAAATATCTGCACTTGATTCCAAAAATTCAACAGTCCCAAATTATTTAACACTGTATCCACTGAACTGCTCAATGCAAGCTTTGAAATGTCTGGGATGGAAAGTGAGACTTGGAGTCCTGAGTTAGGTACTGGCATCTCATATACAGTACACAGGGGAAGGGAAGGGAAGGGAAGGGAAGGGAAGGGAAGGGAAGGGAAGGGAAGGGAAGGGAAGGGAAGGGAAGGGAAGGGGAGGGGAGGGAAGGGAAAGGAAGGGAAGAGAAGGGAAGGGAAGGGAAGGGAAGGGAAGGGAAGGGAAGGGAAGGGAAGGGAAGNAAAAAAAAACAAACCAGATTCTGCTCAGTCCAGGGAGGACAGCCTGCTCAGCTAGAGGAGAAAGACCGCGAGCACAAATCCTGAACCCAGAAAAGGAGAGTTGTTGGGCCTGTAGCAACCTGGACAAAAGAAAGCAAACACTGGCTCTGCTGAGCTACTACGGCACTGTTTACTTCTCACGGGTCTGGAGAGCCTTGTTGTCGCACCTATGGCATGCCAGCTGTCCTGGCATCCTGAAGCAAACACCTAAGCAAAACCCCCTCCTCCAAACCTCCTGGAGCTGCTCCGTAACGTGATGTCCCCTACTTCTGAAAACAGAACAGAGCTTCAAAACTGCACGTCTCATGCAGGGATTAGTAAATATTCACCATGATTCAGTAAAATTTACATTCACTATAAGAGTATTATTATTTTTTATGTTAAGAAGTACATCAATAATAAGTTTTTCTATTAGAATTCATTACATTTTTTATGGTAAAAATGTATTAATTATAAAAATAGGTATTGACCAAACATAAACAGATACTAGTTGTTCCACCCTTCAACTGTTACTTAGTGGAAAGTCATCAAAAGTTGATTTAGGAGCACTCTATAGAACTATTCAAACATATAAGTATCTAAAAGAAAAACCTCAACAATATTGCATTTAATAATAAACCACATTTTACAAAGTACTGAAATTTGGGGGAGTACTAGTCTTGAAAATGTTCCTTTAAATTACCCGTATTTGGAATGACTGGCATGACTGTATTATCTATACATTTTTACATCGCTTTATCCAGCCGACTAAATCATTAAAAATACACAGGACTGAGCTTCGGTTTGACCTGCAGTGACTCGTACATGTATTCTCAAAATTAACACAAGCACCGAATGCTACTAAGCTTCTGCTTGTAATAACTGATCAAAGAATACTGCCCTGTAACTCACTACAAGCTAAAATCATAATGCTGAACCGTGCAGTTTCAAACAAGTGGTTTATAGCCCCACATTTAAAATGCAAACTTTCCATTCTATTTAATAATTAAAATGCATGCTGTGTTATGGTTACATTTGGTGACTGGATTAGTAGTACCCCAACTGAGCTAAACAATGCCTTTTTCCTATTAGAGTTCATATTATCTATTTGTTTAAGAAAAGGAAGAAAAAAAGCACAGCAAGGGAGAAGGAATAAAAAAGAAATATGAATATCAAACATACTGAAAGACAGTGAGGACCAAGACAGCAAGAAGTCCTGGTATCAGCAAAATCTATGCTAGCTGAAAGCAGAAAAGCTGAAATATCTGTGCATTTAAAGTATGAAAACTTTTTAAGAAAAAGATATTTCCATTTTTCAGCAAGAGTTTTCATTCAAAGTAAAGGGTTTGAAGCTCAGTGTTTTCCTAGAGGCAATCTTTACAGATTTAGGGAATACAGACATCACTGTCGAAGAGCAGACTCTCTCAGGCTGTCAACTTCTTAATCAGGGTCTAACTTCACTGGAAAGTGTGAAATTATGTAATTATTTATGCTTGGCAATTCTGATGGTTTAGACAACTCCAGCACTATGAACATCTTTTACAAAGCAAAATTCTTACTGCAACTTTATTCAAGGGAATATACCATTCTTCTTCTTGGCACTTTCTAGGTGGTTTATTCAATCAAATTTTAAATATTATGTGACATATTTCTCCTCTCTCAAAAAAGATACCATTGAACTTAGAAACATAATTTACATAGATGAAAAATAACTAAAAAATAAAATAAAAATTAAACCATGGCCACAGTGATATCCACTGAAGTTTTCTCAGCACTGTCAGTCAGATTAGGTGTCATCGGAACTCTGTAATTAAAAGTCTAATGACCTGTGAGTATTTATAACAATAGTACAAATAAAATATTATTTGATCCACCTTTCCGCACTTCCATACAACATTTAAAACTTCTAAGATGAACTTTGTTTTTATTTAAAGTCTATTTTAATTCTCTTGGTATCAGCAGTGGATCTGAAGACAGGCTTGTGCCCGAAAGCTCACCTTCTCCCCATCCACAGCAGCCAGTGCAATGTACGACCTCCGCCTGCCGCAGCCTCCTCGGAAATCTGCCCCCTGATAGGGAACTTACTCTTTGCATCCAGAACACAAAGGTACCTATTCTCTGACAAAAAAAAAGTATATTCAGCACTGTACCCCAAAATATACTATATTGGTACCAGCAACGTCTAAAATCGGGATGATGTGAACACCGGCACCCCGGCAAGTCAACTTCCACCTGCAAAGCTGAGCATGTTCACCACCTGGAACAGAACCTGAGGATCCCAAACAGAGCTGGCAAAACGCATTGTCAGGTTTTTCCTTGTCTTCTCCAGAGAACTGTCCACTGTACCTAGTGACCTTGTCCCCAGGGAAGATGCCTCCACTTTGAGAGAAGGAGCTCCCTACATCTCATCAGATGCCTGCTGCAGAGCGGCAGAAGGGACACCTCCAACATCAGACCTACGTCACCTTTCTCCTCAGTCTCTTCCTCTCCTTTCTTCCTCAGGTTGCCATCCCTACTGCCAACTCCTTGGGTGACACAAAGAAAATCAGACGGAAAAAAGCCTACATGCAACCCTCTGCAGATGTCATCAGAGGCACACACAAAGAAGTCAAAGGAAATAGTTGTCAAGAATTTTCAAGCTACCTAGACTTACAACGGCTGTCAAATTCACGAGTCTGTAGCTTAGACAATTAAAGTCTAACCAAAAACAACTTTAAAAAAAAAGTTTCTTCCTGCAATATATTTACTTCTTGGTACCAACAAGTAGCAACACTATATGACAAAGCCTCTGCCCAAAAACCAAGCCCTGTTTTGGGGGGTAAGATTTGGACAAAAAGAAAAAAAAAAATCAAATTTTATTTCTTTGGTTTTGTATGCACAAATTATGAGATGGAGAGCTTGTGTCAGGTTCTGATTTTGATCATTTTGACACAAATTGAAAAAATTCTGTTAAACTAAATGGAGATATTCTGATTTATAGCCAGGTAAATGACATCAAATTCTAGTCCCAGGTTTTCCTTCCTTCCTGATTAAATTACATTAATGTACACTCAAAACAAAGCAACTACTGCTAGTCGTATTATTTTTTTCAGCAGAATAACTTGACTGTTAATAAAACATCGCATACACATACACATGAAGTCACCAGGGTTCTTTCATACGCCTGCCCTCTACCTGGGACTGTGCACTAACAAGGCTTAGAGCAACGTTATAGTATGTGGACACCAACATATCACCCTCAATGCAGAACAGAAGTGAACCTGTTTCCTGTGAGGACCCATAGGCCCCTCTTTTTCCCTAAAATACTTTTTATTAACCTGATACATTTATGAGATACCAAAAAAATACAACGCAATGTCTTATTACATGGAATGCTCCAGGAAAAGGCCCAAAAACTAAATACTGCATCTTCGTACTGCTAAAAGGTTTGACACAGTATTTATTGCCATATTATCCCTAATTAGCAGTTCAAGCTTGTAAACAAGAACAGTTCTTTTCTTTTAAGGTAAACAGGAATTATCTTTCCATTGTATAGGTAAAACTCGTAAATAGGACATCTCATAAATTCTAAGATGAGAGTAACTAGGAAACGATTCATTAAGGCTTGGGTTATAAATTCAAAACATGAAGGTTTTATTTTTAAAAGCATTCATTAGGCTCTCATCTCCAAGCCTCAGACTTGTAAATAATTTAAAATGAAAATGCAAACAACAGGGAGAAAAAAAAACAAATGCAATTCAAATCATTCCATTGTTGTACCAATAAAACTGAAAACAATAGAAAAAAAAGTTGGCAGATTCTGAAGACAACATTGAGAAAACATTTTTATGTAGTGTGTCTTTGAACTTGGATATTATGCTAGGCCTGGATTGAATCCAAAAAAAAAATTAGCTCTGACTTACAACAATCAGGATGTGCCCAGTAAAGGATACACATGCTAAACTAGTAATTCTTAGTATTCATTGCACTTTATTCTGCAGCTGCCAAAAGAAACAAACAAGCTGCAGCTTACAGATGCTTGTAAATTTTTTTATTTTTCCAATTTGACTTTTCAGAAATGTATATCCTATTCACAATGTATATGACATAAGGTGAGAACCCCCTTCCCTTTAAAGAGTAAGATAAATCGAGGTTTGCTCCACATGGGGAGCATGAAAAGAAGCAGCCTTTACTTCCCTTGCACTGCAAACAGGAAGGGAAGAAGACAAAAGTAACAAACAGAGAACAAAGCACGGAGATCACTGCTGTCCTTGCTGCATACCCAGTGTACCAAACCAACGTACAGCCCTGCACGGGGTGTGTTACACAGCGAAGGACTAGGAGAGAGCAACGTTTTGGCTTTACTGAATTTATGTTTGCTATCTGTTTCCCAAGTACTTGGAACAATCCAAATTAAAGACGATCTCACTCAAACAGTCAATGGAAGACAAGCACACAACAGGAATTTCTTCCTCCTTGTTAACAGACCAGATGAGACTGCAAAATGCAAAAGTGCAATATTTCTGTGCCGTGGTTCTCGGAAAGAAAGGTGGACACGTACACTGGGCATCACAGGAATGTCAAGATATGCTCCTCAGAAGCCTTGAGCTTACAGCCTCACCCCACACCCCAGGAAACCTGACGCTTTTCAGGACTTCTGCACAGGTGCCGAACGCCAGCAGGAAACCCAGCAACACTTCCAGGGAGCTCTGGGCACACCGCAGGTGTGCAAACTGGCTGCAGCACACACAGAATCATGGAATCATTAAGGCTGGAAAAGGCCTCAAGGACCATCAAGTCCAACTGCCATCCCAACACCACCTAACCCACTAACCCATGTCCCCAAGCACCACATCCACACGTTTCTTGACCCCCTCCAGGGATGGTGACTCCACCACTTCCCTGGGAAGCCTGTTCCAATGCCTCATCACTCTTTCCATGAAGAATTTTTTTCCAATATCCAGCCTAAACCTCCCCTGGCGCAACTTGAGGCCATTTCCTCTTGTCCTTGTTCCTTTAGAGCAGAGCCCAGCACCCACCCCACTGCCCCCTCCTTTCAGCAGCTGTAGAGAGTGATGAGGTCTCCTCTCAGCCTCCTCTTCTCCAGACTGAACCCCCCCAGCTCCCTCAGCCGCTCCTCGTCAGCCCTGTGCTCCAGACCCTTCCCCAGCTCCGTTGCCCTTCTCTGGACCTGCTCCAGCCCCTCAATGTCCTTCTTGTGGGGAGGGGCCCAAAACTGACCCCAGGATTCAAGGTGCGGCCTCACCAGTGCCGAGTCCAGGGGCACAATCCCTGCCCCAGTCCTGCTGGCCACACTATTGCTGATGCAGGCCAGGATGCCGTTGGCCTTCTTGGCCACCTGGGCACACTGCTGGCTCCTGTTCAGCCGGCTGTCGCCCAGCACCCCCAGGTCCCTCTCTGCTGGGCAGCTTTCCAGCCACTCTGCCCCGAGCCGGGAGCATTGCAGGGGGTTGTTGTGACCAAAGTGCAGGACCCGGCACTTGGCTTTATTGACCCTCATACAACTGGCCTCAGCCCATGGGTCCAGCCTGTCCCGATCCCTCTGCAAAGCCTCCCGACCCTCAAGGAGATCAACACACCCGCTCAGTTTGGTGCCATACGGCCAGCACAGTACTTCCTCGAGGCACCAAACCCCGGTGGTGGTCCATGGATTCCAGCTGGTCTCTGACATAGAGGGAAACACCCCCCCACCCCACCTTCTCCCCTGCCTGTCTTTCCTAAAGAGTTTATACCCATCTATTCCTATGCTCCAGTCATGAGAGCCACCCCACCATGTCTCAGTGACGCCGATGACACCACAGCCCTGTACACACGTGCACACCTGTAACTCTTTCTTGTTCCCGTGCTCTGTGCGTTAGCATACAAGCATTTACGTTGGGCCCCCATTGTGGCTGGATTACCAACTGGGGTTCCCTTGTCCTGCAGCTCAGCTGCTCTCTTCCTGGCCTGTGATCCTACTCCAGGCCCAGGGCACCCATTAACGTCATTGACCCAAAGTGGGGTGGGTTTAGGATCCCCTCCCCCAGCAACTCTAGTTTAAAGTCCTCCTGGCTATGCTGGAAAGCTAAAAGGCACTTGAGTTATTTCTTGGTGAAGAAGCACGTGAACTGGCTAGGACTTACTGTAATTTTCCTTTTCATACTGAGGAAAGCAAGTAACTAGACTTATTCCTAAAGCTACAGATTACTGACGTTTTATAGGTTCAGGACACAACCTTCTTTCATCTTCACCTGTTGAAGAACTGCAAGTAAGTAAAATATGAAACTTCCACATACATTTAACACCAACACCTCGAATGGGCTATAAACTCTTCTGAAACTACACACCCTTCACTGGCAGATGGCAGAAACAGGATCAACAGAATTCATAGCTGCAGAGCAGGAAGGCAGGTATGGTTCCAGTGTTTTAAACATACAACTTCTTTCCACGAAGCAAAAGATGCCTTTAGAATTTCTGCAGGTGAGAAATTAGAGATTACAAGAACAGCACCTTCACATTCTTTGCTTCTTCATTGGGTTTACACACACAAGCTGACAAACGCTTTGAGCTTATGTCTTAGCACAAGCCCAAATGACAAAAAAGTACCCAGTTTAGAAGAAAAGTAGATGTGTTTCATTCAAACTTTAATGCACTTCTCTGTAATGCTGTAAGAATGGCCACTGCAAAGGCAGACAGACAGAGTAAACCACGCTGAAGTTATTGGAGAGACCTCACATGAACTTTGACACCCTGGGCCAGGCAACATTTAAGTGGCTTGCAATGCCACCTCCTGCGCGGCCCTACTCTCTCCAAGACATCCACAGTTAATCCTATGCCTTTTATTAGCACTAACAGTACACCTCACCGGTGATGCTTATTTCCTATACGCGTCCACATCCCCTAAGAGCCACTGTCATTTGTTCTGCTCATTCCACTCATTTCCCACAGGGGAGCGGTGCTTCCACGCCCGTGCTGCTGCCGGTCAGGCACTGTATGCAGGGAGCTAGCAAGGCCAACACAAAACGATACCTTTCTGGGGTAGAATAACCAAGAGTGCTCCGCTGGCTGGCTGCTATTAATCTGTTAACATCAAAGTACTGTTTCTGTTTGACTTCTGATAAAATGCAAAGCACGGAACAGAGACCACCTTGCCTAGTGGTTCCGTCTGTGAACAATGGAGCAGCTGTTCTTTCCCCGTCACAACCACCTTCGTAAAAAAAAGTCACAGAAAGAATAGCAGCTACTACATCTGTTGAATCATGTCATCTTTTCTTACCCCCTAAGCCCTACTAAAAAGGGAACATACCAATTGTAAAGTGCACTGTAACATGGTGGCATGAGTTTGAATCAATGACTAGACCAGACATATCTTAAACCAATGTTTTTATTTGAGTGATGGATCATCCATCCAGTGCAGGCTTTTTTTTTCCCCCCAAGAAAGAGAACACTTAAATTCTACACCATCTTAGGAAATTCAAATGTAGGAGCCGCTCAACAATTCCAGTTCAACCACATGTCGATCTGTCTGCATGGTTAGCTCATGCACAAAACCACAAGTGTGTATACATTCAAAAGATAAAAAAACAATTAGGCAAAGCTATGTTTTCCTTAATGTTGTGTACACTAATACAAAAATGTTGTTCTTCATTACAAAAGATTGGTTTTAATAGATCATTGTGACTACATCTGCTTCACACATTCTCTCTCCAAGTAATGTTCTTCTATAAAAGGAGACAACACAGCGTAAGTTCTAAAAACGTTTCTAACATACAAAACTTTTGTGCAAATAAATTTGAAATTTTTGAGGCTGTTACTATATAGCAGTTCCTACAGAAGAATGATAGTAAAGGACTGGCTCAATGTTTTTAAGTCAGGTCATTTGAATTACATTTCCCAAAATGCCAATAAAACTGACATGTTTGAACATACTGAAAAAGTCACAGTCCATCATCATGCTGTCACATCAGTGCATTTGACTTTTTAAAAATGTATGGATTATACAATTACTGCCAGGCTCCATATTTTATATATAAAAGCTACAATCTGATTATATGTCCATGCTCAAATAATTTATTAAACAGGAGTGGAATGACTGTAATGTTACTTCTATGATGAATTCAACTTGCTATGCATAGTGTAAGACATTGCAGAAGAGACCAAACTGAAGACTGTGATTGTCTTCATCTTTCATGAAGAGGTGTGGCCTGAGAAAAATAACAGATCCCAACACTGAAAGATCCAGCCTCATGCAAACATGAGTTGATTACTCATGTTCTAACATAGGAATGGAAAAATGAATGTATAGTCTTCACAGGCCACACCTTTAGATTATTAAGGTATTAATTACTGCAAATTACATCCAATATTTACATTATATGTCACTCTATTACTATTTTGCACCATAAGCAAATCACTCCTGCCACTATTACCCTTGCACTTGTAGATTCCCTTTATTTACTATTCCCCAGGTGCTACCGTCATGCTTGTATGATAGAGATGAACACGAACACACAAGAAACCCAAGGTCTTGCAAGTCTGCATCAGGACAACTACACAAAGAAGAAAAGGTACAGGAAAAAAACAGAATTAAACCTATAACTGTGCAAATTCTGAGATCACCAATAGTTACAGCACACAGATCACATATTAAATGCTTTTCCTTAACGAACACAACATTTAAGATGAACATTACAGCGCACAGGCCACACTAGTTATTTGAAGAAAAAAACAGGAAACCTGTTGTAACAAGTCAAATTAAACAAGGTAATAACCTGACCCTCAAAGGTCAGTTTTGGTTTAATGATCTTTTCCACTAAGATGCACAGCTCTTTAGCAATTTATTAAGAAACTGCTACACTATTTATGGGAACTCAGTTTCCTGAGTGCAATCTGATATGTGCCCTGAAATTCCCCAGCTCCCTAGAGATGACAAAACCATGTTGAAAATGACAAGATCAGGGGAGGGCGGAAGGGGATCGTGACTCGGAGACTGCTCTGTTCAGGGACTTAAGCAGAGTGAGGGGGAAATGGCCACTACTGGTCTTTCGGCACTTATAAGAACCGCTCACAAAGCTCTGGCAGCCACACGAGTTGTCACCCACTGCCAGCCGCGCAACCTCTCAAGCTCAGCTGCACTTATGCCGAAACGACCTTCGGGAAAGGAGGGGAAAGAGAAAGGGGGGTTTGAGAAGCAAGCAGCGTTCGAGGCGGAGCTGAACCGCGCCAAAGGTCGTGTCCTCCTGGCTGCGCGGACCCACACCAAGGCACGGCCCCGCCACCGCTGCACCCCGCGGCACCGCTGGGCCCGGGAGCCGCCCCCGCTCCCACCCCGCTGCGCCTGCGCAAGCGCCACACTGACGCCGCGCAGGGTTACGGGGCTCTGCCCGGTCCCGGTNGCCACGGCCCCGCCACCGCCGCCGGCCCCGCCCGCCCTCAGGACCCGCGCATGCGCAGCAGTCCCGGCGAGCCCCGCCGCGGGGTAGGGAAGGGGTCGCCCATAGCACGCGCCCGCCGGAGTCCGAGCGCAGCCGGCCCGCCCGGCTCTCCCCGCTCCCCCTGCCCGTCCCGCCACTCTCCTCTGCCCCCCCGCCAGCCGCCTGCGGCAGAGCGGAAGGGAAGAGACGCGGCCAGGGCCGGCTGAGGCAGCCAATGGGCGCGCGGGGCGTTCTTCCCGCCCTCGGCGCCTCGGCCACTCGGCGAGCAGCGGGGGAGGAACAAGGAACACGATTGGCTCGGCGGAGCGCTGCTGGCAGCCCGCCCACCCGCACCAAAAAAACGACGGTAGCACAGAGGCCCAAAAAGCCCGAGGGGAGATGACGGCCCAATCGCCGGCCAAACAGGGCCCCGCGGCCCCACAAGCCTCTCCCGCGAGGGTCTGAGGCGGCGGCCCGCCCCGCGCCGCCGAGCAAGGGGGCGAGCCGGCCGCGTCGCGTTCGGTAACGCTTACCGCGCGGGGGGATCCGTCCGCCTCCGCTTGTGATGATCTTGGTCACAAGTGGCGCGCCGTAGCTCCGCCGTTTTGCGTCACGCGCAGAGCGAGGCGCTCAGCGTAGGGAGGGAGGAGGGAGAAGAACGTTCGCTGTGACGCAGCGCCGGGGCGGGAGCCTGAGCGAGGGGCGCTGCCCTGCCGCACAGCGGCCTTCGCGTGGGGCGGGCGGGCGCCGCCGCCATCTTCCCCTGCCCGGGCCTGGCGGCGGCACTGACAGCCCGGGGCGCGCACGTCTCCTGCTGCCCCTCGGTCCGCGCTGCTCCCTCGCCGGGAAGGGCACGGGAGACGGGCTCCGTGGTGGGGAGTGAAGGAGGGAACCCCGGGGGTGGCTGAGGGGGTGTGTGTGGCGGTGAGGCCGCAGCTCCGGGTCGCGGGCGGACGAAGGCGGGCGCTGGTGGCAGGAGCCAGCAGGTACGGTGTTTGAGGGGCTCAGAACGGCACCTTGCTTCGCGCCCAGCGAAGCCTCCTGTACGTACGGCCTCCGCCACGGCAGGGGCGAACATAAACTGTGGGCAGGGCAGCGAGAACGGGCGCTAAGCCCTGGGAGAGGTGCTTTGAAGGAGAGGGAAAAAATTGAGTAGATGAGACAGAGCACAGAAGGTTGTAATTTGAAGGCAATGCAAACTCTCCAAGTTGTACTTTAAATATTTTTCAGAGGATGCGGTTCAGACAGGAAGCAGCTGAACAAGGCCGAGGGAGGGGGGAAATCTGTAAAACATGTTTTGGGAGCTGATGAAGAAACCATAATATTGAAACACTTCATGCTCTTTCCCCTTTTCTTAAACTAAGGCACATGGTTAGTGTATCACAATTAAAGCATGGTCTAAAGAGTCCTTTGACACCTGTAGTGGAGTGCAGTTGCTTTTTCACAGCTGCTTATGATTTTGAAAATGCAGGTTTACCATTTATGTTCTGATAACACAGTGTTGTAGAGTATCTCAGTTAAACAGCATTTAGGATTCTTCAAGGCTATTGAGGAGAGAGAGGAGTGTCGGGAGGAGAGAACACACCCTTGTGAAGATGTTTGGAGGTGCCTGGCTTTTTCTAGCCATACAGGGTACGTAAGGGACTGTCAGGCTTACTGATTAGGCCTAATAACTTAGTTTCCTTTAGCCAGTTGGTCATTGGGTAACCTGCCAGCCTTATGACACAGCATTGCCAGTTCTGGAGGGGGTTGTAAAGACTGTAAGAATAGTTTGAGAACAAAGTAGTCACTACAGCCTGAGCCGTTCATCAAATGAAAATGGAGAAGCCAGAGGAATGACTGGAGTCTTGGTCAAGACTGAAATGAATGAAGAAAGTTTAAAATGTATGAGTGTCAGTAGATAAAGTATAACACAGAACATTTAAGAACTTTAATAGCTTATCAAGAGAACACCAAACCAGGGGCAGTTTTAAGAACGATCTGATTAAGAACTATGTAATTGTTATGGATATTTTTCAGCATGAGAAAATAGGTAAAGCAACATTTTGATGTCTCTTAAACTCAATTTCCCTACAGTTTACAATTTCCTTTCATATGCCTAAGAATTTTTGTAGGTCTGGGCCTCAGGTAACACCTGTATTTAAATATTTGTAGTGTCCTGGTCAGCATTTTATATTATTTCATCATCTACTGAGAGGGAGAAGGCATGATTGTGAGAGCTGGAGCTGTAGATCGAAAGATTTCTAACAGAAAATGAAGAGAAGCAACCTATTTCAGAAATAGCCTGAAGAGGGAGCCATTGGTATATTAGAAGCAACAATTAAGGCGGAATAGCTCTTAATAAAAGAAATATCTGTAACAAAAATAATAAATGGACCTTAAAATTACAAAAATTAATTAAATGTTCACAGACATACCTACATTTAATGTTCTGATTTAGGTATGTAGATAATTTTAAAGTCATGCTGAAAATTTAACTGCTTGTTCTTTGTTCTGAAATATTTATACTGAATGAAATATATTAAAATGCAAACTGAATAAATACATCGTGATTAATTAGTAAAGCATTAATTAGTTAGTAGACTAGTTTATAAATAGATTGTAAATATAGAATGTATTTATTTTCTAACAGAATATGACAGTAGGAATGATTCTGCAGTTGCTGTATTTCTTCCACCCCAAAATACTGATTTCACTGGAAACATTGCTCATTTAAAGAGTAGTACCAGCTCTTTACTTAGCTGTGCAACTGAAAACTCTGTCTTTCCTACTTATATCCTATCTTTGTTCACACACAGGAAACACATAGCTTTGTGATTATTATTACCAGAAATTAGTCATTTATCAGGATAAAGACAGTTTCAATAATCATACTTACAAACTCTGAACAGTGGGTTTTCTTCCATGTTAAATTTATTTATTTATTTATTTTCCAGAGTAGCAAGTTTTTGAAGAAAAGCTGCATATATCTTTATACTGACAATGCAATTACACCCATAAGAAAACATGAAATAATCAGGGTGTAAACACCAGGAACTTTTTTGGTGTCGGTTACCTATGCACATACATACACATACACCTTCCTTTTTTTAATGCAAAATATTTTTTTCCCCATAGAAAGGACAATTAAGCTTTGAAAAGCCTTATCAAAAGTTGGCTTTTCTTTCAGTTGAAAAGTGGGACTAAATGTTTTTCCCAATGTTTTTTGGTTTGGTTTTGTTGGGATTTTTTAATGCAGTGCCTGGTGACTGAACAAAAGGGCCTCGCTGTTCCCTTCTGGTTCCCTTAGGCGAATGTGCTAAGAAGTTAATGAGATAAATCTGTGCATTCTTAGATAAGGAAACTGGAAGACTTGCTAGTCTGAATCATGTACTGTGTCACAAAGAAAAAGTTCACAGATAGGCCTTGAAAAATAGAACACCATGCATAGAGGGGTTTTTTTAAGGTGCTTGGGCAATGACTGATGGAAGTGTCAAGGTTTGTGCTTTAGGGAGCAAAATGCAGTATTCCAGTCGGACTGGTTTGCTGCTGGATCAAGCCACAGTAATCTGCCATAGCTGGGCGATCCTGCTCCCCATGGGCACAGCGCTGGTGTGGTTCATGGGTGAACTAGTTCTGGGTGCTGCCTCGGCAGAAAGGCACCTTGAGCAAAAACACAGCTCCACAGAGGGGCCCGGCAGCTGCCAGCACTGTGCTTTAGCTGGGCTGAGGCAAGGTCTCAGCAGCTCTGATGCGGGTTTGTCAGGACCTGCCGTGGTGCTGTCCCTGCAGCCCCTGGGGAGGGAACCAGGCTGGCATTTCAGTCTCCCCCACCCTTGTGTAAAGAGGGATTGAGAGCAAGCCTGCAACCTCTGCCCAGCCCCGTCTGCAACCTTAGGGCCGTGCTAGCTCTGAAAACCAGAGGTGGTGCGGCTGCTTTGGGGCATGGCTGCACCTTTGTGCTGTGACGTGCCAGCAAGGTGACAGCGCCTGGGGCACCCATCATCTCTCTTTCATTAAAGGTTCCACCTTCTTACTGACTTCAGGTCATCCCCTGGGTTCGCAGTCACTGGAATGTCAGGGTTGCTGCCAAATTGGTGATGTTAACCCTGCATACAGAATTTGCTGTCTTGTCAGGAAGGAAATAATGCGCAGGACATGAGTAAAGCAGTACTAACTCTTGAATTTCTAAGTGTAAAAAAAGAGCAATACAAACTTACGTGAAATTCATGTACAAGGCCTCTGCCACCACTTGTTTCTTCACACCAGAATGCTGCCCGACAGGAGCATCTCATGTTGAGTATTTTCCAGTTTCTGTTACAGAGGTTACAGTTTCGATTTTAAGTTCAGAAAAAAAAAAATCCCTTTTAACTCCACAAATAAAAAGACACGGTTAGCATGATCTTTGAATTAATATAAAATATAAAAAAGTAATTAAAAAATAAAGAAAACTGTAACTGCATCTAAAGGATATTGAACATACAATTGGCTATCACTTCATGTTGTTTCACAGTGAGAGATAACTGAAATTATTTTAAGACTGGTAGCAACATCAGTATTATTCACGCATCTGTAGACAATGTCTGGTTTCTTTTAACTGCAGCTATATACAAGTCTGTCTGGAGGCTGGCAACGCCAAACCTCAGAGAGTTTGTTTTTCTTGCACTGTGTTTTTTTAATAAAAATGTAATTAATTGCAGAAAAGTGAAATAGATTCATTTATTACCTTGTATTGTCTGTTATGTGTGAAGATGTCCAGCCAGTAGAAATTTACAGCTATGCCACTGTATAATTCATCTCTCCTAAACCCACAAAGCAAGTAAGACACAAATATATCAAATATAAACATCAAGTCTGGTACATTATACATCGATACATTAAGATTTAATGTGGTATCAGATCAGAAAAGAACTTGCAAAGAATGTCACACTACATGAAGATTTAGTCCTTAGTTTTCATCTTCACTAGGTCAGCATCTTACCCACCTGGCACATGCAGCCAAGTCCTGCTCGAGCTGCCTCCACCGAAACAAGAACGTGTGTAAACTGTCAGCTTTACGGAAAACGTTTCCTAGTTACACACCAGGAAGTTCTCAGATGCTGCTCGGGTAAGAACACGATCGTCTCTCTTTGCTGCCAGGGTGCACACCTTGCGCGGGGTGTACTTTGAAGCTTGAGCAAAGTTTTGTTGGCTTCTTTCCGAAGGGTAAAGTTTCTTAGCAAAGAGAATCCAAATTCAATGCCTCGTTACGTTTTTCACAAGCACTTTTACACACCTACCAAATTTAAGATCACAAAAATACATAGCCATCGTTCCTGCCTTGAGGAGCAAGTGAACCTGGCAAGTTTCACACAAAGAACCCGAGAGGAATTGTATAACAAAACGTCAGCGTGCTTTCAGACTGTACTTGCAATTTTTGAAGCTGTGTGAGAGTAAAGTAGCTAGAACCCTCCTCTGTCACCCTCCATCTCAAGCA
Organism: Syrrhaptes paradoxus; assembly: GCA_013400615.1. Lineage (NCBI taxonomy): Eukaryota > Metazoa > Chordata > Aves > Pterocliformes > Pteroclidae > Syrrhaptes > Syrrhaptes paradoxus. Next base: position 321,054 of record VZTO01007789.1, read on the forward strand.
ACTCATTCTGTGGGAGCTGCAGAATCAGCTGAAAAGCTTTGCCAGGGGAGCTGGTGCTGCTCGGGCAGAACGGGAAAGCCCCGTTACAACAGGCAGCGGCAGCTTTGCTTGCGCCAGTAGAAATATCCAAACGATGTCCAAGTGTCTCCAGTTCAAGCTCATACTTCAGTTGAAAAAAACTGCAAAGAGCTTGAAAAAATGTGTACCACCATGCCTGCATTGTTAGCAGGTCAAGGTGAATTTCCTGGGCAATTCCTTTGTAACCCAACTATCCCAGGACAAGCATTCTGGATCTATCAAAGTGCGCTGAAACGCGAAGCTGTTCTTCGTAAATGTTTCTAAAGAATGCAAGTAAGAACAACACCGAAATATTTGGCAGTAGAGCTAAGAAGACAAAAAGGCGCTCTGGTAACAAGGAACTGTTCGTATTTTTCTATTCATATGTTTCTGTTTAAAATATTTATGTAATTATTTACCTCTTAGAGAACATTACCTGTCTGCAGCTCAAAATACAGACATGGATTGACATTAATGGTGTTGGACTTAGTGATCCTTAATGGGTCCTTTCCAAGCCGAAATGCTCGGCTGTTCTATGATACAAGGTGTAAAATGGAAAATCAATGAAGTTTCACCTTGGGGCAGTAAGTATTGGCAAAGTGCCATACTTTTTCCCTACAGGATAGTAACTTACACCAAAATGATGATAATACGTGCAATCCTGACCAATTCCAGACTCAGCATCTTGCTAGAGAAGAAGTCTTCTAAAGCCAGATGTATTGGAGAAAGCAAGTGAAAAGGAGAAGGGATGAGAAACTGTGAGTTCTTTTAGAAGCCTAGAAAATCCCGTGGTAGGAAAGAGCTGGCAGGGAGCATTCCTGTAGCAGGGGCGACGGGCTCGGCAGGTAGGTGAGAAGAAGGGCGTGCAGTCAGTTACCTACACTTACCCTCGGGCCAGTTTTGCACACACAGGCACCCCTCGCACCCTAGTGATGAGCCAGGGAGACTGAACAGCACCTATAAAATTAGAAGATTGTGCTCAGGACTTTTTTAATGCGTCAGGATTTTAACTTTATGTATTACATGCAGGTGGAAGTTTCCAGCAGGAACAAGTGGACTGTGGCTCCCCACTGGCACGAGCTGTGGCACAGGCTCCTGTGTCACTGGTGAAGGCACAGTTGGACAATCTTTCCTCTCCAAACACGGACTGTGGACATCCTTAGCTAGCAAGGCATTATATAACTGTGTCAAACAAGCCGTATCCCGAGAGGAATAACTTAACAGGAATCAAAGTCAAGCTGCTTGGGAATAATATTACTGAAAAGGAAAACCATAACTATGTGAGCCTATCTTCCACTTTCATGTGCTAAGCAGATGGTGACCTGATTAGTTCTTGGTCTCAGAAGGCTATTCATATCTCCATGCCTTCATCTCCTGCGGTCAGCATCTTATTTTACTCATTCTCCATGATGGTAGCTGACTGCCACATTTTAAGTCTTCTCTTTTGAGACATTACTTAAGGATTAAAAACTGTATTTATTTAATATAAAAACCAACTTTCACACTTAAGCACACCGGTTTTAAACAGAAATTAAATTGTTCCAATTTCTCTCACATGAATTATTAGTGGGAAAATGTGATCCCACCCTTTAGCATTTGTTTCCCTACAACATGGATGTGTAGCCTATGGGAGGAAAGACTTGGAGCAATGTGCCAGGGAAACACCATGTATAGGCACCTAGTGCTGTTAGAGGTGTCCTGGGGTGTGCCGTTCAGCCAGCTGCTGCTCCACTGGCCACCTCCACAGAGGACTTGAGTGGCACCTGCCATCCTTGGGGTGAGTTTCTCAAGTCCTGTAGGACATCCCCAATGACATTAGACATCCAAGTCTTGATGCCTCAAATCAAGCTCTCAAAGGTATAGCTGCTGCTGTTGGACATCCCCACAAAGTTCTTTTCTTACTACCTGGCTAGGTTTAATCAGCAAAGCATCCACTTACATGATTATACAGAGTATGATGGTAGGTGAAACAAACAGTACTGGGGTGTCACTTTGAAGAAGTACCCTGAAATAAACACAAGTTAACAAGACCTTTATCACAGTGTAAAAATTAGCCTAGAATAAAATTTAACCAGCCCAATTTACACTGACAAGTGGCTTCGTGTAAACTGTGCTAATAAACATATCATAGCATTTGTAATTTGAACTTGTAGCACTATTAAGAAGAACTTTTGCTCTGACATGGGCGTATCTAGAATAAGGCTAAAGAATAGAAGCAAACTTGAATCCTATTTCTAACACTGTTATTTTAGTTATCTTTAACAGCAAAAAAAATAGGTGTTAATGCAACCAAGAAGTAACATTGCTAGAAATGGTGTGTTACAATACATACCCTTAAAAAAATGCAAACTAATTCCCTCCCCCCCAACCCTGAGGGCTGATGAGATGGTGCACAACAGAAAAAAAAAGTCAGGATGACAGGGGGAAAAAGGAAAAGTAGCTCTGAATATCCCCCAAGGGCAGGAGTGGCTTCCCCACTGCTTGCTTTCATGGCCAGGAGAATCTGAAACTGAAGTTTTCTACTATTTCTCTCTTCTGCGACTGAAGATGTGAAGATTGGCTGCATAATTAATTAGTTTCACACACATAGTTTTAACTTGACAGTAAATGGCTATTTCAGAATTGAACCTTATTTTACTGCACTGCTGCAATAATGTTTGCGCACATAAAGTGATGCTGTCTTTGCTGACTTTGTATTTTATTTGCCCTTCCAAAGATCAACAGAAAAAGCTCCATATAGTATAAATCCACCTTCAGTCACACTTCTTAATGTTGTAGAACCTATAGCCAGCATGGATGACAGTGTTTTCCAAAGCAGATTTCATCCTTGAAGCACAGGCTCCGTAACTCTCGCGTGAGGAAAACTGCACCTGCACTACCGCAGCCAGCTTTCTACACTCCTCTCTCCTGACGAGAGGGTTGTATTTATGAGCAGCTCTTCTTTCAGTGGTGGTCGAAGTCACTTTGTAAAACCACTGCAACACAGGAGATTGCAAACAATGTTTTACATCAACTGTGTGTCCTTAAATACTTCTGCACAATTCAGCCACTTACCTTTAGAGAGCAAGAGCTTGGCCAGCCTGCCCCAGGTTCTGTACAAGCGCCGTGCTCTCCCCTGCAGCGATCCTTACCGTGCTGGCTCCTAAACCGTTTAACCGGGCAAAGGGAGCTGGGAGACTGCAGAGGGCCAGGTCTGCAAGCTGATGACGTGCAAACTGGAGTTTTCCGAGTCCTCTCTCTTGGTACGGGCACCGAAAGCCACACTGCAGGTACCCAGTCTGCAGAGCCAGGACAAGAGACACTGGGCTGGATCCTCCTTTTCCCCTGGGATGGTGCCAGCAGCCAGCATCCTCACCCAGCTCTTACCAGCTGAGCTGAGTGCCTCACAGCTCGGGGAAAGCTGAAAACGGGTGTTCATTGAGAACTTGGTTTGAAACCCAAGTATCCCAGGTTATTACTGCTCCCAGGCCCCTTAAAAGGCCAGCTAGCTTTATGGCCAGCTCCCGGGAATTTCAGTGCAGCTACTAAAAATCAGAAGCTTGTTTGTTTATATTTTTGAATTCAACCAAGGCTGTGGTAGCTTTCCACATCAGCTGTTCATACAAGTCATCTGCGGTACAATATTCCCTTCCATAGGCTCCACATCCACACCTTATGCCCTTAATCATCTTTATTCTTGCACTTTTTGGGCCAGAGAAAAAGGAAAGATACCAACTAATTTCTGTAATTTAATAACATTTGTTTTAACAGTAGGGATAACACTGGATTGTTTCAGTCTAGCTCAGTCACTTTATGTGCACATAACTGCATGTTCTAAGAAAAAAATCACATTTTGAAATAAAAAAAAAATATATTTAAATTGCATAATTGTACTAGGTGTGCTGCCTAAACAGTGAACAGAAATCTCAACTATTGCTTTAATTTCAAAATACATCATTGGTCTTTTTATTTAATTATCAGTGTAAACGGATGCTTTACAAGTCATTGCAACCAGCAGTTGGGTGTAAGAACACCCTTCCAATGACAGACTTTGGCCAGAACAGATGTTTACAAAAACTTTTCTGTTGTACAAAAATGAAGTCATATTAAGGAAACTTCATGTAGTGATTTTTAATGCTGTGCTCACAGCACAATGAGAAGAGATGTGGATTAAACTGAGGGAAAAAGGCAGAATCCAGACTTGGAAGGGTTTATTTACTATTGCAGAGGTTATTCCCATCAATAAACGTTCATTGACAAGTTTCTGCACCAAATTCAGCAAGGCAGCTGTACTGCATTTCCCTATTTACAGCCTTGGGTGAAGGACAGGGAAGAGATTACCATGATAGTGGACCTTTCTTCAAATAATTAACTGGTGAAATTTTGTCTATAGTTGGGAGGAAACAACACTATTGTGTGTTGCTCATTCAGAAACTGGAATATGAGCTGGGCAGCATGAACATGGCAATACTACAAAACAGGAGGAATTTTAATAAAACAGACGTCAAAACTCCCTTTGCCCTGATTTTTAAAACCAAAATGTAAGATATCCCCTCAGCAGTAAGGAATTATCCCTGGCCCCATGTTATAGCCTTACGGATAAGATCGCTTGATTGAGCGGATCACAGACATTTGCCATTCAGCAGTACAGCAGGTGGTAGCGTGACATTTATTTTTTCCACCAATCCATACCCACTGAATGTGTGATTTATGTGGTGTTCCCGATCAGGAAGATGGAAAGCTTAAGACTGAAAAAGTACATTTGCTGATTTTTTCGTGATGGTCTCTCAGTTGTCAGTCTCCACAGTGGAAGTTTCACGGGAGTGCTGATGTAGCTTGGATATCTCCAGGAAAAAGGCTGCAAACGCTTTGGTTCCTTCGATGTAGTTGTGTCTGTGAAGGGAAGAAAGATCATGAAGTCCTGTCAGGCTGGTTTGCTCTTCAAACTAAGTGGCATCATCTGGTGAAGTTTTCAGAGGAATTTGCCAGATTGGTCACTCGAAAAAAGGACCAAGCCCACAGAAATTCTGGAGATCCTGCCCCTGGCATTCCTCTGGAGGATTCACTGAGGAAACTTTTTGTCCCCTAATTACTACTGTCTGTAGCCATAAGGTTTGAGGTTATACTGGAGAACAACAAAACCAGTTTGAGAATTATTGTAGGATTCTTCAGTTCCTGGAGCTCAGGGTGACTCGACTGAGAACCTGCACAAATGTTCAGACAACGTGCTGAATGCTGTCTTATCGTGGATCCTCCAAGGATGAGCACAAGCAGCAAGATTAAGCTAATTTTGATGTAATTACACTAGGTTTGGTCAGTGTAATATATACACACACACCCCCTTTTTATGCATTTATACTGAAAGCCATTAAGACCCTTCCTTAAACATTAGCCTGAATGTGTCCGACTGGAACACTTTGAAATCGGTACTGTGACGGAAAGGTGCCCATCTACATTAATTCAGACCAAAGACAAATTTAATTGGCAGTGACAATTGCCCATGTGATGTATTTAAAGACTGAGTAAACACTGCACGAAAAGTATATAGCAGTACGTGTCAGGCAGGGAATTTTGCTTTCCGCTTGGCACAGCAACACGTTGGCCAGAGACAACAGTTTGGGACTGTCCAGTGGAGCAAAGTGCTTATGGGTGGGTACCCAGGGACTTTGGTTCTCCCCCCCTTCTCTTATGGTGCAAATGACAAATAAGAGAAACCTGCTTATTTTCTCATTCTGGGAGTGCTCCCCGGCGTCAGCTGCTCCGATCGGGAACATCATCACGCTTTTCCGCGTTATAGTCTGAAACATTCTGGCTACAGGAATTGTTGAACCATCACGAATAAAATCTGGATCTTCTCCAAAAACTGAAATATACAGGAAGAATGAATTCATTATTAAGTGAAACAAAGGTGCTTTCTTCCGCTGCTGTATGTTTGAATAGATAGCAGATATTAAGAGCTTCTGAGTAGGAATTGCTTTGAGTGTGCAGCCAATTGACTTCATGAATCAGCTGCACTCCACAAACCTCTGGCTTCGTATCCATACACAAAGAATCCACGTGAGGTCGTTTGACTACTCCGGTTCAATATACCCCAACGCAGCGAGGCGTGTGAGAAGATGTGGCCAAGTTGTTCCATCAAAATCAATGCGATTCACAGGGGTAACACTCAACTGGGAAATCACTTTTGCTCTACAATTCCCCTGCACACTTACAGGCACATTAAGAATTGGAAAAAAAAAAAAGAACATACCCGTTTTTATTGCCTTTCTTGCTGCTTTATATAGTGGATCATTAACACCAGCGAGCCAGGGCTCTGCACCCAGAGGCATGGACACTTTCAGTTTGTTTGGACTGTTCCTCTTGGAAAAGACACTCTCCAAGTGCTCCACCACCTGCAGGGAAACACGTCGCGCTCAGTGTTCATCTTCCTGCAACTCAAGCTTACACCCACAGTCCCACTTCTGCTCTCAGAAACAGGTAAGTGCTAGAAATGTTCAGTTTACCACTTGGGTTGTAAATTTGCAAGGTGCCAAGAGTAACTTGGTTTCCATTGTAGAAGCCAAAGGAAAGGTTTGCCTCTTACCTGTTGTTTCACAACGGAAAGGTCCATGTGGGGGACCTGACGGATTGAGAATTTGCCAATGACTTTTGCTGGAATGACGGTTTTAATTCCCGTTTCGTGAAAAGCTCCTTCAATCCCATGAATAGAGAGAGAAGGGTAACGCCACAGGTGCAGAAGTACTTCTTCCTTCAAAAAATAACATTGGAAATAAAAGGGGTGACACTGAAGCCGTTCATAATTTATATCATTAATATGAAAAAAAGTTTTCCATCCTAAAATTCGTATTAGGAGACTTCTGTATTTTAAAGATGCTTGATTTATAATTTAAAGCCATGCTCGTATCTTTTAATTTAAAAAAAATACAATTTATTTCAAGTCAATATTTGTTTACCTTTAGAAATATTTGTATGAGAACAGCTTTTCATGCAGAATAAGAAATGTGGAGCATTATTAAAAAATATCTTGGAAGTAAAATTTTTTAGGGCAAAGTAAAATCAGAACAACTGATCTGACCATCTGTTGATCTCAGAACTTCTCGCAGGAGAAACCTGGTGATCACTTTAGCCAGACCCCTCTGAGATGATGCCCAGGAAGAAATTCTGCTAATGAGCAGTTAAATAACACAAGAGGTAAGGTAATAATGTTCAGTAACCTAGCTGATCTGTTTTTCTGAAGATAAGGAAAAGGGAAAAAAAAAAAAAGAAAATGTCTATTCCAAGGACAAAAAGAGAGAAAGAAAATACTTGTTTTTTTTCTAGTAGATCTTTATAAATTGGCCTTCATGCAGCACCCCAGGGCACAGCTCCTTTCCTTCTCTTCCAGCTTGAAGAGATGAGAGCTGTATGTACACAAAATCTGCACCACTTCATCCTCATACAGGTAAAACATCAAAACTTACATAACAGTTACATCATATTCCTGTATTACCCATTATTACAGTCTAGCTTAGGCCAATCCAGCAGCTTTTGCGTGGAAATAAAGCATCCATGTTAGAGCTTGTACCAGAACGGTTACATTGGTGATAAAAAAATGAATCATTCCTTTCCTTTCTCCCAGCTGCCACTCTCGTGCACAGACATCTTTCTGAGCCAGCACTTACCTGCTGCTTTTTCTTTAGGATATAATTTTTAAATGCTGGCACAGAGAGGCTTATGGCTTTGGAATTTTTTTTGAGGCATACTCAGCAGACAGCAAAATCTGAATTAAAACAAATAAAAACCACCCCAAAACACATCTTCCTAAAGCTGCCTTCCATTTTTCAGGGCTAAATACAACTTCCTTTCTGCTATGTAACCTGTACTCAGGGGTTTTAATGCTTAGTTTGTTTGACTGGTTGGGTGAGGGGGAGAGGATCTGCAGTGCAAGAGAGGAGGAACGACACAGTTTTGCATTCCTCCTTTCATTGGTTATTCATATTTCAGATCACTTTCCCCAGGCACAGTAGCTTGATTATTTTAATGCTCTGTGCTCCTTTATTTTGAGTTTGCCATTGACCAAAAATATCTTTCAGTTTGGCTTTACACATAAATGCTACAAATGGGTGATTTGAATTCTTTCTGCTGACCATTGATACAGATTTTATGTTACCTTGGTGCTATAGAGGAATTTTTTCACACCACCGTTATTTTTATGTTCCTCTAGATCAAATTCAATCGATTCATACAGTTTCCTCTCCTCCTCAGTCAGGGCAGCAACGCTGTCATAGATTCCAGGGATCTGAATGCAACCTGCGGGATCCACAAGGCTGTCTACAAAATAAAACAGAAATATTAGTACAAATGGGACCAACTTCTTCCACTTGGCAGTCACCCCACCTTTTCCCTTCTACCTTTTCACCAAATGAGTTAAGCCTAAGGACTACTAACAACTGTTCACATCCATCAAGACGTGGCACCTAACGATGTATTTCCATGTTTATACCAGCTGCTGGCACAAAAACCTCTTCCTGCTGAGATACAAATCGGCATTAGAAGGTCAGGTTTTGCTGCATAGAATCACAGAATATCTATCCAGAATATCACTGTAACTGTGCTGAGGGTGGGAAGCCTGGCAGCCTTGCCCCAACTAGACTTGCCTTACTCAGGTCAATGAAACACGGCACCGCCCTTCACCAGGCGGATTGCTCGCCGTTGTTCCCGGTTCCTCCCGGGCAGTTACGGATGTTATTACCTAGCAGAGCTATCAGGTCTACCATGGGCTCATGAACGATGCCTCCAAAAGTCCCCGAGTGAAGGTCCTTGTCACCACATTCCACCTGTACCAAAAACACGGGTTGCGTTTAAATACTCCCGACCTTGTTCTTCAGCGTCTTCCACAGCAACTGGTGGCTTCAGGGTTCTTTGAAACAAGGCCACAAATGCATAGAAAACTATTATGTGTTTCTATTTATAAAACATCATGACAGGAACAATCTGCTTTGGTAAAGAGAAGAGAGGGCTCTGTTATTAACCACGAGAGAGAGAAGTTCAGCTGCCCACAGCACTTGCGTGCGTTTGGGACTAGGGTCCCTCTCCATCCCCTCCCTCAGTAAGGTTAAACACACCCTAAGGGAAACATTTGCATATTACTGTTTCCAACACTGCAGAATAAATTCTTCAAGTTCCCTATCCTTTTTATTTAATTCAAAATCTTCACAACCAAGGCAAGAACGAACCTTGCTTGTTTTGCATTAAGAAAATATACGTCCAACCTTAAATCCAGATTGCAACAAATGAGGATTTAGAGGTCTCGTCAATCATATGGCTTTAGAGTAGGGAGAAGCCTTTGGTTTGTCAAATAGGTTCTTTTTCAAGACACATTTTCATACTCAGGTTTATCATAAACTATTTTCCTGCAATGAACTTGTTTATTCTTCTCAAAACCTCATTACAGCCAACTGGCTGGCAGCAGGCAGGGATCATTTTTGATGCTTTAATCGCATCATTTTTCTTAACCAAGACTTAGAAGAATTGAATTAAGGCTGCCAAGGTTCTTTTAGTTAAAAACAAATTTCATTCTTTTTCAGACATGGATGTTAATGCAGATTTTTCTTTAGTTCTCTAGTCCTTTAATCTTCTTTCTGAATTCCTTTTGTGCTTCATCAGGAAGTTTCTAGGGGAGAATTTTCTGCTCTTCATTTCACAGCAGCTCGTGTTGGCTGCTAAATACACTACAGTGCGCTGCTGTTTGCTTCTGCCAATGGTTACAAAAAATTGTGTGGCTCTTAAACCCAGGGATCTGACTACCCTGAGTCCCTTTAAGCAGACACATTGAGCTAAGCAGCATCTGCTGCAGAGGGGCAGAGCAGAAGTGTTTTTGCAGAGAGTAAGGGGGTGTAGGGACAGTGCTGCCGGAGAACAGAGCTGATGAGGACAGACTGGGAGAGTGGCAGGAGAGTAACAGGACAGGACAAGGATGGAGGGGAGAGAGGCAACTGGAGAAATGATGATTGATGAGAATTTAGTGGAAGTAAATAAGGCTAATTGAACTGAAATGGGGAGAAAATCTGTGTAAGCCAAAAAGGCTATGGAATAAAGCTCTGTATTTGTAAATAGTAAGCTTGCTCTGAGTCTTTCCCTGCACAGACACAGATGTGATTGCAGGCACACCGTCAGGGCCCCAGTTCAGAGGAACCTGTCCCTTTACCTCCACAAAGAAGCAGGCATTTCCCCGACTCCCGTACGTGAGGGCAGGCTTCCTGTTGCTGAGCCAGAGGTTGTCCGAAATCACAATATAATCAACATCAGAGAAAAAGCACTGGCTTTCTTCAAGGAACTTTTCTAGCCCCAAGGACCCTGCTTCTTCCATGCCTTCAATTACAAACTTGAAGTTTACTGGCAGAGCCTAAAGGAACATTAGAGGAGTCTGGGTAAGGAAAAAGCATTTTCAAAAACAAAAATTCTTTAATATCAGAAGCAGACTGGCTTCCAGTACACATTGTGTTAGGGAAAGGAGGACACAGGATACACAGCTTGCTTCAGTAGAAAGGGCAGTGATAAACAGACAATTTCCCAGAAATTAGTTAGAAATGCTGACACATCCCATAGGAGGAATATATTTGAGTTTAGTTTCCCATTCCAGTTCATTTTCACATTACAGGTTAAGGTGTTTTCTCTTTTGATTTAATACCCATATTAAATGCAGGAACAAATATGTAAAATTAAATGAACTTGTGTTATGGATGGGTTCTCCAACAGATCACTGAATGACCACCAAAAAATTTAGAAAAACAGTTCATTAATATTTTTAATGGCCTGTCCTGTTTTCTAGGGAAAGGCCTCAAATGACAAATTTCTTTTTCCTTGCTTGTTAAAATGCCAAAATAGCTATTAGTAATTTCATCAAATGGCAAGATACAGAAAGACGACCCATAACCATATCTGCTTACAACAGCTAATCTTCAGGCAAACGTGCGCATTCACCAGCACTTAAGAGCCACTAAGGTCCATTCAGTACGACTGATGCAAGGAAAACAGTTTTCCATAAAGTTGCAATAGGACTTGAAAAGTAAAGACTTATGCTCAGTGGTGTAACAAGATGTGTTGTGTAAATTCACCTTAATCGTGCTTGCTAACCCAATTATAAGCTTAGACTATATGTTGGTTTAACTTTGCACTGGGGATACGACTAGCCCAAAATTATTAAACGTGCAGACTGATTTAAAGATATCTGTGTTGGTCGTTGTAATAAATGAGGCAAAAATGTGATTCTTAGAGATACGTCACGCCATAAGCAAGTATATTTGCACTTGGTTAGTGCACCCATTCAGAGAACTCACTTTGATAAATCTAATACCTGGGTGAAAGAACTGCCTGCTATATGTGAGCATTTTCTGATATTTGTTCACATAAAATGAAGGCAATCGTAGGCGGACAAACCCAACGATCAGCAGAATGTAACAGTAGGGATGAGTCTAATGACCAACCTGTGATGTATATTATTTTACCATTTCAAAAGCTCTCAAGAGAATAAGGTATCAAAGCTGCCCAACGTACATACCATACATTGAGTGCTTCCTGCAGTGTGTTTTCCTCTCAGGGCAATGACAGCAGTTCCATATTCACATTGCATATTGATGTTCAAACAGAACTGCTCGAGGACAGATTCTTACTAGAGTGGGACCAGTGCTCTAGATGCAGCATTAGAAATAAGCCAATATTTCAAAATGTATGTAGACACATCTCTGTCTCAACAGATATCTAACTCCCAGGAGGGTAAATGCATCCCTCCAGAGGAAAAAAAATAAGAATTCCTCACTGATACATACTAATTTCAAGGCTCTGAATGCTTCCACTGCATTTATCCAAGCTAAGACAGGTCCTTTGTTGTCTGTTGCTCCACGCCCATACAGATTTCCTTAAAAAGGAAAGAGGAAAGTTTTTAAGCAATCTTTGAAACTTCTCTCGTCACTTCAGCGCAATCAGCAAATTCCCGTTGCCACAGAAACTGTAGCAGTGTTTCAGGTGAAGTGTCAAAAGAACCAAGGTTTCGGTGACTTGCTTTCAATAAGGTGGCGAGTGCTCCCCGGTGGGCTGCTGCATTCCACCCCCCCCCACTCGTGTATATTCACCATTTTGTGGTTTCTGCTACCTGCCAATTTTTAAGCTTTAATTTGTTCACAGGAGCTGTTTGTTCAGACCAGACACTCCTGGAGGGTTTGCACACTATGCGGCTTGTGTGCACAGCAGCCAGCCCGGGTAACAGACCCCCACCACAGCAGCAGCACGAAGCTGCAAGCCCAGGTACCTGACCCCTCTGTAAGCATTCTGCTGTGCATTTACATACAGGGACAGGTTCCAGGTTCGTGCACAGATAAATCCATCTCACACACAGGTGAGTCTGTGGGTTGCCACCACCAGATTTGTCCATAGCAGTCCCCACAGGAGGCAGAAGAGTTACCCCAGGGAGGGTGTTCGGAGCTGGCCCCAACAGATGGGAAAGGGCTATAGGACAGCTACAGGACAGGCCTAGGGATCAGGATTTCTGCCTTTTTGCTCTTAATCCTCTGCTGACCCTCCATCCTTAATTTTGGTCCTTCAAGTCAATAGAGCACCAAGGGGGGTGCTGGTTCTTCCACCACCAGTGCTCCTTGGCTCTGCATGGCAGGTGGAGGCACTGAAGGATTACCAGCAAGAACAGGCAGTGTGAGGGAGGACAACGGCTGATCCAGCAACCCAACAGGAATTTTAAAGCAGAAATAGATTCTCTATTGAATACTCTATAAAGCACCATTAACCTCACATGGCTCTTCCACACCAAACATGAAGCAATCGCCGATGTGTCTCACTGCTCACAGCATGGTCCAGGCTCAGAGCCCCTGGATGTGTCCCACAGCTTTCCATGGGCAGAGTCCTCATGCTGCGGTTAAACATACAGGGAGCCTCCTACTCAGAACCTCAGAGCTGTCTATTCAAATAACAACACAAAAATAATGACCAGATCTGTACCATTGATCTCTGTCAGTGTGTAAGGGTCAGTTTTCCAACCATCTTCCTTTTTGGCAGGCTGCACATCTACGTGACCATAGAAGCACACAGTGGGGTTTTGTGGGTCCTTCCCCAGTTCCCCAAGAATCACAGGAGGCAGTGGGAGGTCCTGGCCATCAGTCAACTGCAGAGAAACATTAAAAAAGCAACAAAGGAAAAGCCAACCTTTGAAAACTTGCAAATGTTATCTAAAAAACCCTAAAATTCTTAGTATTGAACATACATCTAACATTCAGTTGTCTCTGGTTCGATCAGCCCACAAATCAGACTTTGAAACCAGCTCTAACCTTCCCAGAGAAATTAAGATTTTTTTTTTTTTTCTCCCCATTTGTTTAGGTTCTGCAGGGACTTTTTGGAGTTCTAGCCTTTTACTGTCATAAATGCCCTCATTACTGAACTCTCATTTCCCAGCACTGGAGAAGACAAAGGGGACTGTGCTGGAGTGACAAAAGTACCCGTTGTGACACTGAAATACCCAAAAAGCCATGCAAACTATTTGGGGTTTGATTTTGTGACAGATCAGAGCAGACCTGTAACTTCAACTCCAGAAACAAGACAAAGATTTGCTGGCAGGAGGCAGGAGGAGCTGTTTGACTGTTTTCAGAGCAGGTTACGGCTCTAACCTGATCCTGTTACTGCTGCGCAGAACAGGGCTCTGCATTGTGTCACAGGAGAGAGGAATAAGAGGTGCAGGAATGTGAGTGCTCCCTTGTGTTCACCAGTATCAGTCTGTATCGGTATCTGCTTGCCCAGCAATTAAAGGAAAAACCCATTTTGTGAAATAATATTTTGGCCAGAGGCAGAGAAAAGAATCTATGGTCTCTGATCCAACAACAGGTAATCATTCCTCACCTTGTGACTCCAGTTGCTCTATGTTTCGGCAATTCTAACTGCATGCCAAGTGCATGCTGAGGTTTTAATTTTGAATGCATTCATTACGACTATAAAACTACATAACCTGAAATATTAAAGTATTGCTACGCTGCCAGGTCCTTGTGCGAGGACCCTCACAATCCTCCCCGGAAACCTCAGAGGAAGTAAAAGGGAATCACTAGAGAACTTCTGAATTCCTGTTAGAATAAAAATCCAACAGCACAGGGCACAAAAGACCCTCTGACTACAGTAAGCAGTACACTAAAGACAAAGATTTGTCAGAGATTAACTCTTGCCTGTTGCTTTCCAATAGTCCTTAAGAAAACAGCTCGGAGCATTTGTCAGAAGCTCCTAAACCAAGGCTGATGCTGCAGATAACTCACCCTCTCCGCCAGGCAACACTTCCCTTCGAAAAGCTAACCCTCTCTCATGCACAGACCTCGCTGACAAACCGATGCATTCACTGTCATGCTTCATTACTTAAAAGAAGATAAAAACAAGCCCTGGTAAAAAAAAAAAAACCTCGGACCTTTAACTTTTGCAAACTGCTTCCCTCCATGTAAACGTGCCAAGCTGTCCCTGCTGTGCAGAGACCACCTGCTTGCATTTGGACGGTCTGTGGTCTCCTAAGGCTGTTCTCAGGCAGTCTGAGGAGGGACTGATCTCAGCAGGTATCGTGTAGCTACAGGACTGCTGATAAATTGCTATCTAGCTACCAGAAATCAGTAAGCCACAGCATCCATACGCACACACATAGCACTGAATGCCATCGGTAAACCACACGTGGAAATACATTCTAAATGCAAGAATCAGACAGGCACCTGATGTGACCCCAGGTTTACTAAAGTAACAGTGGCTCCCAGCGCTCCAAGTCTGTCCGCTGCCAATGCCATCATCCGTATTACTTCTTCCCTCAGATCTGGTTGAACAGAGTTGCTCTCCACAGCCACCCATTCCTTCAGGTCCTGTGCAGGAAGGAAAGAGGGATGGGATCGCACAGGATGCTGCAGTGTTTGGCCTGTGAAAACAACCCTGTCACAGCAATGTTGTGGATGCTAGAACACTTCAAAATCAAGGGGAACTGCTTAGATGCATCCCCAGGGTGGAGAGCCCTGATTTTGTGAACGGGGAGGGTGCCCATGCGTTGGCATTGGCACTGTCAACCATGGATCTCAAACCCAGGAGAGGAGGAGGTAGACTGGATGCTGACCAGTCTGCACTGCAGAAATTGCATCATTTACCAGCTGCCTCAGGGATCCTCGTGAGGAATCAGAGGTGCTCATAGCTTAAAGTGTCACTGACACAGACAGGAATAATTATGTTCCTGCCTTTCCACAGGGAGCAGACAAAAATGAAATCACAAACCAGCATGGGATCAAGACCCTTCTCCTCGTCAAAAGCAAACCTACAAAAATCATTTCCAAGACAAAGCGAGTGAGAGAGCATCCTATCCGGCCGTTTCTCCCCTGCGGGTGCTTTTTGCCTGAGCGGAGCCTCTCTCTGCATGCACCTGAAGGATGCCCACAGCCACCTGGGTCTATGGGGGTCCACACAAATCCCTCTTCCGCCCAAAAAGACCCCAGCACAGACTGTCCCCTTTCAGCCTTTGGAAAGCACATGTGGGACACCCGATGCCAGACCCAGAACCCTGCCTGTTACCGTATTGGCAAACACTCATCTGACACGTAGGGCACCGGTTCTGCGCTCACCATTTCCCTGCAATAGCGTTCCTACCTGGATGAAATCACTTTGATGTGCATCAATGTACTGGAAGATCTTTGCCTCCAATGCTGAAGACAACAAAGAGGACATGACTGCCTTAGAGAGTAGCACAGACCCGAGACGGATGCTATCTGAAAGTTAAGGATAAAATTCAACATGTTAAAGACATCCTGCAATATGCACTTCTTCCAAGTGCTAGAAAGCATCAACCATTGCAAAGTGCTGAGCCTGCTCAAGTCTTAAGTTCTTCAAGCCAGAAGAACAGACCTGATTTTATCATGTAAAACCTCCAATCAACTCATAGTCAAGTTTCTGAAAGAAAAAAAGTGAAAAAATGACCAAAGAGTAAAGAGCTTTACAATTTCTGCTTTGTAAGTAACAAAGGGGAAGCATTTTCCAAATAAACGTTTGTTGCATCAATTTTCAATGCACAAACCTCAAACAGTGTGTTCTGGGAAGACGACCCCAGGGGAAGACTTGCAAACACCAAAACACACCAGTGGACCCAGGGACTTATCTTTTTCTTCATTTCCAGAAGGAAGGAGAAAAATGGATTCAGTGACACACACATTTTACATGGATAAGGGAAAACAATCCTGACACCAGAGAGCACTAGACAGCAAAGAGCTTTTGCACTTGAGTAAGACCAGTGTCAACACTGAAACACTTGGTAAGCGCAGAAATCCTTTAGCACGTGCGAACCTCTTTGCCATCTTGTTTTTGACAAGATAAGTGAAGATTTAAAAACCATAAGATATTAATAAGTGGTTTCATTCCTCCCTGCAGTTTTCCCTTCCTGTTTCCTTAAGTTCCTGCTATAGTTTCTTGAATCAGTGTTTTGAATTGGTGTTGGTAGAGTGATGCTTGGATGGCTAAATACTCGGCTGGGCTAAATTCAGGATAATTGCTACATCAGCCTGTGCAACAGGATGGACTCCAAGGGGAAAACCCAACACTTTGATTCTAGAAGTATTCTATACTGGTAACAAAACATGCAGTTGAAGGGGAAAAAGGATGAAATAATTCTGTGATATTTTCAAAATGAAAACAGACTTCAATAAAAGCTTATCGAATATCCCAAAAAAGGTTACCTTCATAAACAAAAAAGCATGAACGCTGACAAAGTTGGAGAAGTGAACACGAGATACTTACACCATCCTCCAGAGCAGCAGAGTGCACCAACACTAACAATGCACACAGGAGAATAGCAACTGCCTTGTGCTGTACTTGAGGGAGGGAGGGCAGTAGCAGGTGGGATTTCCCGTCAATGCATACTAATACACAGAAAATTCCGCTAGAAAGCATTTGGATCAGAACTAGGAAAGCTTGTGTGAAAAAGGGAGTCAGTGGAATAAAACAGCAGAAGGATTTCAGGCAAGGCTAGAACAGCTCGGTGTTACGAGGAGGGGAAAAGTGATTTGAAAGGATGATAAAGCCTGGGGGGAAAATATCGAACAAAGACTTCATTGTTGAATTTCAAGTGTATTTTATTTGATCTCATTTTAAAGAGCAGTTGCTGCTTTATTAAAAAACGTCAGTATGACTATTTTTAGAAGTAATGCATGACAGTCACACAGTTTCTCTTCCTTTGTTCCTTAGCAGTGAGAACATTGTGTCTCGGTTCCTCCCATCCCATCAAGCACCTTAGCGGTCTTAGGGGGTGAGTTAACAAGAAACACAGGTTGATTCTTTAACTAGGGCGACTCTGATAAAATATCAATTAAACTTACAAACATTAGAGAAGCAGCTCCTGAACAGGCTTGGCTGCCTCCTGGCCCCGCCTGGAGCACGTGCCTCATGGGCTCTCCTCCCTGGGATGCAGCATTTGGAGTGTGTATGGGGGGTGCCAATGCAAACTGAACACTTTGCAGACAACCTGGAGAAAAACAGAATCACAAGTTACCTAGTTTGAAAATAATATATAAGGAACACTCGACAAAGATGGGCATGGCAGTACATTTACTTCACCAAAGCAATGGTGGGCTCCATGGAAAGGATCGGTCCCTCTAAGCAATCACCACCAAGGAAGACAGCAGATACGGGGGTTATTATTTAACTTCCTTTAACAGCATTCACTGGTAACTGGCCTGCCTTTGGCAGAAGCCAGGCAACCAAGCCTCAGTCACCTCTGCAGAGATCCCTGGAGAAGGAGGAGGAGGAGGGTGACTCTCCCTATGGCAGTTCTCCGGCACAGCCCTGACCACGTGCAGCCACGGTGCTGGAACGACCCAGAGCTACGGAGATCCAGAGACGTGCAGGGGCATGGACACCTGCTCACAGAGCCTGACTGTATCTGAAGATGGTTAAAGAAACGCCATCAAATCCAACAAATTCTGTCACATAAATGCAAGTGTTTGGGGGAGAGCACAGGTGAGGTCTGGCTCTGGCTGGCGGGTGCCACTGCAATGTTCTGGAGGATGGCAATGACTGGCCCTGCCCTTCTTGCTCGAGCCTTAGAGAAAAAAATGAGACGCTTCTATCAGTTCTGTTTTGCTATATTACCGATGGTATTGGAAAAGAAAGTCCTCACCTCTTTGTGCTCTTGTTTTGCAACTGCCTTTAAGGCTGGTGAGGAGTTTGAACTGGACAGACACCTTCCTCCGCCTGCTGCGCAGGGACAGTTATCTCGGTTCACTGAGATGTTCTGCAGTTACGAAAGGTTACTTTTAAGTTAAAGATTAACTTTTTGTTTAGATGATTAAACCTGCTTCTCTATCACATAACAATCCAAGCAGGATATCCAAATCACTGCCACATCAAGCCACAGGAAATTTTCCCATCTCCTTTTCCCCTGGAAGTCCCAGATGCCAGCAGAAGCCCCGGTATCAGAAAGCACTCCAGCACTGCTGAGAGGTGCTGCTGCTTTACAACCATACGTTCGAGGGCTAAGAGAAACGATACGGCTTTTGTTCCTTGCTTGTTGATTTGAAAACTGGGGGGGAAAAAAAGAATAATTTTATGTTAAGGAGAAGAACTTCTCTCAGGAAGTAGTATTTCCCTCTCTGCCCACAGAGGAGAAGGAATTCACTGTTTAACCAAGAAAATTTTCTGAGTTTGACTGCTCATGGGTTTGCAATCATTTAAACACCAGTATATAAAAAGATCCTTCTTGGAAAGACAACTGCCTTGTCTTTTGTTCTTTTCATAGCAAAAAGGTGAACAGGAAAGAACTGTGGGAGGTACAGCTAAGCACCAAACTACACCTGCTAGTACGTGAGGCTCAGCTACTAATCTGGTTCATAAGGCCCTTAAACAGTGAGCACCAAAAATAAAACTACAACAGACATGAAGAATCTTTACTATATTCTGATGGCATTTGACATCCACATCTAAGTGTCGTACCTGCTTAGATACGGATAGCCTCATCATCACCTTGCTGCCAGCTCTTCCCTACCAGAGGGCCTCTGAATTTACAGCAAAATTCTAGTTTTAGGTGCTTATGTTTGCATACAAGTTTCTGTCCCTATGGTCCTCTGCCCCTTGGGAAGGGACCACTATTCCCATGATCAGGTTCAGTACCAAGCATCAGCCTTCAAAGGGAGGTCTAGGTCCTGTCTCAGAGCCTTACAAAGACCCCTTCTTCTTTTAGCTTCTTTTGATTAATCAACTGCTTTGCAAATGAAATGCAAAAGTTGGGAGGAAAATAAATGTTTATTTGCATTTACTTAAAATTATATTTTTGCATGAATCTTGCCTTGCTTTATCCTAACTTTAAACATTTCACTCTGGAGTTATTCCTGAATGACAATAATAAGAGCAAGATTAGAAATAGGTCTGCTAAATTTAGTAATTCAACTATTTGCTTATTTATCACTTTATACTACTGAGAAACTACACTGGTGTGGAGGAAAATGTTTCAAAATTACTTTATAGCTTATTATTTAATTGCCAATTGCTCCTTATTTTATAATCTATAACTTGGAACAAGCTTTACAGCCCGCAGTGTAAGATTTATTTTTTATGGTCATTATTCTGTATATGGAGTATCATAAACATTGCTAACATTGTTTAGAAGCCTTTTAAGATGCAGTCATCTTTATCTCCTTAATAAAAACACTCTGATGGTAGTTTATTAACCACAAGAAAGGCTCACTTATGGGGAAAGATTAAAGAACCAACTTGAACAGTTTGGCTGAGGACTGACATGGACAACTGCCCTTTGGAAAACAAGTGTTGAGGCAGGAGGAAATAGATCAATTACAGGAAAATGAGAGCAGAACTGAAACAACAGGATAAAGAAAAAGCATAAATGCCTTTAGTTTTCCTTGTCCTTTGAAAACAAACTTTCCAGGGCAGAGGTTTCTGTTACTACTCCAGGGCAGCAGCCTCAGCTGGTTACAAAGAGATGACAGAGGAAAGAGGAACTGAATTTCATCGACAGTTCAGCAGAAATGGCATGCCTTAATTGTACCTTAATTAAAAAAATATCTTAGGTATTTACAATGTTAAGTTAGAATGAGCAAATATGCAAGAAATAAGCTGTTGGGGGCAGTGTTTCAAAGACAACAATTATCTGATGGTTTTCAAGGCTGTCACTCTATAAGCAGCTACCCCCAGCTTTAAGCCAGCTGTTTTTCGTTTCTCGAAGGTGTGTTTCAGGAAAAAGGAAACGATACTACAATATTATAATCAGCGGTACATGTTTATTATTGCAGCTTACTGTCATTTCTCAACATACAGCCTTCAAATAACTTTAAATTATCCTTGTCTCCAGAAGTGTAAACGTGGAACGGAGAGGTCCCTTCACAGAACCTCTGAAGTGTCTCTTCCCTCTGAGAATTTGTGCTTCTGCTCCCCGTACAGCAGCAATCCCTTCCACCTCCTCATTCCTACCCACGTCACACTACAGCTTGATTTCCCAGCCATCAGCTTTTAAGATAATCACAAATTATCCCAAAACCTGGGACCACAAGTTAAGCAATGTTGCCTGCTGCAAAAACCTGTCAGACCAGCGGAGCAAGATTGCACTGGAGAGAGGTAAAGACCCCCAAGACCCTGAGTTAGTTGTTACCTGAACACTGATAATGGCACCTGGGTACACCAGGGGATGGAAGTTAATTTAGAAAAGCCCCCCTTACCCAGCAAGAGGTCACACAGTGCTTCAGAGGTCTGGCGGCCAGGCTGTCCTCTGTACACAGTAGCGATGCTCAGTACCTTCCAGGAGCAGGGCCACAAATATTCATGATTCTCTGTAAAGGGAGAGCAGTGACACAGGGCCCTCTCACTGCCTAGAGGCTAACTCAGCAAGATCTTTGTGTGCAGATCTTCAGGCATTCCAGCTTCAAGCAATGTGCCCTGGAGAGGAAGGAACAAGCTCTCTTGTCCAGTGCTTTTTCCACACCAAATGCTGAGGTAGAAGACTGTCCTAATTTTCCAAGAGCAAGATTGTAAATTTGTTTTGCTTAATGATTAAGCAAAAGTATCTTCAGATATTAATCACACTGAAGTGATGGCAAGAGGTCGTTCCCATATGATATCCTCCAGACAGCTTTGCTCAGCCAAAGAACAGCCTTCCCTTAGGGGTGACTCCCGCTCTTCATGCGGGTGAGATTTTTATCCAGCTGGTAACTCAGTCAGTCCCACACAGAGACTGGCTCCATGAGCTCGCAGGGTGAAGTTAATACTAACCATGCAGCACTTCAGTTTATGCAGCTCTTCATGCTGCCTCCTCTTGACTTTCGGCGACGTCCAGGAACTGGCAGAGGCAGGGCACAAGTCACCAAGGTGGTGGTGTGCACGGTGTCCCTCGAGGCACGCGTCTGGAACAGCACAGAGTTAGCTGCTGGGCACTTTGCTGACTTCTGCAGCCGCCTCTGAAGGAAAGCTAATGAGTATTTTCCCATTGCAGCCCTCCTGTCATTGGGAAAAGGCCAAAGCAAGCAGAGAGGTTCTTCTCTTGACAAACATAAATCACTCTTAAATAGCTTAAAAATAAAGGATCCCACTGTTTACACATATGTGAATATATATATATACACAGTGTATACGTAGCCATATAACACAAAATATTGTTGCATACTTTCCCTATAGACAAGTATTTTTGCTCTCTTCACTGAACTCTTTTCAAGCAGGTAAGTTTCTCATACACCAAAGGTCTTTCAACAGAAGTGTAACATGTGCCTTATCGTGGCTTAATAGGTAATGACGGCTTTGCATTTTTGTACCCAAAACATTTAGAGCTAATATTTTTATATCTCAACTTCTAAGCAAATGGCAGTTCTGAAAAATCACTTTTGGATATAAATCCTTAATTCCACACTCCAAGTGCCTGAATTCTTATATAAATTTTCTTATATAAATTATTAAATTTTGCTTGAAATATTTGAGATAATTCATGAAGATGCAAGAGTTTGTAACCCCTCACTCACTGCATTTCAGAGGGTATTAAGCTTTAGGGTGAACTGAAAAAGAGAAAGAAGAAGTCCAATGACCATAATAATATTTTAAAATACATTTAAGACATTAGCTAGGAAAGATCAAATGCACAAACAACTCTGCTAAGAATGGTTCCACCCTGTGCTCCTCTCCTCTTGCTGGAAAGCTGGTCTTTAAGGGAGACACAGTCTGACAGTATCTGCAGTGAACTATCCACCTCTTCCTGCAAGCTGGGAAAGGGGAAAGCTGGGGAGGAAATCACGCCTGAGGACCTGCTTGAGCCACAAGCCTCNAGGAAATCACGCCTCAGATGCACATTGCCTGGGGACCTGCTTGAGCCACAAGCCTCTTGTGCTCCAGATGAGCAACGCTACCCCTGGCTTTGCTTTTCATCTGTTGTAAATGAGGGGTTCCTGCTCAGGCCCCTGAAGACAAGGCTGTCACCTCCCTTTGAGGGAAGGTGCTGAGCTCTCCATGCCACGCTGAGCTGAACATCAGGGTAGCTCTCAGCTCGCTCCCTGGCAGCATGGACCCATGGCCAGTGCACTGCTCCGGGCACTGCTCCCCACCACGGGGCTCCAGGCTCCCCCCAAACTGATCCTCATCCAATCCCTTGCTAGTAGCAGAGCGCTACTGGGCAGCCGCACCAAACAACTCCAAGTTTTCATAACCCGCCTCAAACCACACCAGTCCGACACACCCATAGCTTTTCTTTTGCATTTTTTTGCATGAGCACATTGTATGCTTCCGTTGTTTCCTACGTGCTGAGACAGACAGTGGTGCAGGTGGATATCCTTCATCCCAAATCCATGACATGCAATTACAGACATTTCCTATAATGAACCATTGAAATCTTAGAGGTAGCGTTTTTCTTTACTTCTTGTCTAACTATGCGGGGAGACCACAATGCCCGTGTCTTTTGCTGTGCCTCTATCAGAATACAAACAAGCTTTCTGTTTCGCAGGTTTTGTATTTCTTAGGTCATAGGTTCATGTCTTAGGTTACAGAAAAGCACACAGGAACCAAAAAATGTATTCTGGTGTCCCCTCACTTTCCAATGGTGCCTTCCCTCATCGACAGAGGTTAGGATGGTTCGTTTTCATGTCGATCCTTACAGGAAAACTGGCTGGGCAGACAGATTCCCCCAACAAAACCCTACCTGAGGGGCACACACAGCTTGTGCAGGCAATTCAGCAGAAGAAAACGGGGACTGAAGATAACGGCATAAAGAAATGGACCCAGTTTCCTCATCCCATTTAGAGAAGTACAGATATATTTGTCAGCCTTAGCTTCTCTACTTGCGGTAAGTCTGCTTTCACCTCCCTGACAATCCACTGCTGAAGTAAAGGAAAAGTTACTATAAAAAGCATTGCTAGGGGCAGCACCCACCTCCATTCTCAAAGCAGTAATTACATGAAGAGCTCGAATACAAGAATTAACTCTGCAACATGATGGACTTAAAAGTCAACCCAAAGACCAAGTCCAAACCATCCATTTAGTACCTTGTGAGTGATTTCAGCTGAATACAAGGTGACAAATGTCCGATCCTTCATCAGTGGCCTTCCCAGCCACGTGTAAACGCGCCTTTTATCTGCCTGGACTCGCTCTTAGCCCGGGAGGAGATCCTCTGGGGAGATACCAGGAAAGTAAAGGTAATGCAACTCACACAGCTCGGGCTTTGGGTGAATCCTGCAAGGGAAAAAAATAAAAAATGTGCTTTTCCTCCTCATAAACATGGAGTTTTCAAAGAGCCACATTTCAAGGAAAAGAGTGTCAGCCTGAAGCAGTGTGGCATTCCTTCTGAATTATCTCAGCAGGGTGCCATCTGATCTGAAGATTTCGTTTGTCCTTGGGACTAGTAATTGGGCCCTAAACCCGCTAACATAACAGATTCAGTGGGATCAGGCTCTCAGAGCACTGTGAAAACAGAGTTTTTGATCTTTAAACTGAAAGACAAATGGGTGTTTCCCGGGTGACACGTGCCACTAAGTGCTGAAATAAGGGGTTTAGAGAACGGGCGGTTCTTAGTATTTGGTGTGTTCCTTTGCTAACAGTAAGATGTGAGTCACTCTGCTCCTGCCAGTCTTGAGAACTCTGAATATTGATAAACCTGTAAAAAATGAGTGACAGACCAGCCTCATAAATTTATGCATCATTTGCCAATATACCTGCATTACCTGAAGTAACCCATTCTCCCTCCTTGCAGACAAGAAAAGTTTTTTATACCATTTTGCTATTTCTTAATTTTGAGTTGTAAAACAACTTAATAGGTTTAAAGGACTCAGGATGACACATTGATTTCTATCAATGCAAATAAAACAGCATTTGGAACAGATGAATTACAATTTTATTTTTGCATTAGAATCTTATGCAAAGGGTGTGACAGTCAGACTTACTGTGCTGCTTTTATAAAGCAAAGAAGTTTCTGAACATTGCACAGTTCGAAATCACCATATCCCTTACTTTTGATTTGGATCCAAATTTAAAGCAGGCTCTCGGATTCATAGACCACTCAGTAATTTTATCACCCCAAGTTCTTACACTCAATAATTTAAAGCAGACCGACAGTGTGCCAGAATGTTAATTATTTTTGATGGATGCAGACTCCAGTCATTCCAATTCAGAAGCGAACAGGTGCATATATCTACATTTACGTACAGGTTACCATGCATTTCAGGATGTATTAGCTTCGCCCCTCTATTGATGTCTATGAAGGTAAGTGGATGAAGAGCCTGTTCCATTACAGGCTGTGGTACTGAAGAAGTTCCCTATTCCAGCCCCCTTCTTTTTAATTTTAGTGCCAAGTCTAATTATTTTCAGAATCTTTCTTCTACATCCTTGCGGACTGCTGGTCTGTCAGTGGCAGGGATTTTGTCATTAAAACTTTCTTCTGTATAAATCAAATTACTGGAAAGAGCTAGAGGAGCATTAATTACTGAGGCACTCTCAGCTCCCTCTAATGAGGTCAGGGAAGCTGAACTTGTTGTACATTGGAACAGATAACGCGAACCAGCTGCTGCTGAGCCCAGATTCAAGGTGACTTTTAGGTCCCAGTAAATCTGTGTCATATTTGCACATGGATGTGGAACCACAATGCATTAAGAAAACTGAATGTATCATCTTAAATATTAATATTTTATGTTGAAGATTCCATTACCTGTCATATCCTATAGGAACTCTTTCAAAAAGCAGGGAAGGTACTACAGCATGGTTCCCTATTAATTTAACACTCAGTAAATCTGGGGTTCCTGTGTCCCATGGGAAAAAACCCTCAGATGTCTTTGCTACATTTTAGTGTATTTCTATTTTAAACCAATCAATGAATGAACTTATCTGCAGTTAAAGACGACATTTTGTTCTCCCATTTCTCAAATCCCTTCCTCAAAATTCCTATTAGCCTAAAAAAATAAAGCCTTCTGAACTGGTCTCAAGGTATTTAAATTCCATCTATAGCTGTCAGACAACTTCAAGTAAAGCTTCCAAAAAGTATACTCCACTCTAACAACTTAAAGTTCATAACCAGCCAAATTCCATTAAACATAATTTCCAGATCAGTGCAAAGGAACATTAGCAAACTAGAGCCTGGAAGCTAATAAACTCTGTCTGCCCATACTCCAGCAACATTAATTTATACATTCAGTTAAATCTTTCTCATGAAGACTTCTGTTTTATTTCTGAAACCTGTTCTATACCAGTCTCTCTCTTCACATTTGATTTACCTTTATTCACATCTTCCTGAACTGAAATTCAGTTCACAGACAACAGAGCTGGTAACCAACCTGAGCTCCTGACACACTGATGGAGCCTTCCCCCTTCTGGGTTTGTACTTCTGAATCCATCTGATCAGAATTAAAACTAAAACTAATCACGAACAGCACTGTACCTCCTTGTACGAAAGTTTGATATAGCTGGCAACACATTACAGGGTATTTCTGAAATACAAACAATATCCAAAGCTTTTGCTTCCTTTTCATTAATTCTCTGCTTGACAACCAATTCCTGACACGCAGCCCATACCGCATTTTGGATTTATATTGTATTCTTGGGAGCTTTGAACTTGAGTCATCCAGCTAAGTGTTCAACACATACAAGAGAAAAAAAAAAACCTGAAGAGATTCACCTGGAACCATTTCCGAGTGTCTTTCCTCTGATGCCTTTAACTTCTGGCATTCCTGCAAATTAAGTATGTTCCAATGGGCTCACAGAAACAGCTGCTTTTCTGCCAGAATTTTTACTGGTTGCTATTCACTGAAATAGTAAAGAGGTTAATGGAGAGGAATTTGGAAACAAAATGTTACCTTCTCCCATTTAGTGTTACTGCACTGCTGTGCCAGCTTACAGAAACTGAGAACTGCTGCAGAGGCAACTACAGAGTGAAGCTCAAGACCATTGCCTGCTGGCATTTTCCGTGTTATCACTCGAAGCACTACAGTCTGAATACAAAAGCAGAGCAGACTCAGCCCGGTCGCATCATGAAGTGAAAGCCTGGTCGTATTCCTGGGAAACTCCAGGGGTTTCCATTGCAGGATTAGCTCCCTTTCTAGGGATGACTGAGAAAATAGCCGGAGAAGGGGAGCAGGAAGAGCAGCAGCAGAGAATACGGGAGGCAACCAAGGCCAGATACTCTGTACTCTGCTTGTACTACTAGAAAATCCACCAAAAGAAGCAGAATTTTTGCACTTGTCCAGGTTTCTAGGGATGCCCCAGTACACAGCTGATAAGAACGATGTAAGCCCATTACTAATACAGCAAGACAGCCTAAAACAACACCCTGTCGAAGGCATTTTGTAAAAGAAATACTATACAGCCTTCTAGCTTGCAAAAGCTTCCTGCAGCTGTTCTACTACTTTAACACTTCAGCTAGTTTAGTTATATTGCTGCTTTCCAAGTTGTTGCAAGTCTAAGGAAGTTTAACAGGTTTCTTGAAATTAAGGAGCAGTAGATCAGAATTCTCCCTACTAGCATCTAAAATATCCCAAGAGAGGACAGTATTTATTCTCAAATCTCTAACCTTCACTCCACTATTCACTAAACATAAAATCCATTAAGTAGTTCAGAAATGTGAAATTTAATTTCACCGTATATCTTAGCTATGTTGAAATTCAGGAATTGGCTACACTTTCACATACAATAGCAGCTCAGATTTGCATTTCCATTTACTTACTGTCCAAAAGAGCAAGAAAACAGGCCTCCAAACATACTTTTACATAGACATATTGAACATTTTTATCTATGTTTTTATTTTTACAGACAGTAACAGCAGCCTTCAAAGGAATAACATTGCTTTCCCTCCCAAATAATTCCCTAGAGACCAGAAGCCAGATTCTAGTGCATGATTATTTATTGTCCTTTTTAGAGAGTACAAAGGCAGCTTTACAAAAAGACGGCCAGTAGTCATAACCACAGTGAATTTTGTTACAACTTAATTCACCATAAATTGAAACCTGCAGGCAGGTGTAAACTGTAAGAGACAAACCATTTTATCAAATCACTCAGTTAGCAAGATAGATGCCTCACTACAGCTTGAACACATTCCAGTATAGCCCTGTAATCTGTCATTTTGACTACTTACTTCCAGGACATATCCAGGAATAAGAACTTTAAACTTGGCTGGCAGTTCTGCAACTGATGTGGCTGCTTAAACAGTTGAGAGCAAACCACTCCTCCTGCTTTACAGGAAAAGTACATGAGTACAGCAAACCACAACTTTGAAATGACACAGAAGGGACAAATATGCAGTTCAGGACTGCTGGCCAGATAAGAAATAGTCTGTGTCATTTGAAGTAAGCATTTAAAGAAATACTTTTGTTATACAGTGTTCTTTGTCAAATGGAACTGCATGCTTCCCTCTCCCCCACCAAAGCAGTGGAGTGTTGGTGGAAAAGGGGAGCCATGGAAGACTTGTGATATTTAACAAGAAAATTCAGACTTCTGAAGCCAGAAGGTAAGGTGTCTAACTTAATCCTCCAGCTGGGAAACTTCATAGAGATATGCACCAAGCATCTTCACTCCCTGGATGTAGTTGTACCTGAAAATAAGATTGTTTCCATTAGCATTGTCTTAGTTTGAGCTGTATTTCTAGCAGCTGTGCTTTTCACAATATCAGTCCTATGTACACAACAGATACTAAAGGCACTACTACTCTTACAGGCAACAGGCCATCACTCCCAACCTCCCCGCATCTCCCCTGGCAAGAGAGAAATGCCACCCTTGGGGTAGGGGGTAGCCAAGCTTAGAGACCAAAGTATAGTTTTTATATTTTTATATAATTTTTATATAATTTTTTATATTGTATGAAACCAGAAGCAGTGACAAGATCAAAATTCAGCTACAGAATAGTTACCCAACCAGCCACTCTCTGCTAGGGAGAAATGGCCCTTTGCCTTCCAGAGTACTGAAAAAAAGCAAGAGCTCAATTCTTCTTGGTCCTTTTCATAATACATGCCAAGACCTACAGTAAACTCAGCCTGTTACAGGGACAAGTATTCTTACCTATTTAGCTTCTCATTTTGAGAGTGGGCACCATCATCTGCAGCTCCAACAGGAAGCAACATGACATTCTTGCCTGTTGCATCTTGAAAAGTAAGGGTAACAGGAATGCTTCCTCCCTCCCTTGTCAGGTCTGGTTCAACTCCAAAAACTAGAAAAAAAGTGATACTCTAGTCAGTTGGAGCTGTATTTGTTTTTCCAACAAATCCTTACTTAAGCCATCAAGTACCAGTCACATCTGTACCAGGTGCTGGCCAAATCTTGCTCTGTTCTAATCAGCCAGACTGCACAGGCCACAAAACTGTGGAGCTTCCTCCCCCTAGATGTAGTGCTGGAGTATTGTCACCTTCAGAGTTCAGTTCTGTTCCAGAAATAACACTTCATCAAAAAGCCTGTTTGTACTCCAACACAAGTTAGAATTGTTCTAATCGCCCTATGCAATCTAGTTGCCCTAGGACAACTGATTAAAGGGATGCTAGGATGACTACACTTTGAGGGCTTTGGCTAAGCTGGTGATCTGAACTGACAGTCTCATCCTTATGCAAAACCAATGCCATACCAATGGACTTGTTCCAGTATAGTAGGAATGAGCTTGATATCAAGTTTATTTCCTTCCTGTACCTCAGATTTAAGGATTGCACATAACATGCTTTGTTACCTTGCAAGCCAAACTTATCTACTAAGTGCAGAACTGTGTAAATACTCTGCAAACATGACCACCTGATTATTTCTTGAAATGCTAGTCCTCCCAAAGCTAAGTGACCCACTGACCTGTCTTCATGGCCCTCCTACCAGCCATGTAGTGAGGATGATCGAAGTCTGACACCCAGGGTTTTCCACCATGGCCTAAGTATACTCTGAATTTGTTAGGGCTCTGCAGCTCTGCAAACTTTTTGCTCAGGTAGTCTTCAACCTGTGAGAGAAATTGAACAATTTTATCTACTGTTAGCATTTGTATGATGAACATATACTAAAAGTATCTTGGACTTACAGATCACTACTACTGTGCAGCAATACTTTTACTATTACTATTATTTCATATTATTCCTGTCTATCTCTGCTCTGAAGTGAGAGTACCTCCTTTAAGAAGTTAACAGTATACCATAAAACAGGTAGCCAATATGTCAAACACTTATGCTTCTGAGTATGCACTTCTGCTGGGAACAGGCTGAGGCTTGGTCACTGGGTGGTGAGCAGTATCACTGTGTATCACTCG
>VZTO01007790.1:1040-19355 GCA_013400615.1 Syrrhaptes paradoxus
TTTTGACATAGTCTCTGAGTTGAGGTTCCTGTCAAAATATACTCTTCAAGTCAATAGCCATTCAAACTTACCTGAAATGCCAGTGGTGAATAAAAAAGTTGTATTCATTGCTTCAGGAATGTTGTTAGGCTTAGTCTGCGACAGGCTCTTCCTTGAGGGTGCTAGGAAAAGCTTTTTCATGACAGTGAGAGATTTACGATAATGAAATACACCAGAAAAGTACACTGTAGATATTCTACATACACACTTGTAACAGAACTTGGTTTTCTTCAAAAATTATCCAAGCCCTTTAACACTGTTTTTGAGAAGGACTCTATAAAACACAAATTCCATGTGAAAATAACTGGACTGTGGAAAGGTTACAGCCAGTGGACAGTCCTGCACAAATATCACACAGGCACAGAAAATTCTCTTGAAAAAACCTGTCAGTATTGCTTTGATTGTATTTATGGTAAAGAAATTATGACAAAGGCTTAAAATTTTTAAGGAAGATAAGAAATGCATCTAGGTGAGATTTGCAAAGCTCCACGAAACATGCTTACAGCAATCCTACAGAGAGCAATGGGACTACGCAGAATGCCCAATAACCATGGGTTTGGTATTGCTGTTGCAAAACAAGTAAAAATATAAGAAAATAAAACAATAAATAGCACTCACTTGTTACAAATATAATGTCCCATTTACATTTTCAATTAAAACAAAGTAGGCTAGATTCTGATCTCTGTTATAACCACATAGTTACCACTTCCTCAGGAGTGTGCATCCACTCAGACTGGGAACTCTGTAAATGAGATTAAAATCTCAGCCAATACATACACTGATTTAAACATTCAGATTAGTATAAGTAAACCCTATGCCATAACGTAGCCATTGTATAGTTAACCTTCTATCCATACATTTTTCTTGTTGGATGCTAAATGGCTAGTACAGTATCTGAGAAGAATTTGTCCTTTTATTTTGTGTCAAATGAGAGCTTGTCAATGGGAAAATCAATTGAGTTTTCTTTGCTAGAATATCTCTCCACCCTAAAAAAAAAAAACTTTTAAAAAGAACCATGATTTTTAATAATGTCTTCTTATTCTGACCCTACAGTGCATGAAATGAAAAACTAACCATCAGTTCAGTAAATAAGTAGACAATTCAGGAGAAATAGTAGCTGAAGCAAAAACCTGTAATGAATTTTTATTATTATCTCAAACACAAACTAGCTGTATTACCCTCCCCCCAGCTAGCCATTACTACAGGGTTTCACAATCCAGTAACTGCTGGGGCAAACTTCTGAACCCCTTCACTTTTATTCGCACCAAGCCTTCACAAGGGACTGCAATCTTTCATCACCTAGTCACACTTCTTAACCAGAGGATAAGATTGTTCACTATATGGTTATACTCCACAGGATCAAGAATCAGACACATCTGAGCAGACTGGTGCTGATGTTCTGATGAAGCAGAGGACTTGTGCAAGCCTTTACCTTCAACCAAACCAGCAGTCCGGCAGACATCCCCGGGGCAGAAAACTGGGTAGTATTTAGGTCCTTCACCAAGCCTAGGCTCAGCAGTCAGACAGGCTGCAAGCTCCAGCAAGCTGTACTGGGATAACGGAGGCCAGGTTTTAGCTAACTTAATGAAAAAACTAGATTGTGTGTAAAGGAGGAAAGGTTAAATGATTATATACATTTCACATCCTTTCTAATAAAGTCTCATCAGTGGAAATTGAACTTGGCAAGTTGTATTTTATATTTTTCATGAACATGCACATCTATCAGACACACAGCTACACAAATGCATATGTACATTTATTTATTAGATAAAATACTCCCAGGAAATCTAATGAAGTGCAAGAGTTTATTTTGAAATCAAACTGCAACAACATAAGATAATGATAATAATAATTAACTCTTAAGAATAAATCACTTCATAAACCATTTTCAATGAAGATAATTCATTGCCTTCAGAGTGTCTGAAAACCACTTTTAGAAAAAACGTTGTGTAAAGAAGCATACACTCTCCCCTCAACTTTCAGTCTTCATCTGTAAAAAAAAAAAGAATCACAAGCTGAACTGCTGCAAGCATAGTATTATTTGCAAGAAGAAAAAGCAACAGCAGCTTGTGATAAAACTTCTACTTAAAACTTAATATAGAAAAGAAAAAGAGCTGGAATTAATTACCAATTGGCTCATACCACTGAGAAAGAACCACCTTTTCATATCGGTATGTGGGCAAGTCTGGCTTCTGTTTATCTCAGTAAACATTACCTATATTTACATGCATATGACCCTGATGCAAATTCCTGCTTCTTTCAAGAAGCAGGAATTACTTATCTCTGAATACACATGAGAATTTCTTTCATATCTATATATACAAACATATATATATATGAATTATGTTAATTATTATGATTTCCTTAAATAATGTAAAGCAGTAAATCTAGATCACAGACTACAGTACCACGACAACTGCGAAACTGAAATTCTACTAAACCAGTTTCACACAAACACACTTTTGTTTGTTTACACAGCACTACACAGAGTTTAAACCAGGGGTAGCAGGCCAGAAAATCAAACTGTCTAAAGAAGATTATGCATGTAAGTTTAAATGTCCCTTAGAATTAAGACCATAACAAAGCTCAGCTATGCAAATGTCTCTTGAAAATAAAAATACACGTGATGCCTTATTTTGCAGATGTATTTGCCTTAAACTGGATTCCACTGGGATCTCCATTCCTCAATAAAATTAGCACATCTATTCATATCTGAACTAACACCAAGGTTACTTAACAGAATGCATTAGGCAACTTTGATAAATTTGATAAAAATCACAACCTTTTGCTTATAGCCAGGAATAATTGCTGAAGACAGAACTGAGTGACCTTTGCGGGAAACAAATTAATTCCATGGGAAGGTATCAGGGTTTTCTGGTTTATGCTGTACACTTTCTCATAAGCAGTACAATAACAAAAATAAGAATGGACTGCCATCTACTTAAATGCTAATTTTGGATGTATGTTTTAGCATCAGAGTAATATTCATGGAATACAACGCATCTGAACATAATTAACTTAAACTTATGGATAACTGCAAAATATTTGGCACTAATGTACAATTATAAACCTCTGAAGTGGGTTTTATTTTGCACTTACTTTTACTGTGCGTAAAGATTACCTGTTCACACCATTTTTAAAAATCAGACACTGACACAAAGACTCACAGCCTGACAAAGTAATTATATCTGTAATAATATCCTTGGGTTTGTTTTTAGGTTTTTAGCAAAAATTAAAAGATTTAGAGACTGAAAATTCAGAGCACTTGGTGTCCCCACCCCCCTCCCCCAAAAAAGATATATATTTGGTAAGCAAAATGACCATATATATAACTATACAGACTTGAGGTCTATCTGCTTGAACATTACTCAGCCACTACGGAAAGCAGATAATTGAAAGACCCCATTGCACTGCTCTGACACAATGCATGATTATGTCTCAAAGATATTTAAATTACTATGTGACAAACATTAACACATTCCCTTTAAAGACTTTTACCATGAGATGTCCCATACGGAAATTTACTTAATAGCTGAAATCTCCTTTCTCTCTTCTGCAATAAAATCACCTCATAGTAACTATGTCTACCACAACAGGTATAAATAGTTACCTGCTCAAGTCACTACATAGTGGCTATAGTGCATTGCGTTTTGATTGATTTAACACATCTCATCTTAAATAAACACCGATAAAGAGAGATGGCAGCTGGGGCTGAGTCACACTTGACTCTGACTGTACTACATCTATTCAGACTAAAAGAGAACTCTAATTCATGTGAAGGCAGCAAGTTAAACTTGAGTTTTTCTCGGTGTTAGTTGCTGAAGAAGACTGGTGGTGTAGTATGCAGTCATGTTAATCCTACGCAAGGCCTGGCAGAGGTGGTTCACTGTGGCATTCCCCATGACCACCACTGCCACCCCACTCACCTCGGGGACAGACAACTTCCTTCTTCCCCTGCTCCACAATTCTGATGCTTGCATCTACAAAAAAACCCAAAACAACAACAAAAAAAACCCCACACACCCAAACCTAACCTTTTCTACAGGTATTGCAGTTCTATTTTCTTCCTATTGTGGCTATGGCCTAAATCTCATAATGGGCAAATATGGCCGGTGAGTCTGGATACCCAGTTTGTCTGTCAGGGTGAAAAATAGCAATAACAAGCCTTCTTGATTTCTGATAGGTGAAACCACTTAAAAAAAATTAATATTCCTTTCACTGTGGAAATGTTAAGTACAAACAATCAAAGAAACAGTTGTGATCATAATTAAGAAGTGATAACAAAGGAAAGAGGCATCAGGATGTTCTTCACAATTACCAATGAATGTGAAAAAATGTTTCTCCAAATTCAGAATAGATTGCCAGTATAACAAAGATCTATCTTGACAAACCTAGCAAAATTACTGATTTCTAACACAATTAAACTCTAGCATTTTCATCACATACAACTTCATACTCTCACAACTTTTATGCAAGAAATGAAAGGTGTCAATGTACCTGCCTAAAATCTGGCTTATTGGAACAGTTTACCTTCCAGAAAGAGAAGTGGTCTTAGGCTAAAGATCTAAATTTAGATTTAGGTTATGATATCACTATATAATTGCATTTAAGTAAAGGAGACATCACAGAATCACAGAACGTTAGAGATAGGAAGGGACCTCAAAAGATCATCTCGTCCAATCCCCCTGCCGGAGCAGGAACACCTAGATCAGACAATTCCAAAATCTTTTTATAATACGAGGTAGGGTGAATTTATTCTTTTGCTGGTCAAAGTCTATTCTTTCATTCACTGAACTAAAAGTAATTTATAGAAATCATGCAGTATTTATTCATTTTGTTATCTTTTGTGTGTAAATTTGAACTCCCTGAAATGAATTTATTATTTTTAACATAGCTGGTAATGTTTGTTTCTACGCTACTGAGTTTACCTTACTAAAAACCCTTAAGAAACACTTGGATTTTTGTGTGAATTGTTATACAAACTACTGGGAGAATATTTGCTCTCAACAGAACAGTGAATATGACTTCCTACTACCAAAAAGATCATCTATATGTGTTGTCAACACAGTTTTCCAGTTGACAGAATTAATAAACTTCGATAATATATTTTGTAAGAGTCTTAGTCTTATAGTCAATTATGCCAGGGCAGAATTTTAATGAACATTCTGTTATTTTGTGTGTATTATTTTTGGCACAGTTTTATGTTTTATAAAAGTACATCATTGCCCCACCATAATAATTAGTGTGTATTGGTGCATACCTCTGGTGAGAACCTGCTTGGGTTTTTTTCATCATAATCAAAAGCCTATTCTAAAGGGTTGTTAAGAGCCTCACCTCCTTTGGTTTGCAGTGGTATGCTGAGAATGTCAGCCTCTGTGGATGGCTCATTGTTCATGCTGATGCAATATAATGGTTCACCCAAGAAAGAAGGTTTCTTCAACCTTTTTGTGTTGAGTGCTCTTGACATAAAGTAACCTTCAGTAATACTCTTAACTCCCATCTTCTGTAAAACTTCTAGGTCATCAGGTTCCTCTGTTTGGGCCAGTGAATCCTTTGATAAGTGACTATCAGCCAACGCTTTGCTGATATAGTAGCCAGGGATTTCACCCTCTGTATTAACACATAAGCTTTTGTCTTCGAGTCCAGCCTTTTCCTGAGTCGTTAACATCCCTACAATATGGTCTTCAACTAACATTTTAGAAAGAGTAGATGTGGAGTGAAGAGTGTAGTCTTGACTTGTGTAACAAGGGGGACTTAATCCACAAGAAAGAGATTCCTGAGACTTTGGCATGGTAACGTTGCTTATTGTTCTCTGAGTCTGCATACATTCTTCCAGAAGGGTCTTAAGCTGCTCTTCAGAGAGTCCTGTTTGTTCTTCAGTCTGAAAAAAAAAGGGCAAGAATTTCTTCTGTCAAAATATAATTAATGAAAAGCAGCACCATAAAACAGTTTGAGAGATACAAAAGCACTGTCAAACTCTTAAACTGATATCAAGTTTTTCAGTTCAAAATGAATTTAAATATACATTTACATAAATACATCATTTATGTAATGTCTTCACTAGGTTCTAGATAGATTAGGTGCTGGAAGTTAGGAAAGAAGACAGATGTCCACAAGACACTGAGAGGCCTTTCATTTTACTTAGTCTTCCACTAGATATCACTGCTTTTTAACTACCAAAGCATTTACTTTTTTGTCTGTCCTGGCTTGTTGTGTATACATACGGACACACGCACACTTTCAGATTTTAGTTACTGAAAGCAAAACAGCACATCGTCAAAAGACTTTCAGCTGTTGGCGCAGTGCAACTGCGGTCAGAAATGGTTTTGGACAGCATCAGCCCACAAAGATTGTCACATATTGACTGAAGTATCCCCAGCTGCTCACTGCAGAAACGCAACACAGCGTCCACCATGTGACAAAAAGCCCATGCATTACTCATCTACAGGACCTACAACGTCAAGTATGTGCCATGGCACGTAACAGAAGAAAGCCCCATCTTCTGTACAACAGGTTTACTGCTCTCTACAAGCTGTCACTGCTTGGATAGCTCACAGGTGTATCTCTTCAGTCAATTTCTTGTTCAGACAGTAGTGCACTCCCATCATTTTTATTATGCAGGTTTCCTTTGCTGGACATTTCTTACAATTTGATATTAAAGATAATGACTGATATTAGCTGGTAATGGTGAAGACTAGCAAAGGATATTTTGCTTAGAGAGGTTTGCAGCAGGGAGTTACTTTTACAATCCTTAATGCTCCTTGGTAATAGAGAAGCACAATACTCCCTGACAATTTAAAGATCGTAATGAAAAGTACAGGCCATATTTTAGATATGCACAATACATTTGCCCATGAAATCTGAGAGATAGAAGATATAATAATACATATTATAAATATTATAAGTACTATGCAACATTTAATGGAAAAAGATGCTTTCTATAATCTAAACCTCAGTTTTACCAAACCTCCAAGAGACACAGGATCAGTTGACCATCTGATGAACTCCCTAAGGCTGCTGTGATTTATGTAAAACAATTATTTTAGTCACTGTGTAATGACTATTAGACAGCATTTACTTTACATTGTGCTAGAGCATGGAGATACTGTCATTTCAGAGGAAAGATCAATATGAGATGTCTAGCCAATTTTTTCCCTTGAAGGTCTCTTATCCAACTATGGGAGTGATATCACCCTGTTAGATGTATATGACATGAGGCAATCACAGCCTAAGTACCTGAAAACTGATTATTCATGTTCATGAATGGGGACACTTTTCAGTACAGAAGGAAATAGTATTTATTTGTAAAACTTCTTGTGGCTATTATAAATTACAAGGTGATACTACAAAGTGAACAAGAAAAACATTCTAGATTACTCTCAGTCACTATTCCGTATTTATATGTCCACACACTGATAATAGCTAATAACCACTACTACACACTGATTACTTTACAGTTCAGGCACTAGCTGATGTACGTAAAGTCATTTTTATAGATTTATTTAACCCACTAGTCTTTTCCTGCACAGACCCATTTCCTTCTCAAAGACGCTTTGATTTCACTTCCTACACATACAAAAGAAGACAACTGCATTAAAGAAATAGAGATGTTAAGGGCTTTTAAACAAAAAAAAAAAAAACCCANTTCAAACTTTTCTCAGGCTTTTATATTTTAATCCTAGATGAAAAGTAAGACAGGGAAAAACAGTCAGTAGCAAAACACATGACAAATCAAAAATTAAACATGGAATTTTTCAAATTTTCTTTCTCAATCTAATCTACTAGCCCATGCTGAATTCCTACATTTCTTGAACAAGTATTTTAACTTGCAGGACAATGTCTGCTTACAAGTAGTCGTTGTTAGAGTGGACTCACTGTAAGAAACAAGACGCATTCATTCATGCAGAGGAGGACAGTCTCATACTACTACTGGAAGCACAGCTGCACCTAGAGAATATCCACAGAGCAGATTATGCTATGTAAACATAACTATATTTGTATCACAGAAGATTCTCACATCTGGAAACCCACATGGATTCCCACATGTTTTTGAGTATGTGGTATTTCAAAGCTCTTGGCCAAGATCATTTGGAGCTAATTTTATGTTAATGACAGGGCAATTCACTCACTGCAGAAAGGAATTCTGCATCTGGTGCAAATGAATGACTGAGTATAAAATGAACATAGTGAGGAAGATCACCTTGTCCTGCCTTTCTTTCATCCTTTTATTGCCCCATCCCATCCTATTTATTTGCAATCTACTTTTCCTTGTCAAAATATATTGTTTTCCTTTCAGGAAAATCATATGGCTTGTATTGACAATTAGTCCACAGATTACTTTGATTATTACCAGAGGGCTAGGTGGGGAGATTCACGAATGGGGAGGGAAATGGGTATAACAGCTACAGTGAAAAAGTTTGGTGACTTGTGGGCTTGTTTTCCTCCAGAGTGGCAGGCCTGCAGGCAAAGCAGACAGGGTAAAACATTACTTATTTTTGTTCTTTCTTTAATTCTTCCTCCCTTTGGATTGTTTTGTAAGACATGCTTGCAAGGAACAAAGATAAGGAAAGAAAAAGTATTTAACATACCTCTCAAAAAATTACATTTTAAAATAACAAAGGCTTACTGTTCACCATTTTCTTGTGCCAAAGTAATTTTAGGGTTAAGGAATAACATACAGTAGAGGAGAAGGTAGCTCTTAAATGGCCATCAGTCATCCACTCAGCAGCAAGAAATTTACATTGAAATGAAAGCAGAAAGGCTGCTGTTCAAATCAGAAAACTGGGTTTAGGGACACATGTAATACTCTAAGGAGAGACACTTCATACCAAAAAAAGGCTGTGCCTTTGCAACCAAATGAGCTTTTTAACTCATGGGATCACATAATACAGCAGTTCTATTAGGAGTCTGCAAAGTATGTATTTGCACACACCAGAAGAAATCCTGTCACAGCTAACTGTACTATTGTAGAGTCACAAGACTTGGAATTGGTAACACAGTCTTAGGGAGACACTAGATTCTACTTCTCCCAAGCTTTCACTGCCNTATTTCTTAAAATATACAAGGTCATAAAATTAATGTAATTCAAAATGCAGAAACAGCCCACTAGACAAGGGAAAATGAGCTATTAGGTCTGGTTCCCATTAGAAATTGGAAAATCTTTTAATTGTTCTGGCTAATTTTTAATAGGACACTGAGTCCCATTCATTTCCTAGGCTTTTTACCGTTAATGATCCAAAAAACTAATTCCTAGCCAGGAGTTTAGGAGCCTGCTAATGACCTTTACTGTTTATATGTGGCTAGTTTTTCACACACTTGTGGCCCTTGTCTAACTGAAGATTTCTTGTTCCTTGCTGAATTCCTTGGTGACATGGGTCTATAGAGAAAACCTTACTGCATGTGGTAGGAATGCAAACTTGTAGATTGCTGTGGACAGACATGCTGTGACTAACGGGCTTGCACGTTCAAAGCTTTAGGCTTGTTTTCCACATCTTCACAGTAGCAGAAACAGACTAACACTGAAAGGCCTCATCAGACTTTAGCATAGGGAGAAGGCTAATATGTCAGGATTATTTCTAATTATAGTAAATAATCATAAAATGACACACAGTAAATTAATAAGCACTAGAAAGCCAGGACTATTTAAGGACTCATGTAGCTGGCATGCCTGCAAACACGCATATTTTGTTGCTTAATCAAAAGTATTAAAATCGACATTTCTGATGATACTTTATATGCCTGAAAAAATTTACTTTGATTTACTCTAATTTACTTACATTTTTACTGATGTGTAGGACTGCAATGGTCGATTCTAAAGTAACTGCTCCCTTCCTGATAAAAAGACTCCATTCTAAGAATACAGTAATCTATTGAGACAACATTCAAATTTTTGACATATCAGCACAGGAGCTTACTTAATGACTTATTAACAGTTTCTCAAGCACCTCTATTCTGCTTTGAAAAAGCAATCCTTGCCTTGTACCTCCACACTGCTCAACTCCATGTGCACCACCAACTCCAAGGTCCCACCTTTATGCACCACACACCTGTCTATGACCAGTACTGGTCAGTGCCACTGTGCAATATTAACATGCTGCACACAAAACCAGACACATAATGGCATTGTGGGGGAACTCCTTACAATTTCCAGAAATGCTTAATGCCCAAAGTTCTTTTACACTACAGAAGTCAGTTGGTGTCCATAATTTGTAAACTAATTTAAATTATGGGAATACGTCCCTATGAGACTGTTGTGGGTTAACCCCCAGCAGGCAGCTAAGCACCATACAGCTGTTGCTCACTTCCCACCCCCACACCAGTGGGGCAGGGGAAGAGGAAAGGAAGAACAAAAGTAATAAAACTTGTGTATTGAGATAAAAATTGTTTAATAAGCAAAGAAGAAGGGAAAGAAGAGAAAGAAAACAAAACAAGTGATGCAAAGGCAATCACTCACCATCTCGCATGGGTAGACCAACGCCTAGACAGTTCCTGATCAAAAGATGGGCAACTTCCTAGAACCCACTCTTTTCCCTTTTTATTGCTGTGTATGATGTTATATGGCACGGAATAGCTCTTTGGTTAGTTCAGTTCATCTACCTCATTGTGTTCCCTCCCAGCCTATTGCGCATCCCCAATCCATTCACTGGGAAGCCAGAGGCAGAAACTTCATTAATAAATTGGAAATAGAAAGGCCTAAAGGACTTTTTCCCCCTTTATCTGACAAATGGAAATCTTAACAAAAGTCAAAAGAGAACAAGAGTTTAGATAATTCTGTTCTTAGAGTAGCAAAGTAGGTGAAAATTGTGAAGCAAAGCCATGGTAATTCCAGCACTTAATTTCTTTTTGACTATTAAGACAGCCTACAGGTTATACAAGTAAAAATAATTATGGCAAGTTATTGCAGGCAAAACTAATTTAAACATGCATATTTTAGTCATTACAAAGAGGCATAATAGGTGTTTTTACTTTATCTTTCTCAAAAATATCCAGTCAATTGCTTGTGGTTTGAATGTGCAAATAACAAAAAACTGCTTCATCAGCTATGCCACACCCTGTAGACTTTCGAAAGAGAAAGAAACTGGTTGCCAAAGGTGACAGAAGTAGAAATCAAAAAAGGAAGGTAAAACAGCTNGAAGTTTTCACCCAGGGACCCCAAAATCTAAATTTGTATGTCCTCACCAGAGTTTTCAGAAACTTAGGAACCCTAGGAAACAAGATTTGAAAATGTCACACAGATTTAAAGTTTTAAATATTCCTATCAGGCATGTATTTATTAATTAAAAAAATAATATAAAGTAATTGAGGATTATGTAATTATTTTTCTCGATTGTCTATATATGCATTAGAGGAAAATAGTGACTCTGAAGCTCCATTTTCATTAACTGAACCAAATATGGTATTTGTAACCTTTAGATCCTAAACAGTATTAGATTCAAACCTAAAAAGTTAAAATATAAAATATAACTCATTAATATCTGTATTTCCATTAGCATGCATAACATAAGACTTATGCATCATGTTATAAAGGAAAGCTAAGTGAGTTTTGATTTGCTGTTACAAAACAGTAGAACTGTTACAAAAACTCCCATATCTTATCACCCGATTAACTAACGAATATTAGGTTTTACACAACAAAGCAAATGGTTAACAAAGGAATATGAAAGGAAATTCTGAATGTATTGTATATAATACCTAAATACAAAAGCAAATAAAGTGTAATAGAAATTATTTTAAATTAAATTAGAGATTTTTTTCCTATTTAACTAATCTTTCCTAAAATACCGATCAGTGTGAAACTATGGTTAAATCTGGTAAAGCCTAACATTCCTAAAGCATAAACTATTATACATTAAATAAAAAATTATATGCAAACAGAAACAAGTTATAGCGTTTTATTAGTGGCTGGGAATTGTTACTACTTAAGCAGCTGAGTCTGCTGAGATAAATGAATTGATGAGCCAAACTTTGACAATTATAATATCTTTCAGAGATATTAAGTGATATTTTATGCATTTGAATTTACTCTATTTTCTTTAATTCAATCCTGTTTCATCTGAATTTGAGAAACCAAACAGGAGCTGGAAGAGCAAGCAACTTGTTTTGATCAGATGATGAATAAAAACAAATACAAGAAGAAAGCTAATATTCTAAAATCATGGAGACTGTTAAAGCAATAGGATCAATCCACTAACTGCAGGTAATACTTCCTTTTCATCAGAAGGCAAGTAGCTTTAAACAGGGTTTTTAAAAAAAAGAACCCAAACCTCTTCCAACACAACAATTAAATCTGGTTTTGCCCAAAAGATATCTTAAAATGTTATAATGTTATTCTGTTCTCCTCCCTAACGGCAACCAGTGTTTGTAACATTCTGGTACCTCTTGCCCTAAGATTCAAATCCTGCTGTAACTGTATAGCATATTTGACTTCTGTATATACTGTTTAATTAAAAAAAAATAGTTAACATTTCAACGGTTTTTAAACACTGTTGCCTTGCTACTGAATTATACTCCAGCTTCCATTATAAGCAGCAGGGTACAAGCTTCTAGTAAGCAGAAATCAACAAAGGAAGAAATTTTACTCAGTATCTTTAATAGAACAAAAGGTAAGCACTGCAATTCTAAATAGACATTGAACTGTGTAAATTAAATGTGCATTCAGTATATTTTCCTAGCCAGGGCAAAGAGGGATTTAATGTAATGGGCATATTTAGTTGAAAATCAACATATCCTAGTAGTCACTAAACAATAAGAGTCAGGAGTTCTTTAGAAAAATAATTTAAAGTTTAAGAATTTTAAAAGCTGCATAAATCATGATGTAAACCCCCCCAACTTAAATATCACACTTATAAAAGTCTCTGATTCAAATCACTTTGAATTTAAAATCCATCTACTCCAAGGTTGTCAACAAATGTTTTGCAAGAATTCAAATTCTTCTAACTTCAGATTAGTTCAACATTTAGCTCATCTAATCTACTGCATTTGTAGATAGAAAAAAACTAAGCATTGTACTATATGAGTCATTGTGTTATTTTTTCCATCATTTCTAAAATCTTCCTCAACAAATGGATAGCTCCCTGCTTTTAGAGCCCTGATTTCATACACTTTCAGGTATTCTTAGGTTAGAAAGCAAGCTGTTTTTATTTGAACACACTCAACATATTTGCGAAAACGTACAACACAAACCCCTGAACTGGTATTTACAATAATTCTGAATAAGACTTTCATTTTCTAGCCTCTACTGAAGCAGCAGAACTTCTGCAATCTAAGCTATTTAGCATTCAAAACAGTTTCCTAAACACCCCATTTTGTGTTTTTAACTGTTTGTTATTAAGCATTTCACAGATTTCATTCCATAGAACTATCTTCCTTGAATATTATTAAGTTGTGGCTTTAATTTTCAGCAAAGCCAGTAGAGTAGACAAAAAATGCCTTGATGTGGTTGCAGCTGTTTTCTGTTAAAAAAACCCCACTTATTTT
This sequence comes from Syrrhaptes paradoxus, assembly GCA_013400615.1. Classification (NCBI taxonomy): domain Eukaryota; kingdom Metazoa; phylum Chordata; class Aves; order Pterocliformes; family Pteroclidae; genus Syrrhaptes; species Syrrhaptes paradoxus. The sequence continues at coordinate 14,556 of VZTO01007790.1, forward strand.
TCTTTTGGTTACGTTGGCTTCTCCTCCCCCCTAGATACAGCATAGTATAGTGGTACCACAGTATCTTACTCTAGCAATTGTAAAACTCTGCAACAAAGTATCTTTTAAGATCTTAAGAGTACTCATGGGTCCACAGTCTATTGAGGTAACAGCAAATATAAATAGTAATAAAAATATGGACATGGAGATTTGTTTCTTTGTAACATAAGAAACTTTATTGCAAGTGATGAAACTTAAAACTAGCAAAATGCCTTCATCCAAGAAGGTGGAGAGCAGGGAAGCCACAAACACATGATCCAGATGACCTCTGTAGTTAGGTGCAGTTTAGTCTTACTAAAAATAAGAAGGACTGGCCAAAGGAGCAGTAAGCCACAAAGACTCACTAAAGCAACTATAGACAGAAGCTTAAAAAAGAACAAAGTAATAGTTTATGTATTCTAGGGAGTTCAGGGCATATTTCCTGACATTCTTTAGGAGTATCTTTTAAAGGGAATCTTATTAATTGGCCTGTGTATCAATAGCAACATGCACCTCTGAATATTGACTTCTATAAAACATGGTAAACCTGACCTGTGATATACATTTTGGAGATGGAAGCTTCCACTCTCAACAGCAGAACTATGCTATGAAGGAAGTACTGTATGCAGAATAACAAGATGTGATGGGTTTGCCCTTGGCTGGGGGCAAACTCACACACACACACACTTACCCAACGTGGGGCTCAAACCCACGGCCCTGAGATTGAGTCCTGGGCTCTTAACCAGGACACAAGATAAAGAAACCCTCAGTGTTCTCTAGTGAAGTAATACAGGTAGTGTACAATCTCAACTGTCCAAGTTAGGGAAAAAAGCACATAGTTTCTTTTATAAATGTGGTTTGCTTACAGAGGTTTTGACTCTGTACTAAACACAGATGATAGTATTCCTCTCTTTTGTTTCACATTCACGCCACCTAAAGCAAGGGACTCAGACAAGTACTATTGTTAACTGTAGCTCTCCAGGGTCTACACAGGTGGCGGAGAGACACCAGCACTTCAGATTGTAACTCAACCCAGCTAAAATCTAAAGAAAAGAACAGTTAGTTTTGCTTACAAATTATTATTTTAAAACTGAAGCCTTTCTGACAACATAACTCAAATGATACTAAGCAAAAAGAGAATAAAGGGGAAAAAGTAGAAGTCAATATTACAACAGAAATTTGGCAAATCACAGAGGATTAGAAAAAGGTATACAAGAGACTACTTTTCAGAATCTTGTTTCTGAGAAATATGTCAAAGTACAGAAATGTAACGACATGTAGTTTTAAATAACAAGAACAATAATGTATCACACTGGCTCAGCTCTCATTGTCTGGTTGTTATAGTCCATCCCACAAGCTCAATAAAAGCATACACAGTATTGTCATGTATCGGCAAATGCAAACATTCAAACACTTGAGAGCCAGGATGCCTCTCCAAAAAATACCAGGTCTGGTACATCTGAAACGGTAATTTTTTTCTTGTTCTTGTCTGTTAATTGTTACGGTTTTAAAGAAAGGCTTGGCTTTCTCTCTCTTTTAATAGGAGCAAAGATTTTAGTGCAATTATTGGACTACAAAAATCTAGAGCTTTAATGGTACCAAAAATTACAGAACTTGGAAGAAAAAGAAAGATAAGTTGGCAATATTTGTGGTTATGTGAATTGTAAATACAGAATCCTACCTCACAATGGCAGGAGTATTAAGTCTCATAAAAAAAGAAAAAATCAGCTTCTCATTTACTGCTCATGAAATGTTTCTGGCCTTTTTAATTCATGGCATGAATAACTACACTCACAAAGGAACCCTCTAAAATCTATGAAATTGTCATTGCCTTTTAGAGAAAAATCGCTGCACATGAGTACAGATAAATGAGCAAAGTAGGGATAGTTTTGCCACATCTCAGTCTCTGCCTATGAGAGGTCAGAGAAAGAACTGATAAAAAAATTTTCTTTTCATTTTGTGTTTAGTGGGGCTTGTTGCCACAGGGCAAGTGCAAAGTTTCTGCAGGGAACATCAGGTTGCAGGTGTGCTTGTCAATAGGAAGACAACAATGAAGAATCTTTTTCTTTTCTAAAGAATGGAAGGGTATTTTGAAATGAGATACCTGCATCTGGCTCTACTATTTCCATTCAAAACGAAAACCCAAAAGCCTTTTAGGAAGAATGTAATGAACAATATTGCCCTAGGGAAAACATTTTCTTTGGAGTTTCCAGCCTGCCTGAACCCGTTCTTGATTTTTAGGAAGGGGGAGGAATGGATCCTTTCAGTAGGTACAAGAACAGAAGTTAAACCTTGAAACACTCAAATATACATTACCGGAAAATTTACATTTACCACATAACAATAAAAAAGCTAAGACTGAGCTAAAATAAGTTGTAATCTATTATTATTACTTGATGTTTGCCAGCTGTTTTTTTTAATTACAAATGCAAAATTACAATATTATTCATTTTTTGTCTGACTACAAAGGTCACTCTTCAGAAAGTCTAGTTGTTAAAGTAAACATTAGTTTTGATCATTTATTAAAACCCTTATATTTTTTCCTCAGGCTCATCTAACACATGTAGTAAATGTGCATCAATATCAATGACCATATTTCTGCTGGTATGATAAATTTCCTATCTTATTATAACCAAAATCCATGTATTTTATGTCCTTGCCAAACTAGAAACAGCATAAACTTTATAAGATCAGGTAGGAGAACCAACCTCCTTTTTTTTCTTCTGGAGTGATGAGGAAATACCTCACAGTTACTTTCTGCCACTATATTTATAATAGTACTTAATTCTCTAGGCCTTAGAAATAAAAACCCTTTATAGCATCTTTTGCTGTTATTTTTCTGAGTCACAGGTCCTTTCTCACAGCCCAGAACAAAGACATCTAGAAAGGTACATGCATTCAAAATGTTGCAGTTCCTTATTGTTATTATCCCGGTTCATGTAATCAGAAGCACAGGTATCTGCATTCAGATAAAAAGCAAGAAAGCCTTCACTCACTTCACAGAGACAGTTGACTTGACCATGGAAACTATAGGCCAAGAGGTACATAACACAACGTTGTAGTACATGTTTCCTTCCCTCCACTTACCCATTTCCTGCTAAACCCATGCCTGGTAAATATGAGGTGGCCACGTGTTTGTAACTAGAAGCAATGACAGCATTCAACAGGTCACACAACCACAATGGCCAGGCTCCTGTACTTGTTCCTCATCACCAAAGAGAATACCACAAGCCAAGTGACAGATGTGCAGGAAAACAGACAGCCCAAATAACATATACTAAGCACAAACATACCAGCTTTCCTGCACCAGGGACAAAAAATAATTATGCTCATGTGGAAATCTAAAGGCTTTATAGCAAAAAGACTCACCGTTTAAAAAATAATGTCTTGGTGACATAAGAATATTTTAGTGTTTGAATTTTTCACCCATTTTCTGAAGAACATGCTCATATGTAAAATGTAATTAAAAACAACTGTGCAAACACTGATTCTGAGAAATTTTACTTTTAGGGAAATTAATACAACTCTAGAAACAACAAACAAATTACCAAAACATAACATGGTACGGCTGCGTGTAGCTCACAGTAAAGTTATTTTTTTGCAGTTTGAAACATATAATTGCTACAGGAATAGCTAAAATACATTCTTAAATTAAGAGTGGGACAATGCCATTTATACTCAATGATGTACACCACTGCACAAAAAGGAAAAAAAGTCTTATATTTCCCCTAGTGAAAGACATGAAAGCATGAAAAGACTCATGTTTTTCAAAAGAAAGTTATGTAAATTTATCATGCATTTGGGATACAGGTGACTCAACTGGAGCTGGAGTCTGTCTTTTGCCCATAAAGCCAAAGTTCACATGTCACTCATAAGATCTGAAAGATTAATTTACAAAAAGTCTGTGTGATCACATTACAAGGTCAATGGCTTAAACACAAAGCTCTGTGCACCCCAGTTGCTTGGAACTTTCTTTACTGCACAGTGGAATGTTTTTGCCCGGTTGCTTTGGTAAAAAAAAACAACCAAAGTTCACAGCTGTGTTTCTGATGAATTAATGATGACATTGTTGGTTTCAGAGGACACTACTCTACTCTCAGTTATGTGGAATCACAGCCACTGAATCAGTAGGCAATGAGTCAAGTGTTTTGTGTGCATTTTCCACGCACTTAGCAGAAAGCTACCGATTCCTTAGGCTAATTCAGACAGAGAGTTCCTGTTGAAATACATTGAGAAAAGAACAGATCGTATTTTTTGAAGCAAAAATTAGCAGCTTTTGGTGGATGATAAATATTTGTCATAATTTCTTTAACTGAGGACACTCACTGCTTAGGTAGCATGTTTTTCCATTGAACTTATTAATATTTCAAACTTTTAAGGGAGTTTTAGGATAGATGGGCAAATTATGAACAAGGAACTCCTGAGCAAACTCAAACAAAAAAAGGAAGCCTACAGAAGGTGGAAGCAAGGACAGATAGCCTGGGGACAATACAGAGACACTGTCTGCAAAGCCAGAGATCAGGTTAGGAAAGCTAAAGCCCTAACAGAATTAAATATGGCCAAGGACATTAAGGGTAACAGGAAGAACTTCTATAGGCATGTCAGTGATAAAAGGAGGACTAGGGAATCTGTGGGCCCCCTCCGGAAGAAAGCAGGAGACCTAGTGACCCAGGATGTAGAGAAGGCTGAGGTATTTAACGAGTTCTTTACCTCAGTCTTCACTGGCAAGAGCTCGAGCCACACTACCCAAGTTGCAGAAGGCAAAGGCAGTGACTGGGAGAA
>VZTO01007790.1:20386-33528 GCA_013400615.1 Syrrhaptes paradoxus
GAGGGTGGTGAGGCACTGGAACAGGTTGCCCAGGGAAGCTGTGGATGCCCCATCCCTGGAGGTGTTCAAGGCCAGGCTGGATGAGGCTTTGAGCAACCTGGGCTAGTGGAGGGTGTCCCTGCCCATGGCAGGGGGGTTGGAACTTGATGATCTTTAAGGTTCTTTCCAACCCAAACCATTCTATGATTCTATGATTATTCAAGTTAAATGTACCAAGGATCTGATTGAAACACAGTTCATGTGTCAAGCTAAGACAAATATAACAGATGTTCATAGAAAGATACATACCTCTGAAAACACGTAGTTTAGCAGCAGTTTCTAACATTATGATACTGTATAAGATGCAATAAGAGCATACTAGAAGAGATGGAAGTACGAAGTATCTATTTTTTATGCTAATGACAATAATAAAAACATACATAAATATCAAATCTGTTGTGGTTATAGATATAAAAATCAGTAAAAATACCAAGATTGGATACAGCTGCAATCTGGAAGGATGATGCTGTGTAGTAGCATAGCGTTTACAGCTGGCACAATTTGAGAGCTATATCTGATTTTTAAAACGAATGAGTTTTAATTAAGAAAGACACACCATGATTCTGAGCCACACAACAACACTCTATCATTTTCAGAGACATGATGTCCTGGTTTCAGCTGGGAAAGAGTTAACTTTCTTCATACTAGCCAGTAAGGGGCTGGTTTGGATTTCTGCTGAGAAGGGTGATAACATACTGATGTTTATAGCTGTTGCCAGGACAGTCAAGGACTTTTCAGCTCTTCTGCTGTGCCAGTGTGTGCAGGTGCAGGAGAAGCTGGGAGGAAGCACAGCCCCAATTACTGGCTTGGGATTCAACTTTAGGTTTAGAATTGAGACCTAAATTGACCAGTGGTCTATTCCATATCATGCACGTCATGCCCAGTATATAGATTAGGGTCTGTCTGGAAGTTCTCTCTCTCTCTGGGTCCTCTCTCTCTCGGTCAACTCTCGGACTTTTATCTCTTTTCCAGGGTTGCAGTTTCAGGACTCTTAGCTGCCCTGGGCTTGTTAGCCAGGAAGGGGCCAAGCCTTGGTAATTGGGTGGTGAGCAGCTGTACTGTGCATCACTCATGTGTATATATTATTATCATCATCATTGTTATTATTATTTTCAATATTATTGGAGTTCAGTTATTAAAGTTTTCTTATCTCAACCCAAAGTCTCTCTTCCCTTTACCTCTTTAATTTTCTCAGGGAGGGAAGAGGGTGAACCAGTGGCTGTGTGGTGTTAGCTGGGTTTAAATCACAACACATCAGAAATGAACTGTGGACCTTACAGGTCTGCCTGGCAGGAGACACAACCAACTTGTTCTTGCCTTGTGGAATCTGTTCACGCGTGTGTCCCCTTACAGTACTAAGCACCACTTGATATGGGAATTCTTTTAATGCCCCTGATACATTTGATGCAGGCTGTTTTACTTTATGCATTGTGAAAGTATATTCCTTACATGAGTCATTCATTTATAGTTTTACATGAGCCGGTTTAATATTGGCTACTGGGAACAACAGGCTCTAAGTCCCCATACTAAAAAGTCATAAAATTTAGTATGGAGAGAATAACAAGAGGAGGGACATGACATAGGTGTTTTTGTATTTTATCCTCAAGTCACTCTTGGGAAAGGGGATTAGGGCACTGCAGTCTCTCTACTCAGAGCTGGATGTGCTAAGCACTAGGTCACAACATCTTCTGCCTTTTCAGGCATTCTCTCTTTGTCTTGGCTGTCTTCACAAAATAGACCCCAGTTTCAATGACAGCCACTGAATCTATTCTATAGCCTATTGAGGATGGATGGTTTTCTCTTAGAACATCACAGATGTAGTTTAAAACAGTGGACTTATGAAGAACTAAATTTAGTTCTACCATTGCTAGGCAAATGTTTGAACTATCACGTACACAGAGAAATTAGAAGAGCTCTTCCTTGTTTGAAACAAGAATGTTTTAAATGTGCATAGCTTTACAAAGTTTCTCTAGGTTTTAGATCTTAAGAAGACAAAGGCACCTGACTGGAGGCCACATAAAATACCTAAGCTCCAGAAAGCGTGAGAGTTCAGACAGGCTTGGGTTTTGGGGGTCTTTTTGCTCTTATAAGCTTGCCTTAGGCTGTTCCCAGCTCAGTAAACTGGCTGCTCTGAATATTATTCTAAAGTACATAATCCTTACCCTGAAGTGCAGAGAAAGCCCAGGAATTAACATACATTCACTCAATACAGCTTTAAGTGACTTGCCCAAGGTGGGAAGGCAGAGAGTTAGCTAAGCCACTGTACACACCTTTCTCTCACAATGTTCTGAGGGCTTACTTGGTAGAAATTCACATCTTATTTAAAAAAAAAAGTCTCACCGATGAAAAGGAATCAGTGATTTAAGTCTGTCTCACTGTCTTGATTTATATCTATATATGTGGAGTAGGGGTGATGGTGTGCAAGTATGTATGCATATACCCAGCACACATCCCAATGAATTAATTTAATAATTTACTAGCTTATTCACAAAACCAGAAATATCAGGATGGGCACAGGAAAAGGCTTCAAATGAGAACAGTACAAAATAATAAAGTATTAATAATATGTTAGCAAGCGAAGTGGATGCATACAATACAAATTCCTATTTGGCAGGATTAGCTAGTCAATTACACAATTTTAAAAAAAATCCCAATATTTGACTTTAGGACATGGAGAGAAAATCTGGGTCACTGTATCTCCCAAAACCACAAAACAGACCCATATGTTCATGAAACAAATCCATATGGAAAAAAATCCATCTTTTAAAGATATCCAGGAATAACAAGACTCATCAAAGAATGATAAATTCTGTAATGAGGAACTTAAGATTTCTTTTTCTCATGACACAAGAAAAAGTTCATACTGAAAACCTTAACATTTTACTCTTGTAATTAAAAAAAAAAAATAAAAAGAGTGGTGGATATTTTTTAATACAACAAATATAATGAGATAAGATCTAAAAGGACAGCTTCCCTTCTTCAAATGAAACCTCTTTATTTCCAGTGAGCAGTACTTGGTTGAGAGTTCTACCAGGAGGGAATCTTCCGGCTTTTAGACAGCCCCAAGGGCCAAGTACTCTGCCTCCTGTAAAAAGGGGCATACTGTAACAAAGAAGGGAAAGAAGGCCTTGGCCTGCTCTGAGCGTTTACATCTGGTTATAGCTACCATATAAAACCATGCCTGTCTGAAGTTAGAGCGCTGCATAAAAGGTGCCAACAGATTGTGGGACAAAAACAGTCTGAGAGTCAGGGAACTAACGATCCATTGTATTCTATTTCTTGTCCTAACACAAAAGTGAACTTGATCCTGAATTTAAAAAACATCTGTGGCTATGAAGCTACTGCAAATTAAACAAGAGAAGTTTAATCTGCTAAACTTCATTGCTACTAAAACATCTATATAAAGTTTCTATCCTACATGAAATAAAGACCAAAGATAGAGTACACTAGTGCACTTCTGAGCATTGTATATGCTCAGAATGAGAACTCAGACCTACAAAGCACTTCACACAATGCTGTGTTTTTATTCATACAAGTGACTGCAAAACTGAGATTACAGGAAAAAATAAGTTTGAGAAAGGTAAACACAAAAAAAAGTAAAACAATGAAGAGAAAACTGCATTCTGTACTTCTTCTGAAAACAGAAATTAGGAACAGTAGGAACTGCAATTGATTAAATCTTACATTATTTGAACATTAAAGCAAAATATTTTATTTAGAACCACATAATGGTAAGATCACTAAAAAATAAAAGGAAATATATTGATGAACAGAGCTAAAAACAAGAGGTGACATACATCATAAAAATGAAGGAACATTTAATTCAACCTCCTCAACTACTGCCTTCATAAAATATTTCACATAATTTAGGACCATACTTACACTATCCTTTTCACTTACCTCACACAAAGAAATATAACTAAATGGACTACAGCCTATTCATCAGCACACATCTGATCTCTGCATATGCATTGACTCAGACTGTAATCACATCTGATTTGTTGGTACAGTTCAGTGAATCCTTTATTACTATTTAATCCTGACTGCTATATATCCTACAATTACCAGCTATCTACACAGCCCGTATGGCACAGTATGTCTGATATCATAAAAGTACAGAACTGTAATTAAAATTACAGCATTAATACACATACTGAAACCATTCCTAAGGATAAGTGCCACCGGTAGTTTTTTGAATTACCTTGCACATTTTACAGTACTATCTGAAGAGAACATTACATTTTGAAGACATGAACAATTCAGATGAGAGAAAATAACATGAGGTAATGCCATGGCACACTGATCCACTCTTTGTACCTGCATGTTTTCAGTATTCTTGTCATATAACTACAAGGAGCTTGAGTAGAGCCACAGACAATATCCAGATGCAAGATTAAAGGATGGGCCTTTTAATAACGTCAAGGAACTCATAGCCTACAGAAGGTGAAGGGCAAAAGCTTTTATAAAACTTATTTTCCTTTCTAATTCTGGCTTGTTTAAGGAGTTGCTCTGGGGCAAGGCCCTTCAGAACCACTACAGAATGGCACACTGTAGTTTGACCCTCCTGCTCATCACCTCCCTTGACATCTACAATAGAAATTCTTGTAAAGCAGCATTAAATATTTGTATTTCCCTGATAGAGAGGATTTTTTTTTTCCTGTAAAACACAAGACCTTTAGGGTTCCTATATATCCTCTAGTACTTTTACCTAGGGTATTTTCCATAAAAAAAGATAAACATGTCTAGAAAAAATTCCACTCTTACAATTTTCAGACATGGACCTTATCCATACAGTGAAGTATGCTGTTCATATACATGGTAATCAAAAGCCTCATATTTATGCTTTTAAAGCATTTCCTCCTTTCTTGATAAACATTAAGAATATTAAGCTTGCCTGTTTTATTCAGCATGAAACAGTCAACCAATATAGTATGTCTTTCCAGCCATACAAGAAAATAACTTAAAAGCATTAGAAAAAATAGAGAAATACAAAAATCATTTGGTTCAAAGAAGCTAATGCAAGTAGATACCAAATATTTCATCAGATTTCTTCAAAGATATGAGCACATTTTATCAGAGACAGAAACACAGAATCATAGTATAGCTGAGGTTGGAAGGGACCTCTGGAGATTGCCTATTCCAAACAGCCTGCTCAAGTATTGCTCAGGGCTGTATCCAGTCAGGTACTGGCTCTCTTTGAGGACGGAGACTCCACAACCTCTTAGTTACTTGTTCCAGTGTTCAATCACTCTTACAGTAATTTTTTCCCTTATGTTTAAAAGGAACATCTTGTATTTCAATTTGTACCCATCTCCTTTTTTCTGCAGGAAATGAGAGGAAAATAATGCTTGTGGAGCATGATTTGTGAGCTAGTTTCCACCAATTGCATTCTGATTCTAGTTAAACTACAATAAACTTTAAACACTTCCAAAGGAGTGTCTGAAAAACATTCATGCAATGTCAGGAATTTAACACTCTTAACCAACACAAGATTTTAAAGCTATTTCTTAAAAAACTAAAACAATATGTGCCACCATCAATGAGCACAAGGAAGCCACTCTCACATTTCATCTTCTCACACCAAGTTAATTAATTTTCCTTTAACAGTCTTGGTAAATCATCCTAACAGTTTAACAACACATTGTTCACAAATGTTTACATCCTTTTCCGGGCTTGCTAAAGTTACTATTTGATTGACTAACAGAAAAAATAATCAGCCAATTGTTGGGTTACATAAGATACCTTACAAAACAAAGCTTCAGAAAAAAATAAAAGACATCTTAAATTGTAAGCATACATGAAAGAATGGATGAAATTCATCTGTGTTTTACATTGCATTTCATTGTCAAGTTAAACATTCACCAGGAACTTTTTAGTACAAAACTGCCCTGTGTCAAATATATCAAATGCATACGCAAGCCTAAAGCCGCATCTGGATGGCCATCCAACGGGATGGCTGCTGTTAAGCCATATACCAACTGTCCTGAAAACAGCTGTTACAGGGAAAACCATGGCAACAGAGAACTCAACCCGGAGCTATTACGGAATCTATCCAGGATCTCATGGACAGTATCTGCAGTCCACAGTGAAGCCATTCTAAGGAGAGCTCCATGGTCAGTACCAGTACTACTGCTGCAGTCGTACTTCTGGACATTCTAGAGTGAGAGATGGCACAGAGTGATACAATACTCAAATTCTCAATGCTGCATTAAGCCATATAGAAATTGCATACTTCTGCTTTATCTCACAGCCCTCTTAGGATAATGAGTCCTCACAGCCAGTCTTGCTGATCGCTCTCCTCAAATATACTTTTTTCTTCCTTCAGGTGGTTTTAAGGGCAGCCAATTTACCAAGCGCTTACCAAATTTGTGCTAAATATCATGTCTATTCCCACAGTGTACAGTCAAGTGACTTAAGAACCACAACCTCCTCCAGTTCAGTGTTTCTTTTTTAACCACAAAGAACAAGCCCCAGATTGCAAGCTAGGAAAAACTCCAGAGATTTCTAGTAAAAGAGTCTAGACATGAGACATCTGCACAATAAAACTAAATTGATGCTTGCTATATCCCATCATGAAATCCAAGTGAGTCATATAGCTCAAAGATTATTTTAAGCCTCTCAGCCTTGGTTGAAAGATCTTATTTTATTCATGAAACTATAAATTAATACTACCACTCAATCAGCTTGTTCAAAGTTATTGTCCCTATTAGTTTTCTCCTTTTCTAAACATGAGTATAAAAATGACAAGTTTGTTTCACTGACTCCTAATTCTGTAAGTTTTCTTTGACAATGAGAAATTTACTAGATGTGCCTTAGTAGACCAACAATTCTATTTAATGAATTGGGAAATATTGTTCTGTACCAGGGTGGGGAAATACTGTTCTATACCAGAGTTACATTTTTTCCCAAATGATTCATTATTTAACAATAAGGTATTCACATTATGAAACCAATTTCAGGTCTCAGGCTAAGTTAATACTGCATATCCTGAGATGTAAAGTATTTTTAGCTCTTATTGAGGCTTCATGACTGTTCAAAGAATCAAATCCACACTTAATGCTTTCAAATGCAACAGAATTCAAAATGGAATAAAAGATAAAATGCATCAACGGAAACATTTACTTGACAGTGTTACACAGACTGTTAACACACCATGAAAAAAAACCCTACATTACACAGTACGTACTGATCTATATTCTTTTAGTGAAAGAATGCTTATTTTAATTCTCTTTTTTATCACCTGAGGATGTTTTACATGCACCTCACAGAAGACTTCTCTTCACCCCTGAAGAGAAGGATTTGGGGGTGTTGGTTGATGAGAAGCTTAACATGACCCAGCAATGCGTACTTGAAGCCCAGAAGGCCAACTGTGTCCTGGGCTGCACCAAAAGCAGCGTGACCAGCAGGTTGAGAGAGGTGGTTCTGCCCCTCTGTGCTGCTCTGGTGAGACCCCACCTGGAGTACTGCATCCAGCTCTGGAGTCCTCAGCACAGGAAAGACATGGACCTGTTGGAGTGGGTCCAGAGGAGGCCACAAAGATGATCAGAGGGATGGAATACCTCCCATATGAGGACAGACTGAGAGAGTTGGGGTTGGAAGAAAAGGCTCCTGGGGGACCATATAGCAGTCTTCCAGTACCTAAAGGGGGTTACAGGAGAGATGGGGAGGCACTCTTTATCAGGGAGTGTAGTGAGAGGACAAGGGCTAACAGTTTTAAGCAAAAAGAGGGCAGATCTACATTAGATATTAGAATGAAATTTTTTCTTGTGAGGGTGATGAGACACTGGCCCAGGTTGCCCAGAGAAGCTGTGGATGCCCCATCCCTGGAGGTGTTCAAGGCCAGGCTGGATGAGGCTTTGGGCAACCTGGTCGAGTGGGAGGTGTCCCTTCCCCTGGTACTCGATCTCCAAGCTCCTTTCCAACCCAAACCGTTCTATTATTCTCTGACTGTTGTTGGATTGCCTTCAGATGTACAATAGTTTTTATCCAGCATTTTACACGTAGAGTTGTTCTGACAATCTAAGGAAACCGTAGCCTCCCCATAATGTCTTACATAGCATATTAACTCCAGGTCTAACTCACTCTTGAGGACTGCAGTTTCCCTGTTACTACTGCCTACCATGTTGTAAGTGCACCTAGCTCTAACTTGTAAGAAATTCTGTGACATCTCCCTTTTCCCATATGGAATATTAGACATTTCAAAAACAAATATGAAAAATCAGCTAGAAGACACCCCCTTGTTCTTTCCATATTGATTTAGGTATTTTCTAGGTCTGTGATCTAGGCACTAAGACATTGTTTGATGCTCTCCTCTGCCCTCTCGCCAACAGTCCACAGCTCTTTTACTAAGTTTCACATAACAGAATGTGAGATTCTAAATGGGATCTAACTGGAATGTGGAACCTAACAAACATGCATAGAGCAGAAATATGCCTTAATTTTTATACACCACAGTATGACGCTTCACATTTTTTGCAACATGATATGACTCACACAGTTTATGACCTGCTATAAACCTGACACACTTTCCACCTAAACAGTTATTCTCCTTTCTATTCATGCCGTTATTTCTAATCACAGCACCTTGCTGAACTGCATCTTAACTTTTTTAGATCATTTCTATACAATCCCAGTTTAAGATATTGACAGTTTTGTCAACTTCATACTACCAAAAATTAATAAGTATACTGCTCATTTCAATTTCCAGGTCATAAATTAAAATTCAGAATAAAACCGAGCCAAATCCCTCCAGAGCCACATTTCACTGACATTCTGACAGTGAAACTGTGAAATATTTCTAGCCTGCTTGTGTAAATATATTTGAATCTAACTTCAATCTATTGTTTCTATCTAAACGGTCTCTGTCTGCTACCCTGTCACAGCAAGTTCTTTGTCTTTATACTATTTTTGAGATATCCATTTGCTGTTGTATCCTTGTTATTGTTTCCTTATTTTTAAAAAAACATGCACTACTTTTGCCATTTCCAGTCTCTCAGTACCCACTCTTGTGACATCTTTAATTTTGACTATTAATATTTCTGAGATTTCTTTATGCAATAATTTAAGCTTGATGAGGTCCATCAAATAGATAATTTGAAAACACGCAGTCTATGTACAGAATCTAACCTATTTTTTATTAGTTATGGATAGAGATACTATATCTGGTATCAGCAGAGTAGCAAGGTTAGCAACGTAGACAATTTTTTTAGCAAAGACTGATGTAAAAAAAAAAAAAAAGTCTTACAAAATCTGTCCTTAGCATAGTTTAAAATAGATCTTTAATGAATGGTGGGTTTTGGTCCTCCTTCTCGCGCAAATAATTTCTAACGTACATGTTGCTTTTCTTGACATATCTTGCTCATTTTAGCTCATATAAGCCTTAGCCTTTTTGAAATTATCTCCCTAAACACATGTTCTTTTATATACACCCTTATTACTGTATTAATGCAACATTATTAGCCCTTTTTATTTATCTTAATGTGTCCGAAGTCAACAAGTCAGTCCCAATCCTTTCTTTGCAATTGGATTACCTTCACTTGTGACCTTTCCATTTTCAAATGAGTTTGAATGTTAGGGGGGGGTGGGAGAGTTGTTGTTTTTTTTTTTTTTTTAAAAAAAAAAAGCTTTCCTTTCAATCTTTATTCCCCCGAGATCTTTAGTTCTATTAGTTCTCAGAGTCTGCTTCTTTACATCCACTGTTTCTATTTTGTTTTCTTTGATAAACATTGTGAGTACCATCATCTCGCTGTCACATCAATCAAGCTGCCTTTCACTTACCCATTCCTAGCTAGTTTCTCACTATTTAAAATTACATCCATAGAAACCTGCCAGCAAGTTGCTTTCTTTTTCCGTATTAAAAAAACAAAAACAAAACAAAACAAAAAACAAAAAAAACCCAAAAACCAAAACAAACAAAAACCTCAAAACAGCCAACCCCCCCCCAAGGAAACAAAAAAAAAAGCACTATGACACTACTAAAAGACAAAAAAAAAGTCACCAGTGAATGCTTGTTAAACTTACTTTATTATACATTTCCCAAAAGATAGCTGGGTAACTAGAAGTTTCTTCGTACCACCAAATTCCAGGTTGTTTTGCTAACTGCTCACAAAATGCTGCATGCATTTATTCATCATCTGCGATGGCCTGCTCATTTTGACCTTATCTTATTTTCTCTTCAGACTGTAACAAATCACTCAATAGCTCTAGGTTCCTCTGCATTTTTGGTTTTTCTTTTCCTCCCGACTCTTTGGGCTGTGTTTGAAAAGCCTAACCCCATTACAGTAACATTCCACTCATATGAGCTCTCATTAAATCACAGCAATTGTTTCATGAACTTTAATCATATACTACGATTTTCAATTACATGATTTATTTAGCACAATCCTTGCAACAGTACACTTATCTAACATCTACCTATGTATTGCTCCTGCACCCTTGCACCCCAACAGTTCAACAAACATACCAACTTGTTTCTAGACCAACCCCCAAGTTACCATTGCTGTTTGCCTGCAGACTTCCATCCTTCCTTCTGCCCCTCATTACTTTATGAATAGCTTTTGAAACATCATCCTATGGTCAAAAATTAAAAGCACTCTTGGTAACAGCATCCTATATGGATAAGCACAGAGCAGGGGTCATCTGATGACTCTCAACAGCCTTTCAGCAATAACTCACATTAAGAATCCCAGAAAGCAGCAGTTCACCTGACAGACAAGTACTTTAGGCTGGCAAGTCTCCTAACTGCTCTCAGGATGGAACCATCAACCACCGCTACACCTTTTGGTACCTCTGCAATGCAAGATCCTTACAGTGTTTGGTGAGGTATAACCTCCTCTTTCTCAAATACTGGGTTTTCATCATCACTTCCTCCCTAGACAGCAAAGCTATTCCTAATTTCAACAGGTGGCTCATTAGAGGTGGAATACAATCAGCCCTCTGATAAAATCAGAAATGGCAGTGACTAGCTTCTCCTTTTAATCCTGATATTACAAACTTTTCTAACCAGATGTAATCTTTGTTCTTGAATATACTGTGGCAGTGGACATACTCATGAATGTATTGTAAACTTACCAATTCCCCCTTGTAACTCACTAGTTAATAGGAATACAAAAGAATAAATCAGAATATTTTAACAAATGTACCACTTTGACATGTTCAAGATGGTTTAAAATTTGGTAGTTTATTCTTTTCTTAAAAAAAAAAATCAGCCATACTTGGCTTTTTCTACGCTAACATCATCCATTACTGATGAGAAAGATGCCAAAATGGTTAGACAGACTAAATAGCTGAAGCAATAGTAAGTTATACTGGAATTTTTTCCTAAGCTAAGTTACAGACATATCACAAACCTGAGGTTATCATCAGAGAAAATATTCAAATTCAAAGATTTAATATCACTTGACATAAATACAGCAGAAAAGAAACCTACCATCTGTGTGATCTTGCATGCTATGAGCAGAATCAGCTTCATCTCAGAATTTGTGCAAGAGAGATCTGATTAACTCCTAGATCATGACTCAGATGACTTTTTGAACAAATAATAGATCTTCTTCCTACAGAGGCATATGGAGGCTCCATAATATGACCAGCCTTATTTGGAATGAGACCAAAAATTGGGGGTTTTAACAACTGTGCTAGAGAGACCCCTTGGCACTTTAAGCATACAGGTTTTATGTTTGCCACCTAAAAACCCAAATACTAGTTTGGGTAATATTCTTTCTATTTAAATTCTTCCCATAGTTTCCACTGGAAGAGATATTTGCCCTCATTTCCTGCAACAAAGCTGTTGCTGTGCTCTATTAAAACAACTCTGCTACATCTCCGCTAACATCTGTGAAGGGTTACGTTTAATGGTTGGTTTCATTTTTGGTTAAATGTGGGAAGAGACAGTCAAAGTGATTTAAAAGTGCCAGGCATTAAGCCCAAGCAAAATGGAGGTCAGTAGGGCTTAGAAGTATTATAAATTGGAAGGAGGGGGTAAATCTTTACATATAAAACACATCAGTAATCATATGAATGCAGCAATGTGAGGAAAGTCATTCCTATCCAACTGGGCTCCCCTTTACTAGAAATGTTTTTTCACCTTCATAATGCCACAGGTTGCAGTCACTAGCAGGGCAACTAGCAAGTTTGATTTCAGTTTAAATAAAGCAAGAGTTGATTATAATTGGAGAATACCCAATACAGGTTTCAAATACTTGTATAATCTTTAACTTTTTTAAAAAACACCTCGGCCACTACTTATTGAGACAAATGGGCAAGCATTCAAACATCAAGATTTTTCTTTACAAAACACAGAACAAAGTACTACTGTGGAGTGACACCTTGCAAATATATTTCTCTTGACTTCAAATGTAGAAATTTAGAATAATAGGAAATATTTCTGTGAGAAAGACAAAAAATTGCATGTGAGGTACTCCCAGCTTCCAGTGAACATGTTGAAATGCAGCAATACATTTCATACGTACACAAGTTTGCCCTCAAAGAGGGAAATTTGCCCAAAAGTTGGAAAAGCAAAAATCTATAAAGTAGACAGTAACACAAATGGTAGTAGACAATGCTCTCAGTGTTTATAAATACAAAAACAAGATAGAAAAATCAATATAAGTCACTTTAAACAATAAAATATTAAGTAATCATGTGCAGAGTGTTTAACACCGTGTTGTACAAGAATTCTTGTAAACGAACCTAATGTTAAAATCACTTTCATATCAAACTAAACCTCCAAATAAGCAGATAAAGGAATTAAGCTTCATTTCAGAAATGAGTTGAAGAACACTAAATGTTTAGTTATTCAGTTAAAGACTACCCATTTATTCATATTCAGGTGATGTGAACACATGGAGAACTGAATACTCCAAAAGGCAAATCTAAGAATCACAGAATCACAGAATGTTAGGGATTGGAAGGGACCTCGAAAGATCATCTAGTCCAATTCCCCTGCCGGAGCAGAACACCTAGATCAGATCACACAGGAACGCATCCAGGCGGGCTTTGAATGTCTCCAGAGAAGGAGACTCCACCACCTCTCTGGGCAGCCTGTTCCAGTGCTCTGTCACCCTCACTGTAAAGAAGTTTTTTCTCATGTTCAAGTGGAACCTCCT
>VZTO01007790.1:41346-52226 GCA_013400615.1 Syrrhaptes paradoxus
TACATATCAGAAGACTCATATTTCTTGACAAGTAAAGAGACAAAACAAACTTTTAAAAGTCAGATTTACAAAATGACCGAATATAACAGACAAGCACCGTAATGGAAACAAAGGAGTATCTATCCTGTTTTTCGTGTCTTTTTCGCTGTTTTCCCTGGCTGTTTTCACAGCCAGATATCTCAGGGTGCTACAGTTACCTTGCAATGTCTCATTGGCCATGTAAAAACTCTTTTCACATGATTAGAGTTATGCATCTAATTTATTATTTATACAGAATGGGCAGCTTCCTATTGAGAAAGCAAATCTCCATATTACCATGCTAAAAGCAGTAACTACACAGGCAAACACTAACATATGCACACAGCATATGTACACTATGCACAGTTCAGTGACATGATAGCGTTTTGAAAATTTAGCCCTGGTTTCTGTTGCCTGACGAGGCACTACAGCATTCTAAGCAACCATACACGTCTAAATACACATGTAAGTGTACAAAGCTCATCTAACGACAATTTAAAAATCACACAACTTCACACATAGGACCATCGTAATATTTCCATCCAGTTTTTAGTGTAACAGGAGCAGGATCATAATTAACTTATTGTCATAAAGAAAATGTAAAAGTCAAAGTATTCCACTTACTATATGCAACCAGAAAATTGCACTTTTCTCCTAGAAGAATGCATTTTTGCTATGCCAAGAAATCTCTGAAATGGTCTAAACCTTTTGCTGAATCACTTTTAAGAATTTTCTCCTAGGCATAGGACACAATAAAGAACTGTTATTTTTGTGTCACTTTCATAATTTCCAGTAATGCAAATTACAGGCCTAACCCTAAATGCACACAGAACAAAATCAAATAATAAATATTTCTTTGAATTCATATTACAAGCATGGACCTGCAGAATCAGACTTTCTCATGTCCATTTAAGTAGTGAAGAAAGAACAACAAACTCTTGAAATATGAAAAAAGTTTTCTTTGTGTACTTGAACAAGCTTTAAAATGTGCACATAATTATGACAAACAATCATTTGTTTTACCACTTCACAGGAAATGCGAGTACCTCACGGAAACATATACGAATCTTAAACTACACCACAGAAGCATCCAAATACACAAATACTGACCACATATTTTAAACAGAGGTATTATGCTCGTCTGGAGAAGAAAAACAATTGAAAATAACACTGAGAAAAAAGTTATGTCTAGAAATATTATTATATACCATTTTATGTCTTTCATATATGATAGGAAAGAGAACTCAATAACATTTCTCTGAAGTAAAACACTTTGAAATACAATATGAATTCTTAACATTTAATCACCTTCACTCTTTAGTCTACTTATCACACTAACAAAACCCCACTTATAGCAAGGTTTCCCATTTTATTAAAGACTGTATTGTGCAGACATATGGCAATAAACCATACTCATAATTAAAGGATGCCAAAACTATCGACATTTCATTCACCCTGAGCCAAACTATCATCCTGCTTTTATAAAAAAATAACAGAAGAGTAACACATTTATGACTTGTATAAATTATTATGTTTTCCACAGAAAAAAACACCTAGAACATTTCCTGCTACTTTTTTTTTTTTAAATATGAGTGGTCCTGATGAATCTGTCAAAATAGTAACTCAAGAGGAAAACTATTTCTAACATCTTCTATACAATAAAAGCTTTAATAGTTTGGAGATGAATATTCCCTTTTTCCAACAAAATAAGTAACCTAGGTATTAACTCTGAAAAAAATGAAAAAATAAAAACCAGATACTGTACTGAGCTAAATATGTCATTCATTGTGTTCTGTATTGTGCTGCTGTTTCAGCCTAAGTATTATATTTTGAATGGCTAGTTGTTCTTCCTTACTGCTTTGTACAATGGAGGTATTATCATTGTTGAAACACTACATAACACCTTCTGATTTACCACAGTAAGTATTTTATTTTATTGATAACTTTACTATTTAAGAGAAGGCATTCACAATCAAAGAAGAGCAAGGAACCTTGTAAAGGGTCTAGAGAACAAGTCTTATGAGAAGCAGCTGAGGGAACTGGGGTTGTTTAGTCTGGAGAAAAGAAGGCTGAGGGGACACCTTATACCTCTGCACAACTACCTGAAAGACAGTTGTAGCAAGGTGGGTGTTGCTCTCTTCTCCCAAGTAACAGGATGAGAGGAAATGGACTCAAGTTGCACCAGGAGAGGTTTAGATTGGCTATTAGGAAAAATTTCTTCACTGAAAGGGTTCTCAAGCATTGGAACAGGCTGCTCAGGGAAGTGGTTGAGTCACCATCCCTGCAGGTATTTAAAAGACATGTAGCGGTGGCACTGTGAGACATGGATTAGTGGTGGACTTGGCAGTGCTAGGTTTAAGGTTGGACTCGGTGATCTTAAGGGTCTTTTCCAACCCAAATGATTCTGTGATTCTATTAAAACTTTCTCAGTTAACACCATACTACATGGAAGAGCAACCTTTTTAAAATCTATTTCACTTTACTTCAAAACTATATATCTGATACTTTCAATGCTGAACTAAAATATTTGAGATGTTTAGATGAACGCTTTAAACAACTTATACATTAACAGCTCCCTAGAGGAGTCCAAGATACAAGGCCACTGTTTCTATTATTGCTAGTTTCCTACTCCAGAATTCATTGTGAAGACTACTGGAGAGGAACACAAAAGAGGAAGAGGATAAATGTTTTCATGAAAATTAATTTGCTTTGGAAACTTCTTTTTCAAACAAATATTCCACTCTGTCACAACAGGGATAAAATCATAAAGAATGAGGCTCTTGATTCACCAGCTTGAACATCTATGATAAACTCCTGCTACAAAACCCATAAAGATTACAGCTCATTAAACAATTAGCTAGTTTACCTGTAAAGATTATTATGCATGTATGTTTTTATCTAAATAAAATTACTGGTTTTCAAAAGAAGCAGTAACTCTGAATGACTAATCTACAAAATTTTAAGAAAGCATAAGAAGCAACAGAATATCAGGCTGTCTCCCCGCACAAGAGATGGCCAAGATGATCTTATTTTTAAATCTATGCCACAGGTAGTATATTCCATTTGATTCATTCAAGATTTAGACAGACAATAAATGCTGAAGGAAATTACCACATAAATTACATTCCTTGAAACTAGATGGGCCTGAGAATGAAAGAGTTGTTATTATATCCAAGTAATAATATTCATCCTGTACTCAAAATATAGAATAACAGTATTCCGCTCAAAATGAAAGGACAGCTCTTTACTTCCTAGTTCTTTAGAAGGTAAACTGGTAAAAACCAGTGTAACAGACTTTTTAATGTTACTAATGGCAGTCATGAGCATAGATTATGACTAGCTTTAGCTTAGAAACTTAAACTGACTTAGACTTTAGCAGGTCTCTTAAACATTTCAAGTATAAAGTACGAAACTGCAGAGGGTTTTGGCTATATATATATATTTATTTATTTTCAGCACATGAATGCACATGCAGGACTACGGCTACATTAAGCTAAATTAATTACACTTTCTTGTATTGTGCACTTGTTTATATAGCATCAAGATTTACTAGAGTCAACTTTCTTGTAATGATTTAAGCACTTACATGTATCTTACCTGCAACAGATGTAGTGTTTCATTAGAATATGAATTGCCAGATTATTCAGGAAAAATATCTTAATTACCTATGCAAAAACTGAATATATAGACTTTTAAATGAGCTTATGCACAGACTCTACGTCTCTGAACTTATCTGACACCCGCCTAACTCTCTGGATCTACAGTTAAAACCTTCAGAGTAAAGCAATATGCATAAGCTACTTTGCATGCTGTACATCAGGATTCTGTGAAGGATCTGGCAGTACAGAGAATTTTGGGCAGACTTCTTTCTTGACACAAAGAAAAGGCTCAGAGAAGATCAGCTTTCAAAAGTATGACCTCAGTACTAAAAGAAATCTAGCTTATTCTTGTTTTAATTATTGTTTAATTATTTGCAGACTGTATTTTTTGTGCCAATGTAACACTAGTTCACCAAGTTGAAATATGCATGTTAACTACTTTGAAACATTTTATGCTAGATGGCTATGAAGAATGATTCAAAGAACATTCCTGCAATTTCAGTCCAAATTATTCTTTAAGTGTGATTTTAAGAAGTTTTTTCTTTTTTTTTCTTGCAATAAAGAGTAACGAAGAATTGAACGTTTTGCTTGAAAGCAAAAACTACCTACAAATTTCAGCTGTGGCTGACAACAGGCTGTCGTGTAGATGAAGCAACCTCACTGCAGGGGGCATTCATTTCACAAAGCTGTGTTAATGATTAATTAGCTTGCACACTTGAAATGCTGTCCTATAGATAATGTTTAGCTGGTTCAGATGGACCAATTGTCTAGCTTGGTATACCATAAAACCCACAAGAATGGCCACAATTTTTCAATCTTGCATAATATATTGTTCTTATACTATACTGTTTTACTTGCTTCTACCCTCTTCTAAATTTTTTATTAAAGGTATTAGCAGTTCTATGGTATTAAATTGCTCACAGTCACTCCCATTATAGCTTCATACAGTTTGTTTCCTTTCCTTTTGTCTGCATCATATCCGGTCACATTTAGAAGAGGAGTGTAGGCTTTTTTAAGGCAGCTTTTTTTTTTTTTTTTGGTGAAAAATGACCTAAGGACTAACAATGTATGGAGACAAATTAATACTAACTTGGTTGTTCTCTCTAGCTTTCATCAAAACATAAATGAGTTCACTGTATTTCTGCATGCGATTCTGGTATCCTCTACCAAAAGTGTATATCAACACTACTTAATTTAACCTAACTCTGAGGTTTATAGGGTTAGCGAATTTGCACATCACCTGGCAGCTTGTAGTTTCACATAAAAGGGTATTACTAGGTAAACCACAGAAGCGGTTTAAAATGGAGACGATTAAGAACAAATCAAATTAGACAGTATTTGCTGCATGCTATGTTCTAGAAACAAAATGAGGAAAAATCATAAATCAAGATTAAAATTGCATATTAAAATCTGTTGTTCTCACAGTGAAGTTTGTTTTCAGTTATTTGCATGCTCAATGGAATTTATAAAAGTAAACAATGTTATTCCATATTCAGAACTGACTAAACATAAGAGAAACAGGACAGAACCATAGGTAGTAGCATCCTAACTCTACAACTAGGTGCTGAGATCTACCATTGCCCTGCTTAGTATGGTTAGTCCACTTGTACACTATAAGATGCAAAGGTAAGTACTACAAATAAAGAGAGCACAAACAGAAAGCCTGAGAGACAGTGGGAAGAAAAAGCAACAGCTAAAGTTGTCAAGAGCACTTTCTAAATAATCCAGTCTCTCGAGTTACTGTAATAGATTCTGCCAATGTCTTGGCTGCCTGCATGAAATACACAGTGTCACGTGTAACAACTATTTTACTTGCATTTACAATTATTTTTGGTAAAGGTATGACAAGTAAAGTTTGAATTAATAACATTTAAGAGTGAAGGGTGGTGGTGGAATGCAGTTTTTACACAAGCAATATTAAGTTCTCCAATACTCAAACACATTTTTTCCCCATGAGGTATTATTCCCCGTATTTTTTGAGGGGTTTTTTTTTTCCTCCATGGGATTACACGGAGGTCAGGTGTGAAAGTACAAGATTTAGCCTAATAATTTTCTACCTGGCAAAAATCCAAATAATTCATCAAGTAGTATAATGTAATTAGTAGCTTGGAGTTGGTTTACTGTATATATTTGCTTGTGAAGCAAGATCAGAGTATCAAACTTTAACTGTGACACATCTCCAGTAGTTAACCAAGGTCTTCCCTTCCCATATTCTCGGCATCAATTAATTGCTTTTATCCACTGTTAGATCTCACATCATTTCTGTCAACCACAGAAAATACTTCTGTGAAGGTCTTATCAAGCCAAACATTCCAAGCATGACCACTAAACAAAGCATTTACTGAAAGGTCTGAGTATCAAAACCAAGTAGTAAGTTCAGCACCAAATTTTAAAATTACTCTGCCCAGGCAGATCTCTATGACCACTCATACTTCTCCATGAATTCTATAAAGACCATGTGGGATTACAGCATGTCTTAATTGATTTAATCTCTAAGAAAACGCAAATACAAAAGAGTCTTAATGAAGGTAATTATATAGTAAGAATTAATAACAATGTACAGAGCAGATACACATACAGAAAACAATTATTTAAATGGTTTATCTAGCTGTCTTATCTCCTCAGAAAGGGTTTACAAAAATTAGAAAAAGATAGGATTCTCCAAAACAGAAAAAGTCACTTAGTGTCACGTACCATCTCTCTGGTAGCTTGGACTTGCCTCTTCTGCTTTAACTATACCAAAATGTATTCAATAAGCTCATATAAAGATTATCCCAATATTTAACAATTCAAATATTTAACAACTAAAAATTAAGCTATTCAAATAACAGCTTCATTTTATATAGCACCTTTGTTTCTGAAGGACATTGAAGTGCTGCATGAAACTATCTAAACAGTCAGTTAGAAAAATAAGTCAACTGTTGAGCAATGCATATCAGAAAGGAGGAAAAGAAGGAGGAAAAAGGAAAGAAAAAGGAAAAGGAAAAAACCCACCTAACTAAACAACATATAATTGGCAGAAAAAGAAACCTGACGACAAGGAGGAGTTTAAGTAGGAATAATAAAATTTGCTGACCTGGAATTGATGTTAATTTCTACTATAGTTAAATACAATTCTGATATTTAAAGATTAAAAATCCTATTTCAGTTCTGTTTCACTGTTTACACTGCCAGTTCCATGTAAGAATGTTAAAGGAAAACAAAATCCTGTACTGGAAGATAATCACCAAAGGAGGGAAAGCAGGTTTTATTCCAAAAGCACCTTGAAAATTGAGAATCCTTTTTTTATTCTGTTTTGAATATAAATAAGATACTTTTTATAAATGTAATAACTTCAAGTGATAACTTGTAACTTACCCTTCAGAGGTGAGAAGTAAGCACAAGAATCAAAATGCCTAATTTTATTTTCCATCTTATTAAAAGATCAGAAGTTATCTCTGTTGTTTTGCAAATTCACATTTTATCTATAGAGAAAATATCCTAGTAAAGTAAAAGATAATTACTGTAGCCTAACACTGATGGCATGAGTTTCTGCTCTAGTTCTTTCCACGGCACCAGATTTAAAATAAGAATTTAAATAAAAGAATTGCAGTTACATCATCAGCTTTGTCACCAGCTCATCGAGATCCTGGCCATGCTTCTTTGTGTCCACTACACCATTCATAACATATCCAGTTCTCTGGAATGCTTTGACTTCTGTAACGCAATACCAGGAAAAAACAATATTATGTAACTTACTAGTTTTCTTTTGAGGCTTTTATTTTCCAATACAATACTTCTGATCTTAAAAAGCATCAGTTGCTCACATCATCTTCATTTTCTTTGCCCACTCTTCATACACACAGTTAGTTATCACACAGAGGAAAATTTCTGGTTTATCACTATTATTCGAGGAATTTGCATTTGGACGTTTGATTTAAAAATTTCCAAGGCTTTTTCCAAATGAGTAAAACTAACTGAATTAGGAAAAAAAACACCACAAAGCAAAAGAAAATAAATTCACTAATTTCAGCTCACTTTCCTAGACTTTCCATAGTAGTTTAATCTCATAAAATCCAAAGTAAAGCCTGTTACATATGAAAGAAAATTGCAAAAGTTCCCAATTTAAGGACTAGTTACAACTCATTAAAGTAAGGACACACATAATTTGAAGCATTAGAATGTATGTTGAAATATAATTAGTGGCTATGAATCAAACCTGGATGGATTAAACTAATTCCTGGAATGCTATTATGGAGAGTACCTTGTGGAGAAAGAATGATCCTTCTGTTTGCACAGCAACTAAACAGCTTCAATTTACTTTTAAAATTGACGTGAATAGAGATAAAGGCCCAGCATTTCAAAATGTGGCCTTCTAAATATAATCAGCCTGAATTATGCCTGTTTCACACTGCAGTACTTGCAACCTGGTTACAGGCAGCAGGGATAAGGCTGCACTCAGCTTATTTCACTGCTTAATTTATATGGTAATTACCACACCACAGCCATAATGGAGAGCATCTGCCAAAACTGAAGTCCCCAGAATAATAAAACTGACATGTGCTGTGATATTGTTGGAAGTGCTGACTAAGAAACTTCTTTTATCTCCTCTTGAAGCTATAAAATGGTATTTGTGTTATTACTAGCAAAGAATTTTAATAGCCTTGCATTGACAGCAATTATGTAACACATGCACAAAACAATAGAGTTTCACATCACTTAATAAATCCTTGAGCTCTCTTAGCTCCAGATCTCTCGCTGGCTGGATTTTATGGTCTGGTAGTTCTATCCAACCTTCAGAACACTGAAGTATACAAACCACAAAAGCAATAGAAAATTATTAGAAACAATTGGCTCTTCTCCATGTTAGATCTATTTAATGAAGAGGGCATGATGCATAATCATGCAGGTTAATTAAAAGATTTGCTCACTCACTTTTCTCTGTAGCTTAATACTGTTTGAACCCCTGGTATTAAGACAAGTAAGATACAGATATTATTTTTCCTACTAAGAACATCATCTTGTTAAGCAACACTTGCATTAAAAAAAATGCAACTCCCATAGTATGTCATAATAGAACAAATTAAATCTAATTTATTTTCTGTTAATTTTTATGAAACTAAAACCATGTAATTAATGTAAGGAATATAAACCTGCATCTGATTTTCCTGCCAATATCATAAATTCAGATTCCAATACCTTGCTTTATTTTTTTTTAGCTTTAAATTTTGCACCTGAAGCTCCTAGCTTCAGTATCAAAGCTTCATAAACAACTAGAAACATTTTATTACAAAGGTTTAAAAAAAAAAAAAAGTCAGTTAAGGAAGTCCAGGTAATTGAAAAACAAAGAATAAAGGAAAGTTAAAAGGCCATTTCTGTATCGGAACTTTTACTAGAAGATTAATTCACATGGCACAAATCCTCCAATAAAAAAATATTTGATAGGTGTATCCATTCAAAACCAGTCAACACTGTTTTACCTTCAGGAACGAGAAAGTCACTGAAAGTCACTTGTAACGAGACAGAGAATAAACCAGCTATCAAGGTTATTCATACAGTAATTTTGAACACTGAGAATTCAGCCTTCTTACTATTTACAACTGGAAAGATGTTTGTTTGCATAACGATCCTTTGCATGAATTCATTACGCATCACTTATTTCTCCCTGTGCTTCGTATTAATACTCCTGATCTATTTACGGGTTACACTCTATGTGCATCATTCATAAAGAGTTTGATGGATACATGCATAATTATTATTTCTAATCTTTCTCCACAACTCAAGTCCATACTCTCTACCTTCTATACAAGACTTACTTTTGACATTTATTAAGTTCACATAATTCAAATTTTTTTAGTATTATTATTATTATTCTGTAAGTTGAAGTTAAAGACATGCCTTTCTGAGAATGTACCCTGAACCCATTCTCACACTGTACTTAAAATTACTCTTACAAGCACAGGCCATGATGCCTTCCTTTTTATACAATACAAAAAAAGGTCACTGTTCTTTTGCTGCTTTATAACACTAAAAATTCTTAGTTGCTTGCTGCTATCAGTTTGAAGTCACTTTCCTCATGACTGCTTTCTACCTTTGTCCCTAAAAATACTAGTAATAAAAACACTTGCAGTATTTACATTAGATTTTCTTTCCCCAATCAGTTAGGTGGTGTGGGTTAACAGTTGGACTTGATGACTGTTGAGGTCTTTTCCAACCTTAATGATTCTGTGAAAACTATGAAATCATCCTAAATGAAAAAATAGTATAAGATATTGCATATGAGTGACAATTCTAGCAAAAAACTCTAATTACTTTCCCAATTACACAGGTATACCTGTTAAATATATGATAAATCCAAAAACTTTTAACATGTGCTGCACCTATATGCAAACATTCTTATCTTAATACATGAATCTTTGGATTCTTTTAATAGAAGAGCACTAACTGCAAAAGCTTGCATTGGCAGGAGCATATTCAATAAGAAGATTCTGTGAAATTACGGAAGTAAAACACATAGCTTCAACAAAAATGGTGAAGTCCTGTAGACTGCTCCTCACAAACCAGGAACTTCCAGCACTCTCTTAATAAGCTTCTATCACACCTAAGCCGACAGCAGAGGAGAGGCCAAAATGTTTATTTCCCATAGAATGAAGACTCCTTGCTGAGAGACACCACTTCTCCTTGAGATTTCTTTGAAGGAAAGCTTTGATTTACAGAAAGAAAAGCAGCTAGGAAGAAAAAAGATCTGCTACAACCTCATGTTCATGCTTGTATAAGCAGTTATCCAGTTTTAATCTTTTTTACCAAGAACATCACAGAAAGTGAACCCATTCAGAACACTGAGTTACAGTCTTCTTAGCAGCAAATACTGTTTAGTGTTCAATACATACACATATTTATACACCACAGTATAATTACAGTACTATGCAATAAGGCATTAGAGATAAATTCACTCAGAAGAAAAAAAAAAAAATACCCTCTAAGCAAAGACCATCAAGAGTCCATGCAGAAAAGACTATAAGAATGTCGTGGGTTAAGCAGAGGAGAGTTAATTTTTTTTCCTTTCTTCCTTCTCTTCATAAATAGTTATCAAGAAGCTATGTTTTGGATTCCTGCTCACGAGAAAATTGACAGGAAAAGAACGTTTATAGTTATTGCTAGGATACTCTCAAGGACAAAATACATTCAGCCTCTCTCCTCTCCATAGACAGAGTGGGGGGGGGGAAGAGACAGTCTGGCTTCTAGCTTGGGATTTGCTTTTAGGTCAAGATTGAGAAGCAGACG